>WAAE01021764.1:266630-311873 GCA_013400495.1 Nicator chloris
GACCCCAGGATCACAGTAACAAAACTGGGAGTTTGTTCCCTCACCCAGAGGGAGACATTTCCATTCCTACACTCTGGCCGCTGGAAAAGATGAGAGGGTCACCTCTGCGGCTGGGAGATCAGGGAACAGAGAGGGATTCTAGGAGAGCACTCCCTGAATTAACAGTATTTACTCTCTCCCCAGACATCAGGGTGACTGATGCTTCAGCAGGACCTGAAATCACCAGACAAGAGACTTTTCCATGCAGCAAAGCCTCTCCTAACCCCCATGGAGAGCAGCTTTGTAGAGCCGAGGAGGTGGATGCTCCAGGCTTTTCAAACAGCACGCCAGAAAAACAGCAACCAGGAAGGGTTTAGGGGGAAAGGATTCTGCTTAGGAAAAGGGAAGCTGGTTCTTGAGGAGCTGGTGCAGCTGCAAAGAAGCTGCTGCCTGCTGCAGAGCTGCCAGGGTCAGAGCTGTGGCTCGCTGCCAGCTGCAGCACGCTCTGCCCGCCGCTTGCATCCAGAGCAGAGCACCAGGGAGCTCAGAAAATCCTCGGGAATGCCGTTCAGCAGCTACCAGAGACTCCTGAGCCCACCCCAGCCTTGCCAGGGACCGACACAGAGCCGGGACCGTGCGTTCAGCAGCGCATCCCCGGCTCCCCTGTGCCGCAGGGGTCAGAGCATCCCTGGAGCAGAGCTCCCGAGGCGGCGGCTTCGCACGAGGGCTGGGACTGTCGCCTTCGCTTTGCCATCCCTTTGAGGAGAAGGAGCTAAAAATTGGGTGAGCGCCTGTGAAATCCTGGAAGAACAGCCTCAGATCGTGGCTATTTTTAGTTCCACAGAAGCTGCGCATACATTAGTGAGGGCCTGCCTTCCTCTCCGGGCTCGGAGAAATCACACGGTGTCCTCCCAGCCTGCCAGGAAAGAGTTTAACCCTTGTTGTCCCGCCACAGTCAGCCCCAGCCAGCTGCACCTCGGCATGGATCGTGATGGGGACCTGAACAAGGAGGAGAAAGGTTTTAATGGGCATTTTGGCTCTTGCAAAGTAAAGGAAGAGTGTCTTTGGTCCTTGGACCTTATACCACTATGTGTGGTGGGAGGAGCAGGGACTGGAAGAAAATTCCAGCACAGAAATGGCATCTGACTGCCACCACCATCAGCCCTGTCTGAGGAACAGCCACACTGTGGGCTGAAAGGGGCAGGGAGCAGCTCAGAGTTTGCAGAACCTGAAAATTGATTCCTCAGCTCCGGTGACCTCTCATGACAGCCAGGACAGATGCCATTGCCAAAATGCCACGTGCTGCCTTCAATTCACCCACCACAGCATGACAGAATCACAGGATGGTTTGGGTTGGAGGGGAATTTAAGCCTCATCTTGTTCCACCTCCTGCCACTGGCAGGGACAACTTCCACTATCCCAGCTTGCTCCAAGCCCTGTCCAACCTCACCTTGGACACTTCCTGAGATGGGGAAATTAAGCACCGTGAGCTAGTCAATCCAAACCTGCAATCTTTTAGCCACACAACCTCCTGGGAAACAAAACCTCATCACCACACGGGCCCCTCAGATCCTTGGTGTCGCATCTCCTTCCTCCCACTGGCTGTGTCTGCGCTGCTCCAGACACATCACGCCAGGAAAACCATGGGACACGTAAAGGGGATGAGGCCAGGGGTGAGCTCACCAGCCTGCTCGAACCCGTGATGCCTTTCAACGCACAATTAACAAAAAATAATAGCAACACTTATTCCCACACTTTTTTTTCTCCGAGGGATGAGGAGCAAAGCCTGATCCCTGCACTTCACACCCACAGCGCCTGTCAGCTCCGCTGCCCGTGCACTTTCACATTTTCCAGCTCTTTAATATTTATTACCTCTGCTGCTTTGTATTACTCATCAGCTATTCCTGGCCAGAGGAAATGTTCTGGAGCGTGCACGTTCCCTGTTCTTTGAGGTGGCCACGAGTACAACAGCCCCTCTCAAACACTCACTCACTGCTGGGCCAGTGAAGCCTCCCGTGGCTTCGGAGGGAGGAGACTCAGACAAGCCATGCCACCCCTCACAGTGGCTTTCCAAAGGCCATCAGGATGTCTTAGGCCATCAGGAGAGGAGACACAGCCTTTTTGGAAGGTACAGGAACCCTTCCAGGGGGTATCCTGCTGATCCCTGCAGAAACACCCCTCAGGATGCTCACCTGAGCATCCTTCCCTGCTTCACTTGCCGTTGTTTTCCAAGTCTCCTCCCAGCCCTGTGATTAACCACGGGCCTGCCAGCTCCTTTGCCTGCTTGCAGGATTTCTCCCAGCTGCTGGGGGCCCTAAGTAAGGGTATATATAATAAAACTCAGGAAGTCAAGCTGTGCAGGAGCCTGTGGGTGGCAGCACTTGCAGCTGTTCCATTTAACAGGTAACTGAGTTAAGACTGGTTCTAAACAACACTGCAAAGAGGACGACCTTCTAGTGGTCATGTTCAGAAGAAGAACCAGCCCAGGCATGGCACTACCCAGTATCACAGCATTTTTATCTTTTCCCTGTTCTCCTACTAATTTAAAAGGAGCTTTTCAACTTGAAGCTTAAAAGTGAAGCCACCTGACCACGTCCTTGCTCCACCACCCTCCGGGTGCAGCTGAGGCTTCTCGTGCCAGCAGCTGGTTTATCCAAGTGACACAAATGAGGTCACAGGAGCTTTCTACCAGCGAGCAGCATCTGGGAAGGAGAGGTATGGAATCCTGCAGCTCAGCCCGAGGGAGGGATGTTCATGCACAGTTAGGTGCAGAAATGGAGGCACAGAGGTTAAGTGACTTCCCCCTGGCAAGTGGTGGTTGGTGGGGTTTAATTTGGGATAGGATGGAATGGAATGGAATGGAATGGAATGGAATGGAATGGAATGGAATAGAATAGAATAGAATAGAATAGAATAGAATAGAATAGAATAGAATAGAATAGAATAGAATAGAATAGAATAATTTCAGTTGTAAGGGATCTGCAATGGCCATCAAATCCAGCTTCCAGCTGGGGAGGTCCTTTTCTCCCTCTGCCTGCTGGATGGGCTCCTTTTGGAAGTGCTTAATCCAAAGGAAAGCAAGCCTTTCATTTTCACACATGTCCTTTCAACCTCCTGCTGCTCCAATGCTTCCCCAGCCCATTTGGATGCCTCTCACACACCTGCTCCAGCCCAGGCAGCTGCCCTGCCCTGCGTGGAGGATGTTTGCATTAACATTGACTGTCGGAGCTGTTTGGATGAGATCTATCCCAGAAGCACCAACAAATTGCTGAATGCATTGATCCAGACGTGACTCAGGAGCCACCACTGAATAATCTCCCTCAGCACCTTCCCCTGGCTGAGCCTGGGCAGGGTTTCTGCTCCCCTCAGCAAAGCAGTAGAGGACTCTTCCATCTTGCATTTCTCCAGGGCCAGGCCTGCTCCATTGACACGTGGGGGCTATTGATTTCTGTAATGAATGGATGGATTTTCCCCCCCTGCACTCACACCTCCTCCCTGTCCCGTGGAATAATTCAGCTCCTCTGCCATTTACTGCCCAAATGCCTCCTCGAAGTGCAAACATGCAGCCTTTCCCTGCTGGAATTGCATGCTGCCTCCAAAGCCCTGACCTTGGCTTCCACTGTTTTCTCCTGATCTCCTTTGATCTTGCCTCCAGGAGGGATGATTTAAACCGGTGCAGTGAGGCAAGGAGAACGGGAGGATTTTCCTCTCCAGAAGGAAGGTGTGTGGCCAGAATGGTTGGGAAAGCTCAGGCTGTGTGTTGGAGGTTGCAGAACTGGCTGGGGAAGCTGGTGCAGATGCCTGTTGGGATGGACTTGGAGGAGATTCCCACTCTCCAGGGATCTGCTCTTAAACAGGAGCAGAGCAGATGTTTTGGTTGTTGGGGAGATGAAGGAATTGCAGATGGGGAGGTTGCAGCTGTGGGTTGAAGAAAAACTCCGGTGTCACTGGGGTCAGCTGAGAAGTCACCCAGAGAAGTTGTGACTCTCCATCCCTGGAAGTGTTCAGGACCAGGATGGATGGAGTTTGGAGCAATCTGGGATAATAGAAGGTGTCCCTGCCCATGGCAGGGGTTGGAACTGGATGATCTTGAAGGTCCCTTCCACCCCAACCCACTCTGGGATTCAATGAGGGTCTCACCCCTAGCCCAAAATGCCCATTCCCTGCTTCCCCCAGCTCCTCCCTGGATAACCCCCTCCCACCACCCACTGCTCCCCAGCCAGGTCCCTGTAGCTTACCTGAGGTGCCACAGCCCATCTCCTGCTTTGGGGACCCTTCTCTTCCTGTCACCCCACCTTCAAGTGACCTGTCCTGCACCCTGGTGCTGGTGGCTCTTGGCCACGGCTCAGGGGACAGCTGTGCAGGGGAGGGACGTGCCAGCTCCCTGTGCACATGTTCCAAGGAGCCTGGCACTGCCTGTCAGCCCTCCTGTCCCTACAAGTCCTGCCTGGCCCTCCACAGGAGGCAGGACCTCAAATATCACGGGATGTGGCATTTGTCACCTCCTACGTTTGCAGAGATTTGGAAAGACCTGCCAACAGACCTGACTGCAACCACATCCAAGAGATGCCCTGCCCATAAACCTGGGATTGCAGAGCATCCATAGGGAGCTGGGATTTGACATAACTTCTGCATTACAAACTCCCAGTCTGGCTGAGGATGCTCTTTGCTTCCACAGCCAAGGCCTCACTACTTAAAAATCTGCAGCTGACTCTGAGCCTGTCCAGGACACAAGTCCTTCAAATCCTATTCTAAAACTTCAGGTATTTGAGCCCTAAAACTGCAAGTTTTTTAGCTCCTTTAGCAGGTAAGCCATGGCAGGCAGGCACAGGAAGGCATGGTCAACACTACGTGGTTGTAGACCACCAAAAAATTCATCATTTCATTTTCCATCCTTCCCTGCCTCCAACAGACCATCCACCATGTTGGCCCAGACCTCAACACCCAACTAGGAACAGTGTCTGTGTGCTCTCTCCTGCCACTCAGGACAGTGTCCAGATGGGTTCAGAGCTCTTTTTTTTTTTTAGGTTCAAACTCCTTCCTGTGAGTTCAAACTTTTTCTTATGGGTTCAAACTTCTTCTTGTGGATTCAAGCTCCTTCTTGGAGGTTAAAACCCTTTCCTCTGGGTTTAGATTCCTCCTTGTGTGTTGAAATCCCTTTTTTATTGTTTCAAACCCCTTCCTGTATGTTCAAATCCTTTTTTGTGGGTTCAAAACCCTTCTTGTAGGTTCAAATCCCTCCTTGTGTGTTCAAATCCCACCTTGTGTGTTCAAATCCCTTCTTGTAGTTTCAAAATCCTTCCTGTAGATTCAAGTATTTTCTTGTAGGTTCAAATCCTTTCTTGTAGATTAAAATTCTTTCTTGTGGCTTCACATCCCTTTTTATGGGTTCAAACCCCTTCTTGTAGGTTCAAATCCCTCCTTGTGTGTTCAAATCCCTTCCTGAGGGTTCAAATCCCTTCTTGTAGTTTCAAAATCCTTCCTGTAGATTCAAGTATTTTCTTGTAGGTTCAAATCCTTTCTTGTAGATTAAAATTCTTTCTTGTGGCTTCACATCCCTTTTTATGGGTTCAAACCCCTTCTTGTAGGTTCAAATCCCTCCCTGTGTGTTCAGATCCCTTTTTATTGGTACAAATCCCTTCCTGTGGGTTCAGACCACTTCATGTTGGTCCAAACCCTTTTCTGTGAGTTCCAAGTTCTTTGCTACACGTGAAGGCAGGGCTTGACCTTGGCCATCGAACACCCCAGACAAACCCATCAACCTCCCCGAGCCGGCCGAGGAGACAAAGCTCTAAGGTTCCCATGCTGGGGCTGCTGGGCAGGATATCCAGCACGGGAACACCTCCTGGGACTCGGCAGCGTGTCAGGAAGGCTCTTGTCTGCTGGCTCCAAGGGTGGCCCGGAGAGGATGTTGCCGGGGCTCGATTCCCTGCCGTCGGAAACGCTCCCTCGGCCGCGCGGGGTGGCCGGGTGCCAGCGGGACGGGTTTCCACCCCGGTCTCATGAGGACACTCTGCTGGAAAGAGGATGCTGTAGGCTTGAGTCATCTCCAGGCTCTGGAGGGAATTAAAGTCTCCACCTCCCACCCCCCTGCCTGCGTGTCCTGCCACTTGAGGTGACAGCCAAAAGCAGGACACCGAGCCTGCGCATTTTAAAGTAGCTTTGGGATCTAATCCCTCTCCCCTGCGCTTTCCTCGTGCAGCCTTTCTCCCTGGCATGTATGGAATATTTTGTCATATGTTTCCCCCTCTGATACCCCAAGCCCCTGGGGTGGCCCAGTTGGTCACAGCTTTTTTGTGAAGCTCAAGCTCATGTGACTGGAAATCTTTCTGGAGCCGCCGCAGTTGACCCGAGTCTCCTCAGATGGGATTTCCATTCTTCAGCTGTTCGAAAATGGGAAAGCTGATCCAAACTCATCATCTCGGTTCCCTCTTTTATCAACAGAGAGAAAGAGAGAGATTTCCAGAAAGCTGCTCATCCCATCTCCAGATAAGTGTCTGCAACACCTCCCACGGGTTTCCTGTCTCCTTCCCTTGACTACAGAAGGGTCCAGACGACCGACTGAGAGCTGATGGCTGATACCAGATGTCTCCCATCTCCTTGGCATCACTCCCCTATCAGATGCCTCTCACTTCCTTGCTGTCATTTTGAGAAGTCGTTTTGAGGAATCACTTGTACTCCCCCCGTGGAAAAGATTTGGGGCACATGGAGGCTGTGGTAGTGCCATGCCAACAGGTAGGAAAGGAATTTTCCCGTGGGGAGCAAAGTTCATGCTAAAATGGAGTGCATTCCCATCTGACAGCTGGAATGGGAGCTCCCAGAGCTGGCTGGGACATTTTTGTTCCCATCATCTCTCAATTTGGCCTTTTTTTTCCCTTGTGGACCAAATGCACAGCTTTGGGAAGGTGACGCATGCCATGAGTAGTTCTTGGCTAGAACAGACCTTATCCCGTAGTTTTTATGTCCTTCCCTACCCGGAGCACTGGTACTTTCAATAGAATCCCTGTGGAGATCAATCCCATGCATTATCATAGAATCACGGAATCACTGAGCTTGGAAAAGTTCTTCAAGATCATCAAGTTCAACTGTTGACCCAGCAGGGTCAAGTCTGCCACTGCCCCATGTCCCCAAGTGCCACATGCACACATCTTCTAAATCCATCCAGGGATGGCGAATCCACCACTGCCCTGGGCAGCTGTGTCAGGGCTGAGAGCCCTTTCAGTGAATAAATTGTTCCCAATATCCAACCTAATCCTTCCACGGCTCAAACTGAGGCTGTTTCCCCTTGTCCTGTCCCTGTTCCCTGGGAGCAGAGCCTGACCCTCCCTGGCTGTCCCCTCCTGTCAGGGAGCTGTGCAGAGCCACAAGGTCCCTCCTGACCCTCCTTTTCTCCAACCTGAGTCCCTTTCCCAGCTCCCTCGGCCACTCTCATCAGACTTCAGTGCTCCACACCTTTCCCCAGGTCCATTTCCATCCGCTGGAAATGCTCCAGCATCTCCTGCTGGCTTCTCCAAGCTGTCCCTGAAGAAGCTGGAGACCAGAGGCAAGAGGCACTTGGCACTGTTTCAGAGGATATCAAAGATATACATAGACTGCTGGCCGGTGGGATACAGGGCACAAAAAAGACCTCTGCCCTTCTAGACCCACATCTGAGGGTGCACTGAGCATCTTGAACAGTTTGGACAAGGGAATGGAGCTCCTGGGCCTCAGTCCAGAATGGGAATCTCTGCAGCAACAGGCCATGGAACCAGGCAGGACAACTCCACCATCTCCTCCTCTTCCTCACTCTATTCATTGCTCCATCCACGTGTTTCCCACAGGAATCCTGCCCCTGCTGTCCAAACCAGCTGGAAGAATCCCTGGCTGTGAGAGTGACAGCACAGTCTGCATGTCCCTGCAAGCCGCAGCTACGGGGACCTTCTGTCCTTGCAGCCTCCAGGGCTGCTGGTCCCCCTGTCACCAGCTCAAAGATGTCACTGCTCAGTGCTTAGAGAAGGGGACAGGACCCAAAGGGGGTGTGGGAGCTCCCTTGGTGGGTTTGTAGCAGCAAAGAGTAGAACATGGACAGAATAAATCTCTCTGGACAGCTTTGCTTGTTATGGGAGCAAATGGAGAAGGCTGGGAAGTGTGAAGGAGCAGGATAACAGTCACAGAGTGGAGCCAAGACACTTCCCATAAATCCTCTGCTCTGCTGTTGGAGCAGTTCTACAAGTAAGTGCAACCCCTTCCATTTTTTCCTTTAGGACTTTTTATCAGGAAGCCAAGTCTAACTCATATTATTCATTCCCAACTGGCTTTCTAACTCTTGCACCCCATCAACCCCACATTAAAGTTATCCATAAACAGATCCTGTACTCCTCATCTTTCTGATCACTATTTCAGGCAGTCTTTATTTTAGAAACAGGTACAATAAACTCATCCCTGGCTGCAGTGCATGGTTGAGAGACCCAGGCACAGAACCCAGGAGCCCTGGCTCCCAGGTGTCACTGATATTTATATGATAGCCATGTTAAAAGGCTTCTGTTGAGATCAGAGTTGGATTGTGCCGAGTCCGGAGCGCACACAGAGTAAGAGACAGCTCTTGCCTTAAAGGATTTACAATATAAACTGACAAGGACAGAACCACAGCAAAGGAAAGGATGTGTTATTAACAGCAGGGGACCGAGGCACTGAGACATGCAATAAATTGCCTGCAGTCACATGGGCAGCTTGTGGGGGAGCCAAAACCTGACCCTTGGTTTCCCACCGACCCTGCCTTGTCTCAGCCATCAGGGAAGGAGCACACCGGGAATCTGGGTGAGTTGGGAATTCTGCTGATGGGGCAGGTGAGGTCAGGAACCTTGCCAAATTCACAGCCCATCACAAAGGCATCCTTGCCCCTGCCCCAGCTTTATTTATGCATGGCTGGGAGGGAGGAGAAAAGCCCCTACTGACACCAGCACCCTCAGTGTCATCATCATCCCAACCGGCTTTTGTTCCCTCAAACAGGTCCCCTCCAAACCCTGTTAGAGGGCTCAGGGCTCAGGTTGATAAACAAGTCCAGGTACTTTTACAGACTGGCAGGAATCACAGAATCATGGAATCATTAAGGTTGGAAAAGACCTTTAAGGGTGTCAAGTCTAACAATTAGCCCAGCCCCACCACCACGCTCACCACTAAACCGTGTCCTCAAGTGCCACATCCACACAATTTTTGAACACTTCAAAAAGGGATGGTGACACCATCACTTTTCTAAGAAGCCTCTTCCAATGCTTTACAACGCTTTCTCTCAAGAAATTTTTCTTAATATCTAATCTAGGAAGGGGAAACTGAAATCACTTTTCTGTAGAGGAAACTTGCCTGAAAGAGTGGGCTTCAGGGGACACCTGTGTGAAAGAGTGACCCACAGCAAGTTTGCTCTGTTGGGCATAAAACTGGGCTGAGACTTGTTGATAATTTCTGAGTCTTGTCAGGGCATCTCAAAGCACAATGAGATTGTCCCAATTGTGTACTGTCTGTACACGCCTGCCCTGCGAAATTCCATGTCCACACACCTGAGAGAAAGCACATGAGGAAAAATAAATTACCTCTGTCCACTTATACAGAGGCTCCTAGTACATTTGTCACGGCCTGAAGCTGTGCCAGGGGAGGTTCATGTTGAACACTGGGAGAAATTTCCTCATGGGAAGGGTTGTCAGACATTGGAGCTGCCCAGGAAGGTGCTGGAGTCCCCATCCCTGGGGGTGTCCAAGGAATGACTGGATGTGGTGCTCAGTGCTCTGGTCTGGGTGACAAGGTGGGGATTGGTCACAGGTTGGACTCGATGGTCTTGGAGGTCTTTTCAACCTGAGTGATCCTGTGATTCCGTGATTTTTGAGATTTTGTTCTGACATCATTTCCTGTACCATCATCTAGCCTACCAAAGCTCCTTAACTCTCAGGGATGGATTTGAACCATAGCAGTGAAACAAAGGAGACTTTTACCATTCAGTGGAACCCTCAAATCTGAAGAGTTTAAGATTAGCTATGGCAGGGTTGATTTCAGTTGAAAGCAATCAATATATTTAGGTTCTTGACTCATCACATCCAGAAGGTCCCCCCTGAGCCTCCTTTTCTCCAGGCTGAGCCCCTTTCCCAGCTCCCTCAGCTGCTCCTGGTGCTCCAGCCCCTTCCCCAGCTCTGCTCCCTTCCCTGCACGTCATGACACTGGTTTCTGTTCTGAAGCCCTATCCACCAGGACTCCACTCCTCCGACAAACATAGCCATGATTTAGGAAATCAGGGTAAATTGCCCACAGTTTTGCACAACAAAATCCGTATTTCTGAGATCACCCTGCCTCCATTTGGTCATAGATCCATCTTTCTGTGTAAATGCCTCCCTTTCTTCCTTTCCCTGGAATGCAAGCTGGATTAGGAAATGGTTTTGATATCAATAAAGACTTTACTGCTGTGGGTGCTCTCAGCATCTGCGTGTGAACCCTGGGATGCAGCCACGGCAATGGGGAATTCAAATGATCTGTCTGATCTCATCCTTCTCTTTGCAGGAGCAAACATTCCCATGAATTATTTGTGTCAAATCCTGGAGTCCCCATGTGCTCCCAAGTGCAAACAGGCCCTTTCCTTACTCGATATTTATGGAGCAGAAGCATCAGGAGAGGAATGAGCAGTTTTAGGGCTCGTGTCATTTACTGGGCCAGGAAAAGGAATTGTTTGTAGCATCGAGCTTTGTTCCAGTCTCCGGAACTTCATACAAAGTAATTAACACAGAATTTCAGGGTCGGTGTCTGGCCCTGAGGCCAATGGGCAGAATCTGGCCACATCCATGCTCTGGAATACTCCAAGCCTTCAAAACTTCACATCCAGAGCCTGCAGGGCATGGGATGAGCAGGGTGGGTAGGGACAGCAGGGCAGCTCCTCCACAGCTCTGCTCTCATCAGACAGGAAGGACAGGTTGTAATAACGCCCTGTGTCGATTTATTGTAAACATTTCATGTTGTCAGTGTTCCATGGGAAAGCATTTCCGACGCCGTGAGCTTCAGGCAGTCTGAGAGAGCTGCTGCCTCTACAAAGCCTTAGTGCTGCTCAGGATCCTGTCCCAGGGCACTGAGAACCTGCACATCCCTGGAAAGTCCCTGGAGAAGGGTAAAGCCTTCAGGATGTGACCCCACAACTGATTGCTGAGGCTTTAAGAGGTCCTCAGGTCTAGTTTTCATCACAATTAGGCCGACTATTTTGCATTTTGCTTCTGATCCATCCCAGCACCAAAAAACATCGCCTTGGCTCGAGCAGATTTTTGTGTTTGGGCTTTGCAAACTGCCCCCCTTCCTCTCCCCTGGCCTCCCTCGGTGAAAGTTAATTTAGGACAGCAGCCTTTGAGTGAAAAATGGTGTTTTTCGGGAAGCATCCACTGAGGGCAGCTGTCCATGCAGGAAGGGGTGATCCTTGCTTTTAGGAATATCAAGGACAAGTCCCCAGGAGACAAAGTCATGCCTGAAATTCCTGCTGTTACCCTGATCCAAGTCAGGGAGCTTCTTGGTGATTGCCACAGCACCATCCCCACCAGAATAATTTCAAGAAAAAACAATAAATAACCAACAGTAACACAGCTTTTCTTCATGGATCAGGTTGTTCTCAGCCACGAAAACGTTCCCTGATAACAGGACTCCACCATAATGGTGTCACCAAAGCCTGGCAATGCCACTCGACAGTCCCTGATCTTAAATAAGGTATTTTCCTTCCCAGCAGTGAAAACTGCAGTGCCTTCACCCACTCCTCTGAATAATGGGAGTGTTTCTGCAAGCTTGCCATGGTAATTTAAAATCAATTTTACTTTGGTTTCCCATTATAACTTTTGCTATAGGAAATTAACACTTTAGTAAATCACCTATTGCCTGCAAAAACAACAGAGTGCAATAAATGGTAGTGTCTGTGAGGTTTGGTTGGTTTGCAATGAAAAGAAAATCCCAGTGGATATAATAATGTGATGGTGTGATAATTGAAATATGTATTTTGGTAGAATCAGAGAATAGTTTGGGTTGGAAGGGGCCTTTAAAGGCCATCCAGTGCTACAGCCCTGCTGTGGGCAGTGACAGCTTCAACCCAGGTTGCTCAGGGCTCTGTCCAGCTTGGCCTTGGACAGCTGCAGGATGGGGTGTACCCTTTGGATGCATCCTTTGGAGGAGCCAGCATGGTGAAAGCTGCACCCCTGTGTGGTCAGGGATGGTCATCAACCCCATAACCAGTGCTGGGGGGTGATATGAAGGTGATAAATAAAGCTCACTCCAGCCTGTGCCCTTGCAAAGCATTTTGGAGAAGATCTGAACCCAGGTCTTGTGCTGTCTCAGTTGGCTTCACCAACTCATCACAAGGTACAGCAGAGGATCCTGTTCACCCTCCTGTTTTTTGGGAAATGATGCTCAAAACCCCCAGTGATGCTGTTGTGAAATCCAGAGATGTATCTCCAATGGCAAATAAACTGCTCCATTGCTCCTGGAGTTATGGGGATTATTTTCTGATGGTTTCCTGCCTGTTTTCCCAGTGGTGAGCAGGCATTACAGAATATATCAGTTAACTCCAGCTCTTCCCATGACTACCACTTCAATAAAAACCATGCAAAAGAGATTATGAAGAAAAAAACCCCCCTCAGCTGTCTCTGAGTTCCCCCATTTAAATTGTTACAGCCATTCAAAAGCCAGGTGTTTCCTGCCATCCAAACCTCCAGATTATCCAGCCCAGCTCTTTAAATGCACAGGACAAGAAAAAAAAAAAGGTGTTAGGCTGGGCCTTCATCTCTTCTCCTGATGATTCCTGCTTTCAGCCCTGGCTGTCAGCAGTCCCCTCCCAGCACCAGCAGAATCAAAGGTGGAACCGGCTCCGACACGAGGAGTAACAAAAGCGCCGGCACCGCTCGCGAGTCATTAGGAAGTTCCTGCCTCTCTCCCGGTTTCACGTTAATGAGCGCAGGGAGAGCTGGGGATGGTTTGTCTGTGTGTTTGAGAGCTGGCTCGGGAGCTGGAACCCACCATTCTGTGGCTTTCACAGGAAAAACGCTCCCCTCCCAGGCTCCAAAAAATCCTCCTCAAAACAGGCGGATCCAGAGGGTGGAGGTGGAGGGTGGATGGGGATGGATGAGGGATGGCTCCTGCAGAGCCCCGTCGCAGAAAGCCCCTCTGATCTCTCCATGTGTCTCCCCTCGTTTCCTCTGATAAATTTTGGGCTGGATGTGTGAATTTTAAGTGTGAAACGTCTTTGGGTTTAACACCAAGGGTGCAGGGCACAAACAACAGATGGACAAGACAGGGTGGATGTTGAGCGTGGGCTTAACAAGGTCTGGAGATCCTGGATGGGATAAAGGGTCTGGTTTGCCTTGCTCAGCTTGGGACTCCTTATAAAACAAGGGCCAGAAGGTGGAATTGGGACAGATAGGCTACACCTACACCTGCAAATCTGCCTTCCAGCTCTTGGTCTGCCTCTTCTCTGGACATGCCATGGCATGGGAGACACACCTCATGCCTGGTGGACATCCCCAGGCTTTGACTTCAGAAGATGGAGTATGGAGACAGAGGACCATCTTGGGTTCCAAAATAAAATACTTCTCATGAATCCCAGGATGGGTCAGGTCGGAAGGGACCACAGAGAGTCCTCTGGTCCCACCTCCCTGCTCCAGCAGGGCCATCCCAGAGCACAGGGCCCAGGATTGTGTCCAGACACTTCTGGAATATCCCCAATGAGGAGATTCCAGACCCTCTCTGGACAATCTGTTCAGTGCTTGGTCACTGCACAGGAAAGTTCTTCCTCGTGTCCAGGTGGAACGTTTTGGGATCAGCCCCTGCCTGTTCCTCTGGTTCCATTGCTGGGGCCCAGAGCAGAGCCTGGGCCCTGCTCTGAGCCCTCCCTGCACACAGGGACACACAGGGATGAGGTTCCCTGTCATTTATCTCCTCTCGGGGCTGAACAGCCCCAGCTCCCTCAGCCTTTCCTGGGCAGGGACATGCTCCAGTCCCTCCATCATCCTTGTTGCTGGGCCTGCTCCAGGAGCTCCGTGTCCTGTCCTGAGGAGCCCACAGCTGGACACAGCACCCCAGATGTGCCTCACAGGGCTGAGCAGAGCGGCTGCTGACCTGCTGGAAGTGCTCTTCCTGGAGCACCCCTGAATCCCTTTGGCTTTCTTGGCCCCCAGGGCACTGCAGGCTCATGGACAGCCAGTGGGCCACCAGGACACCCAGATCCTTCCCCACAGAGCTGCTCCAGCAGGTCACCCCCAGCTTGTGTTGCCGCCTGGGGTTGTTCCCCCCCAGGTGCAGGACCTGCATTTCCCTTTGCTGAATTTCAGACACTTCTCTGCACATTTCTCCAACACATCAAGGTCCCTCTGAAGGGCTGCACAGCCCTTGGGGTGATCAGCCACTCCTCCCAGCTTTGTGTCATCACTCAACTTCCTTAGGAGGCATTGTCCCTCCATCCAAGTCATTAATGAGCAAGTTAAACAATTATGAGCCCAGTATTGAGCCTCCACTCTGTCCAACCTTTTCCAACCAGACCCTGTGCCATTGATTGCGACCCTCTGGGCTCTGTTGTTCAGCCAGTTCCTGGAATCACAGAATCATTAAGGCTGGAAAAGACCTTCAAGATCTAAGTCCAGCTACTAAGTTAAGACAGCCAGGTCCAGCACTAAACCATGTCCTGCACCACATCTGTGGTACAGTTCTCAATCCAGTCCATCCACTCTTCCAGTCCACATTTCCTGAGTTTATCCAACAGATATGATGGGAGACAGGGTCACAAGCCTTGCTGAAGTCCAGGTACGCAAACCCCACTGCTCTCCCCTCACCCATACGGGTGGTTGTCTCATCTCAGAAGGCAATTGAGTTGGTCAAACACGATTCCCCTTCAGTGAATCCATGGTGTCAACTCCTGATTGCCTTTCCCAATGCTGGTGTTTTCCCACTTAAAGCATTTCCTTTTGACAAATGGGCATCTCCCTTCGGGGGACAGCAAACAGAGTCACTGGAAAATGCCTCCCTTGTGTTAATGAGCATTTTGCAGATGTGCAGGGACCCCCACCCCGTGGGTGAGAACACAGTGATGCACTCAGAGCTCTGCAGAGCCTCCAGGGAGCTGGCAGGGTGTCTCCTAGACATCCTGGTGCACAAGTGGGATTGCTCGTGCCGTTCCACTACGGAGCCGGATGGACAGGCAGGTGGAGAAGGAAAAGCAGTAATAAATTAAACCTTCCTTGCCCCATCCTCTCTCATCCCAAATCAGCGAGAGGCTGCCTGTGCCTGGGGTGCCACGTCCAAGACAATCACAGCTGACAGTGCCTTCGAGGGATGCTGTCAAAGACTTTCAGGCTCATCATTCGGTGAGGGGAAGGTTTCCTGACCAACTTCGTGAGAAGGAGCCCCTTTGCAGACATGCTGGGAGTGCCACCTGCAGCCAGTGTGGCTTCACCCCTGGTTCCCAGAGCCTGGCACAGCTCCAGGATGCTGCCACCACCCCTGAAGGTGAGGGTTGGGTCACAGAGGCAGGAGGAGAGGAGCCAGGGATGAGGAGCCAGAAGGAAAATAAAATGTGTGGAACACTTTTGATGGGTGGATGGTGGCAATGCTGTGGAGCAGCCACACCTGGTGGGACGGGGAGATGCCCTTGGCTTCTCCTCCTGGTCCATGTTTTTGTCATGGTTTGAGGACTGCAGGTCTCCCTGAGATATCAGCAGCCCCTTGAAGTTCCTGGACAGTTGATGCTCAAGGCTCCAGGTTATTCCTGACTCCAGCACCAGATGTCTGATATCAGATGGGAATCCTCTGCAGCCCAGGGAGAGCAAGGGGCAAGTGCAGAGGGTGACTTATGTCACACAGCCAGCTTCCCACCATGTCATCCTGTGGAGGAATTGCTCTCTGGGATGGGGAGAAGGAAGATTAGGTCGGACACCTTCCTCTATCCCAGGTTGCTCCAAGCCCCGTCCAACCTGGCCTTGGACACTTCCAGGGATCCAGGGGCAGCCACAGCTCCTCTGGGAAACCTGTGCCAGGGCATCCCCACAATCACAGGGAAGAATTCCTTCCCAATATCCCATCTATCCCTGCCCTCTGGCAGTGGGAAGCCATTCCCTGTGTCCTGTCCCTCCAGGCCCTTGTAAATGGTCTCTCCCCATCTCTCTTGTAGGTTCTTTCAGGAATGGGAAGATCACAATTCGCTCACCCCAAAGCCTTCTCCAGGCTGAACAATCCCAATTCCCTCAGCCTTTCCTCACAGCAGAGCTGCTCCATCCCTCTGAACATCCTGGTGCCTCCTCTGGACTCTCTCCAGCAGCTCCAGGTCCTTCCTGTGCTGGCCCCCAGATCTGGAGGTAACTCTGCAGGTGGGCTCTCACCTGAGAGGGACAGAGGGGACAGAATTCTCCCCCTCCCCTGCTGCCCACCCTGGATCAGCCCAGGGCATGGGGAGATTGGGATGGGACATGTCCAGGTCTCAGACCCCTACCTCAAGCTGAGATAAATTCGGAATTAATTTATATTAAATACCTCATTGGGAAATCTCTCCATTGCCAAAGTGCCAAGTGGGGTGAACTCCACACTTCTGGTCCAGCAATTCTCCTGTTTAGAAATTGCCTCCATATTCACCCAAATCCTCTTTCCCACACCAGACCCTTGGACCACTTTCATCTTTCCCAGGATTTTGCCCCCAAATCTTTTTATCTAATGATTCTGGAATTAATTTTTAAACACTTTTGATATTTTTTTCTACATGATGAGCACTGCACAGGACAATACATTCCAAGGAAAATGTATAGTGAACAACCACACCATGTATATAAATTCTTACCTTAAACATAGATACAGGTTCATATATATTTGCAAACCTATATGAATCTATGGCTTATTTATTCATTTGAGGTGCATATACCTGTATATAGAGAGGTGTATGGCAGATATAAATAAAAGAATAAATCTGATTTATGAGCTATATATTTATATAAGTAAACCATATATGTTTATATATATCATATATATGACCATATACGAGGTTTATTTATTCATTTCTGCATCTATACAAACAATCTTCTGCTGGCAGAGAGGTGAAACCAGGAACTGCTGTCTGATGTAAAGATCGGAATTCAGTTTTGAAGTCAAACTGGAATAAATGAGTATTTTGATGGTTTCGTGTAAGAGACTTTTGGAATGATTTGGGAAAGCCCTTTTTAGAAATGTAGGGAATGTCACTTCCTGGCAAAACTGTTCTTCCTGGTTGTACTTCCTTCTTTAAACTTCATATTCAGTGCCTGCTGTTCATAGTGACCCATTGCCGTGTGACATTACCACAGCATAAGAAATCATAAAATAACACAAAATAAAATAAAGGAAAATAAAATAAAGTAAAAGAAAATGAAATATTAAAGGCTGCTGTAACTTCATACAGATGGACTTGTTGCCATTGGAAAGGCAAAGGGTTTGGTCACAGATGATGCAAGGAAGCAGCAGAAGGTAAGGAGAAAATTGCTCCATCAGGTTGCTGCTCCACATGGAGGCATCAGGAGACCACGGCCAAGCTCTCACTGTCCTTTCCCCGTCCCGACATTCCCGGGAGACGTTACACGAGCTGAACTTCGCTCAGGCTCTGGCATCTCCCCCAGTGCTCCCATTCCCCCCTGCCTTTCTCTGGTTTCCCTCCCGAGCTGCAGACGGCGGGTCTGGGCAGAGCCTCCGCGGAGCCAGGGCAGCAGAGATCGTATCTCTGCTCCTGGATGCTGGGAGGGAGGGATGGGGGAGCCTCTGCTGCCGTGGGTGTGAGATGGGATCGGTGCTCAGTGCTCAGCCAGCCCATCCCCGCATCCCATCCCTGCATCCCCTTCTCCGCCACTCCCGTCCCCCAGCCTTTGCTCTGGCAGGAGGTGTAGCTTTAAATTTTACCTAAAAAGAGCATTGCGGTGGCTCATTGGATTACAGACAGACCCACACGTGGATCCCGGGCTGAGAGAAAGGAATCTCGTTCACATCAATTCATGAATCCAAGCTCAGACGCGGATCTGACAAACTGTGGTTGAGGAGAGGTTCCCCTCCTGCCACCCCAGCCCTGGGACTTAGTTCAGATTTGGATAATCTCAAGACTAACAGGCCAGGGGGGCATTTTATTAATACCTTGGTGTTTGGAGAAGGGGGAAAGCAGCCAGAAGTCACCTCCCTGGACCCAGTGCAGACCAGGGCAAAGAGGAAACGTTCTCCACCACGGAGACGTGGCCGTGCCGCCCAGGAGAGCTGGGGGATGATGCCACGGGAAGCAGTGAATATCTTGCTGTGGAGGAAAGGGAAAGAGCCAGGATCCAGCCCTTTGCCTCTCCTAGAAAATCACTAAAGCAAGCAATAGTAATTGGAGAGCTGCTCATAAGCCGGGCATTTTCTCCCCTGCTAAAAGCTTTGCCTGTAGCGCTGAAGGAGCGGCTTGTGATAAATATATATATATTAAAAATATCTGCTCTGACAAGCGTGAAGCTGGAGAGGCAGAGAGGCAGGGGAGGAGGTAAGGCGGGTAGGAAGCATAAATCAAAATGTTTTGCTGCTCCTAATTAAATCCACCAACCTGTTTGTAACAAAACCCACTCTCGGTCAACAGGAAGAGAGGAGGACGAGGAGCTGGCGCTGCTTGATGGCCACGGTGGCCAACACCTCCCTGAGCCTCACGCAGGAACAGGGGGGCCTGGGAATCCTTACACTGGGATTTGGACTTGAGGAAAACCTCCAGCCATCTGTGCCAGAGGAGGCAGAGCAATCGCAGCCAGGCAGGGAGGAGAGGGGGGAAGAGCAGTGCAGGGAGGGCTGGGAACCTTCTCACTGCTCCACATCCTCTGCAGCCAGACGGCTGCAATGTGCTGCTGCCAGCCCTGCAGCCACCGCGGCTTCTGCAGCTGGGGATGGGTCAGAAAGAGCAAAATCGGACAAAAGGGAGGGCTGGGGAGGGAAGGAGGAGAACAGGGGATCACGCTGCTGCTGCCGCCGCTGCCCTGTCCAGGATGCTGCCTGCAGTGTGCTTGTGGCCCTCACTCATCTCCCAAAGGAGATGAAGAGCAAGAAAACGTTCAGAGAGGGATGGTGAAGGAGATCAGCGGGATGGTACAGTTTCTGTACATTCAGAGAATGGTTTGGGTTGGAAGGGACTTTTAAGATAATCTCATTCCAACCCCTGCCATGGGCGGGGACACCTTCCACAATCCCAGGCTGCTCCAAGTCCCATCCAGCCTGGCCTTGGACACTTCCAGGGATCCAGGGGCAGCCACAGCTTCTCTGGGCAACCTGTGCCAGGGCCTCCCCACCCTCACAGCCAGGAATTTCTTCCCAATATCGCATCTAACTCTGCCCTCTGGCAGTTTAAAGCCATTCCCCCTTGTCCTGTCCCTCCATCCCTCATCCCAAGTCTCTCTCCAGCTCTTCTGGAGCCCCTTTAGGCCCTGGAAGGGGCTCTGAGGTCTCCCTGGATCCTTCTCTTCTCCAGGTGAGCACCCCCATCTCTCCCAGCCTGGCTCTAGAGCAGAGGGGCTCCAGCCCTCAGAGCATCCCCATTGCATCCTCTGGACTTGTTCCAGCAGCTGCACATCTTCTTATGCTGAAGACTCCAGGGAAACATTTCACAGAGACCAAGATTCTTCAGTCCGGAAAAGGGAGAGCAGATGTCACGCAAGATAAAGAGCTGTAAAATCCAGAGTGCCCTGCAAAGAGCCAGGAGCTCCCTATGGGATGGTTGGGTGGCAGCTCAAACCCAGCAAAAGGAAGGCTCCTTTTAGTCTACAGAGCACAGCTAAACTGGGCAACTCCTTCTCATAATGCCAAGGATTTAGAAAAAAAGAATAACAGAGAAACTCAACCAACAAGGGACATTCTGTTATTAAAACAACAGCAGCACATCCATCTCAGGAGCATCCTGGGATGCATCCCTGTGTGCTTGCCCTGTTCTTGCACCCTCCTGCTGTTATTCAACCTGCTCCTGGTGGACTTTAAGCCTGGCCCAGCATAACTGTTGTTTTTTCAGTCCCAAACATGGCCCATTTCAAGTTTCTCAGCAAATTCCACCCGAAAGTTGAGATCTGCAGGGCAGCCTGTGCTGAGCCTGATGCTTGTGACTGCAGGAAATTACCTAAGTGCCCTGAAATCCTGAGCAGGGATGGCTTTCCCAGGGCAACATCAGAATCTGCCCCAGCTGAAGCAGTTTTAGCCACAGAATTGGCCAGAGTGAAACTGTGGGATGATTTTTCCCCATCCCACATCCTGCTTGCAAAGGGCATCACAGACCTGATGTGTTTTGGGGCCACCTGATGGTGGCTGGGGACGTCAAAGCCACCTGCTGTGATCACTTAATCAAAGAGTGGTGCAGCTGGCCCAAAATCTTATAAACAACCTACAGCTCTTCCTACTGTCCTGCCCTTGCTCCCTACCTTGCAGTGCTGAATTCCAAAAGGATTGGGGAAATCTTTATGGGAGGTGAATGCCTTTCTAGTGCTCATATGAACTGTGAGAGGAAATCTGCTGAGCTGTTGGGAAGAGAGGGGGTAAGGGGAGGAAGCTCTGGAGAAACACACTGAGGCTGCTACTGCTCTTCAATCCAGCCAAAATAAACACTGAGAAATTCCCACAGGTTGGTGGAAGTGCTAAATATCACTGTGAAGTGGGCAAAGTGAGAGTGACAATTAGGCATTTAATAAATGACTGTTTAAGGGTTGATTTGTTTCTTCGAGGATGCACAGAGCGAGAGGTGGTGTAACAGGTCAGGAATGAGCTTTGGAGTGATTTCCCTTAGCTCCTGGGATGGGGAATTTCACTTGAGAATGCCATCAGATCCCTGGCTTTGGCTTCCAGAGCTCTCCAGGTCTGATTTATCCACACAAATAATGGAGGAAAAAATACCCACAGTCCCTGCTGGTGATTTGTTCCCATTACTGCCTTCCCACGCTGTTCGAAGACGTGGAGCTTGTTCCAAGCTGGAATTTGACTGACATCCCTCTCCAAACACTGGAGCTCACTGGGTGATTTTATCTCCTCCACAGAGCAGAGATTGTCTTGCTGAGGGTGGGTAACCAGTGGTGCCCATTGCAGGAGTGACTGTGCTCTCAGAAATCAAAAGTTCACCCGCTGGGCCTGTTCTGGCTCGGGAGACAGGAGCCATGGGAACCATTGTTAGCATTTCACAGGAGAGTGGGTTGATATTTTTTAATCAACATTTGCATGCTTAAACTTCGCTTCTATTTTATTTTTATCCACCTCCTTTCTCCTTGTACGTTTTCCAGCGCACAAAAAGAAAGAAAGGAAGAGAACTTTTTAATTAAACTTTTGAAGAAAACTACAGTACGAAGCTGTTTTTATATTGCAGGAGATAAATCACTGCAAACATTTGGAAGAGCCCAGACTTTGGTGCCTTGTGCCAGTGAAATCACACGTCAGGAATGATCTGGGGTCCAAGTTTGGCTCCTGGTTGAAGGGGCCACCAAATGAACTTGGTTGTCATTGCTTATCAGGCTAAGGGACCAAGCCAATGCCATGCTGGACACGTCTTGGCCTGGTTGGATGGGCCTTGGAACAACTTGTTCTGGTGGAAGGTGTCCCTGCCCATGGCAGGGGGTGGAACAGGATGAGATTTAAGGTCCTGTTATTGCAAGGCACCTTTAAATAAGCAAAATGCTAAAGGGGAAAAAAGAGCAAGAAACGAATAATGCAATGAGCTGAGCCGGACCTTAGGTGAGTAACGTGTGTGCCTGGTTCTGAGGTGCTTGCCCCAGGTCCTTCCTGGATAGGAAGTGACCAGCTGGGATAAATCCATTTGTGCTCCTTTAGGCACAGGTGTCCTTCCATTAACTCTGAAGGAGGTCAGGGGAATGCTCAGAAATGTCTCTCTGCTTTGGACATTTTCTTCTGCTTAGGTGACTCTTGTTTTTGTTTGAGTCCAACCATTAACCCAGCACTGCTGTGTTCACCACCAAGCCATGACCCCATGTGACACCTTCTGACACTTCCAGGGGTGGAGATTCCACCACTTCCCTGGGCAGCCTGACCCAATGCCTGAGCCCTCCCACTACGGTGTCACCAGGGAGCTTCTGTCTCTGCTCTGCTGTCAGTGATGGACCAACTCTCTGTAGGCTCAATCCACACAAATCAATGGGATGGAGGGTTATAACAACCTTGAAGAAGGACTTTTTTCAGGAGAAAATGAACAGGGGGGTAAAAAGCCCTCCACTCTAGACAAGGTGACCTCAACCCCTCCTCAGCTGGTTCATTAAACACAACGAACTGCCAAAGTATCCCTTCACCAATGAAGCTCCAGTCCTGCTTCCACGGGCTTTGGAGCAGCATTTTGGTCTCCAGACTCAATTCTCTGAGCAGTTTGGCAGCAGTCAGTCCAGCTCAGGGTAAGGCAGGGAGGGATGCTCCCCTCCCACACTGGCCAGGAATATCCCTGGATGTAAGGGCTCATATCCTGGCCTTGTCCCCCTTGTGCAGGGGCATTTGGCTGTCAGATGGGTCACGCAGCCACTGCAGCTTGTCAATACGTGTAAGGTGAGCTGTGATAAGCCCAGCATCCCATAAAACTGTCCTCAACACTGACAGCCAGGGTGATTTCCCACCCTGTCGGCAGCAAAGGAAAAGGAAGAAATGTAATGGGACTTTTCCAAAGTATTCCTTGGGCTGATCCTGCTGGCAGAGGGGGGAAGCAGGCAGGGGAAGGGCAGGATCAGGAACAGGGTGCAGTGTGTGATGGCAGCCTGAAATCCCCACAGCTGAATCCTCACCTCTTCCTTTGCTCAGACACCAGCTTTGGTCCTTAAGGGGACTGCAAAGGTTTTCTGTCACACACTTGGCTTTGTGTAGTGCAACGTTCAGGTGGAAAAGCAGCCCAGCAGATATCCTGTCTGATTGAGGTGGCAGAGAATCAGAGAAGTATTGAGAAATCCGGAGGTCTCTGTCTGACCATCTGTGTCCAGCACCTGATCAGGTCAGCCAGGGCTTGGCAACATCCATGATTCCAGAGCCTCCACAAAGATGGACATTCCCCCTCTTCCCTGGCTGCCTCTTCCAGTGCTGCACAATCTCCTGTTAAAAAGCCTTTCCTGCTGTTCCATCTGAACATCCCAGCATCTTGGAGAAGCAGTCATGGAATCCCAGAATGGTTTGGGATTTGGGTTTGGCTTGGAAGGGACCTTAAAGATCATCCAGTCCCACCCCCTGCCATGGGCAGGGACACCTTCCAGCATCTCAGGTTGCTCCAAGCCCTGGCCAACCTGGATATTTCCAGGGATCCAGGGGCAGCCACAGCTTCTCTGGGCACCCTGTGCCAGGGCCTCCCCACCCTCACAGCCAAGAATTCCTTCCCAATATCTCATCTAAATCTCTCCTCTTTTAATATCCAACAATTCTTGACTGAAAAAAATGGCTTAACTTGAAAAGGGAAGCAAAGTGTGAATTTTGGCATCAATTTTGCATTAGAAATAAAATGGCATCAAAGAAAGAGCAGAAAAGTGCAAGAATTTTAGACTGACATTTCACAAATCAAGTGTTTCAATCTCCCATATCAGCAGTTTGCTCAAAAGAAAATGGAAAAATCTCCCTGAAACAAAGGAATTTTATTTTTTTTTTTTTTTTAATATCCAGAAGCAGAGTGTGAGCTGCACTGGGAAGGGGAGGGTCTGCCTGCTGAACATGGAGAGATTAGGAGCACTTAAAATCCTGTAGTAAAATCAGGGACGGATCCCTCTTCCCCCAGCTTTACTCCCGGATTTCCATCCGTGCCTGAATTCAGCCCTCAGCAAGATGTGGGTTTGCCTCTCTCCACGCTGCAGCCCAGCAGCAAACCAGGAGTTCAGAGACCACAGCAGGCATTATGTCATCCTGCGAGGAGGAGCTGGGCAACCCTGCAACGACTTCTTTCCAAACCCTTTTATCCAATCCCTCCTCCAGCAGCATTGCTGAAGAACTGGGGGGGAATAAAGGGAGCCTGGCCGCAGGGGATGGGTGTTAGATGAGGATATCCCACGCCAGGATGTCCCGATCAGCATCCCAGGAGGAGAAGAGCTGCGGTGCCGGGTCGAGAGGGGTGGAAGTGCCCCCCTGGCTGTTGTTCACCTGCCAGATCCCTCCTGCTTGCAAGAAAACCTGTGTGCAGCAAAAGGTGATGTCATCCCTTCCCTGCTCCTGAAATCCAGCTCGTTGCTGAACGTGGCTCAGGGCTGGTGTTATTAACAGTCCCTTTCGACACATCCTGTGCTCTGATGATTTCTTTCTTTCTTTTTATTATTTTATTTATTTTATTTTTATTTTATTTTTCATTTTCCACCCCTCTTTTCCTCCTCTTGCTGCACAGTGACCAGGCTCCCGAGGCTCAGGTTGATTAAATTTCTATGCCTTGCAGCTTCCCTGGAGTCCACATAATTTATGTAAATACGAGAGATAAGAAACGAGGGGGAATCACGAGAAAAATGGAGCATTAAGCCACCAAGATCCATTAAATTCTCCATCACCCTTTTCAGAATCTCAATGTTCAGCCGCACCGCCCCCGTGTTTTCCCCCTGCCACAGCAGCGTGGATCAAATTAACGCTCCTCGGGCTGAGGAAATCCACGGGATCAGTCCCACCTCCTGCCTGGCATCGGGATTTAGCCCTGCCTGCGGTGAATCTGCGCAGGGAACGAGCCCTGTTGGAGAGGCCGGCGGTGCAGCTGCTTGCAGCCTCCCTGTCCGGCTGCATCCCTGGGCAAAGCCCGGCAGCTGCAGCTCCCTCCGGGCGGGGATGAGGCCGGGCACATCCCGAGGGACGCGGGTGTTCGTGGGTAAAGCAAAGCCAGCAGGGCTTCTCCAGTTTAGGATCCTCAGGAGAGCCTCTGCACTCCCTCAGGGTGTTTCTGTGCTGCCAGCTGAGCCCACGGGCAGGACCTGAACGTCGCCCCAAAGCAGCCTCACAACCCCAGTTCCTGGAAGGTTGTGTTGGGAAGGACCAGGAGTGGTGTCAGCAGCCTGTTGTCCTCCTTTGTGCAGCCTCTGCCTTGCCTAAGTCCTTCCTAATCATCCTGACAGATGTAACCACCTTCTCCAGCCTGTCCATCACTCAGCTGGGTAGGTCAGGCTTCAGAGCCAGTAAAGATCTCCCTGGAGTAGTGCCAAGGAAACTGGCACTGCACTTTGGTGATCTGGCTTGTTGAAATGTCTGTGGAATCATGGAATGGTTTGGATTGGAAGGGATATTAAAGCTCACCTCATTCCAACACCTGCCATGGACAGGGACACCTTCCACTGTCCCAGGCGGCTCCAAGCCCCGTCCAGCCTGGCCTTGGACACTTCCAGGGATCCAGGAGCAGCCACAGCTGCTCTGGACAACCTGTTCCTAGCAGTGTTTTGGCCCCCAACAAGAAGCAAAACCAAAAATGATTCCTGAGGTTGGTTTGGGAGGTGGCCTGGAACAGGGACAGTTCCCAGTTGGCAGAGTGGATGGGAATGCTGTTTTGGGAAGGATACAAGGGCACCAGGGGTGGGAAACATGGCAGTAAGGGCATGGCCAGACTGCAGCCAGGAAACACATCTGGGAATCTGTTCCTGAGGTGCACAGCACTTGGCAAACCCCGCCCCAGGCCTGGGGCAGGCACCTACACATGGACACACACACATGGACAGCTCTGCCCACCCCCGAGCCAGGCCCAGCTCAGTCACCACAGTCACAACACTCCCAGTCAGCAGCAGGGCTGGAAGGGCACCTGCTCCCACAAGGGACAGCTGAGACCTCTTGTGACAGCACCAGGAGCCTCGGGGCTGTGCTGTCTGCAAGCCACTCAGACCCAGAAACTCCTCTGAGACACAGCCTCCCCCTTCCCTGGGGCTTCCAGTCCTGCACAGAAAGTGCAGTTAACCCCAGCTCCTGGGAAACCTTTCCCTCTGCAAATGGATGGCATTAGGAATGATGCCATAGATTTCTTTATTTAAGTTTTGAGCTCACAGGCACTACTTGAATTGCTTTTCCTAACAAGTGTGACAGACAGAAACACCTCTTTAACGGAAGGAAAGACTCTCCAATATCAATATGGTTTCAGGATGCAGGAGCTTGAGGAAAAACCACAAATCCTGAGTGGTGATGACATTCCAGGAGCAGAAGTCACTGGCTGTCACAGCCCTGTCCCTAACCTGGATGCTGTGGCAGTACCGTGGGTGTTTCTGCCTTCAGTGCTTTGCAGAGTCAATCCTTGGTGCCTGTGCCCAGGGCACAGTTAACTACTCCAATAATCTAATATCAACTTATAGATCTTTCAATAGTCATCCAGGATCAAGGTCTAATTAAGACTACAAATGAGTTAATCATGTGTGATGAAGTCTCCTAAGAAAATTACACCCAAGACTTCCATTCTGTCGGAGCGGCAGATACTTCTGACAGAGCCCCAAAGCAGAGACTAAAAGAGTGGTGATTAAATGGAGTGATGGGCATGAAAAAACAAAGCTTTGTAGGTTTCAGAGAAGGAGGCTACCTATATTCTGCAGCCTGGAGTGCTGAATTATTTGAGACAAATTTTATTTGACTGATTCTCTTGAAATGTCTGGTAATTTGACAAACCACTCAGTGACCAGCAGTTGAAAGAGACCAAGTCTCTCCCACTGGAGCAAAATATCCAATTTTGAGCAGTGGAGCAGTGAAACACACACCAAGACCACCTGTGATCACAGCCAAAAAGGGCCAAGGAGAAGTGACAAACTTTTTGGGCCTCCAAACCAGCAATGGGAACGACTCAGTTCAGTAAATAATGCGTGCCTGCCATTCCACAGGGTTTGAAAGGTCTGTTCCTTGCCTTCATCCCGTGCCATGGATGCATCATTTGCTGTGCTCTCACGCTAAAAATGACTGCAGTCATTAGGAACGATTTATGCTCAGGGAAATAATTACGGTCATTAATGGGGCTGCAAAGCAGAGGCTCTCAGGGAGCAGCAGTGGAGCGGTGGCAGCCGCCCGTGCGTGCGCCGTGACTGACGGGCACAGCATTGTGGTGTTCCCAGGACTGGGCATCCCAAAGAACCCCAAGCCAGGCTCAGGATGCAGCCAATAACTGATAAGCCCAAGGGGTGTTTGGGAAAAGCCAGTGGGATCCCAAGAAAAGCCACAGCAGTGCCTGGGAGAGCTGGCTGGACACAGAGCAGGGGCGAGTCCCCAGAAGTGACCACTGACCACAGCTGGCAGTTTTCAGTCTGCTGATAGTAATCAGTGAGTGGTGACAGTGGCTATTAATGAGGTCATGTCTGGCTTTTGGACCCTCACTTCACAGAAACGCAGTCCAATGTGGAACTGGAAATGTTGGCAAATGTCTACAAAGAGATCCTGAGCTGGATTCCCAAGGCTTTGAGGCAGCTGATGGCACAGGCAGGACTCAGCTGTGTGGAGGAGATGGCTCATCCTCTGGGGTAGCTCTCCCAGTGGAAAACAGAGGTTGAAGGAAATCTGGAAGTATCCAATGGGAATGACATTTTCAGGGCAGGTCACATGCTGTGACACTGATCTAAGGAAGTCGATGAGAACAGGAAGAGCTGGACTCGATGATCCTTGTGGGTCCCTTCCAACTCAGGATATTCTGTGATTCTGTGATTTCCAGGAAAGTCCTGCCTGGATTTCCTATTTCTGTGAAAAGCACAGGATTATTGGCAGTTAGCTAATAAAGCTCATTTGGTTTGTCTGGACAGTCTCCTAAAGATTTAATACATTACTTAAAAGAGTGGATTTGGAAAGGACACTGGTCAGTGAAATTGGCCAATGGTTGATTGATAACACAAATATGTTGATTGATAACACAAATATGTGCTATTTTCACTGACACCAACTAGGAAAGGAAGTTTAACCCAGCCCATGGCAGTTCCCATTGAAGGCAAATCTCTTCCATCCCCTAAAAAGGAGTCTGAAGTCAGCCTTGCCAGGCACTCTGGCCACAGGTATGAGTTTCAGAATATCTACATCCCTTGGTGACCAAGTTATACCCTTGGGCACCAAATTCCCAGCTGCCTTTAGAGGCAGACTGAAAAATATCTTTTTTCTTCAGCAGAGAAATGACTGATCCTGTTTGTGTCCCCGTGTTGCCTGCAGGTCCCTGGTCCTGCATTGACTTCCAGGCTGAATTTTGCCAATTCAGCAGCTGGGATCTTGTTGTGATTGAACCTGATAAATTAAGCAGCCTCTTAGGGCAGGGGCTGTCCCTGGTGTTTATTTAGTGAGCCAGACTAAATCAATCCACGGTGCTGTGCACAGCTGGGGAATTTCGCTGTCCCTGCTTGCCTTGGGATTCCCTTGGTGGCAGGCAAGGTGTGACCAGAGGGAGGAGCACACAAGCAGGGGCTTGGTGTGGAAAGAAGGGGCTAAACCATCACAAAAGATGATGTCTTGCCAAACTTCCCACGTGGCTGAGTTAAGCAGAATTAGTTAACTGGCTCGAGAATGATGGTGCTGTGGCCATTTGTCTCCAGGGGCTCCTTGGGTGGGAACGAAGGACCAGCAGCATTGTCCCACCTTCAGTAAGACCCTGAGCACCAGGAGGATGAATATATTAATACATATGTAATATTAATAGAAATAATGTAATAATAAGTGAATATTATTATATTAAGTATGCAAAGCGCTCAGATGTTACCAAAATACAAGTGGTGGTGCTTTCAGCTGTAGGATGACCAGAGAGGAGGGGAATTACCACCTGCTGGTAAAACAGGACACAGAGGTTACGTGGCTTCACAGGCCTTGGTGCTGCCTCCCAGGCTTCAGCATTTCTCTAAATTGTTCATTTAATAAATAGGTCTCTTGGTTCTGGAGCCCCTCCCTGCTGCATTCCAGCAGGTATTACACAGAACACGGTGGCAGGAGGCAGCATGGCCAGACTGGCAGCATGGAAAGGCCTAATTAACAGGGAAACAACCCAGCAGCCAGGAAGGCAATCTGAAGAGGCAGCATGGAGAGATTAAGGCAGCCAGGAGACTGCCAGGGAATCAATCCCTACAGGCATGGGAAGAAGAACTGAGGCAAACTGCAGAGCTGAACATGGATGGTAATGATCACAGAGTCACAGAGTGCTAACAGCTGGAAGGGACCTTAAAGATCATCTCCTTCCACAGGCAGGGAACCTTCCACTAGGCCATAAGCAAGGAAAACACACATATTTTTATCCCTGCATTCTTGGGGACAAAGTCACACAGGACCTGAGCAGGAGTGGTGCCAATGGCAATTCCCAAACCGCACCTATTTGGTGATTTTGAGACTGAAATTAAAAACGGGGGAGTTGACTGAACAATCTCCTGATGGCCTTTCCAAACTGAAATCCTCTGTGACTCTGGGAAATGCCTGGAGTGGGGCAGGTTGTGTCCAGTCAAAGCCATGCAGTCCAAACCCAGATGGGAATGTGGGCTCCAGGAATCCCTTGCAAAGCGGTCAAAAGTTTGATTGCAAAGACGAAATGCTGAGAAATTCCACAAACTTGCTTTCCACAGGGATTTGGGGAACAGCTCAGGAGGAAGGCTGAGAAACAAGACTCTCTTTCCCTTGGAGGCTGGTCCCTTGCAATGTGGCCACAGAGCATGGACAGTCCCCAGGAGCAGGGAGGAGAAAGCCAAACCAGCCAGGTTGGCATTAATAAATTTGGCCCCTCCAAGCCAGGAAAAATGTCCAAATGGGAAGATAAAAATACGAAAAAAACCCCATGAAAAGGAGAGGTGTAATAGCTCACATGGAGCAGAGGAAGCCAAGCTGCAGACGGACAAAGTATCCTAAGGCTGTTTTCCTGCCCGAGGTGGCAGAGCTGTGCTCACCCTGGCTGCCCTGCAGAGGATGAGTTTAGGGCTGAAACTGTTCCATTTTAGAAGCATTAAAGGCTTTTGCTGTGCTGGTGCTCAGGGCAGAGCAGGCCCTGGGTCTGTTCATGCTCACAGGACCAGGTGGAAGCGGCATCTCCACAATCCCTGCGGGCAGGAGGAAGTGGATGAGGCTCCTTCCCTCTCCACTCTGCTCCTGCCACGATGCAAGGAGTGGGAGGCAGGATGACCTACTTGTGTCATGCCCTGAATGCCTCTTTTTGCTCCAGCCAAGGCATCTCCGTGCTCCGAGGCTCCTGCTCTGCCTGTTGGAACTGTCTGAAAGGATTTTGTTACTCCCCTCTTCCGTCCCCTCCTGTCCCCTACCCATCCCCTTGGCTCACCTGGAGCTGGGAGGGCTCACCTGGAGCTGGCAGGGCTGCAAAAGCATTTTGAGAGACCCAGTGGGAACAGAAAGCAGAAGCTGGATTGTTTTCATCCCATGGTTTTGCTGTGGGAGGGGGAGATGTGGTGGAGAAGCATCCGCTGACATTACATTGCTGAGAAACAGGGATCCAGGTGCTCTCCTTGATGAGAGAAGTAAATCCATTGGTATCATTAGTGTCCCTCCAGCTTGAGGGCAGGATTGTGGAAATCATTCTCTCCTTTCTCCCCACAAGGAAGGATGAGAGAACTGGGCTTTTGGGGATATAGTTTTGTGGTTTTGGGGGGGTTTTTTTGGTTTTTTTTGGGTTTGTTTTTTTTTTTTTTGTGAAGATATTTATTTATTTACCTGCTTAGCAAAAAATATGTGAGGGATGAGCATTTCCAAAACTCTCAGAATCAGCAACTCTGCCCCTTCACTGATTTTGGAGCTATAACCCTTGTTGACTTCAGTGAGAGCCTAGATAGCCCAGCTCTGCAAAATCCAGCCCTGAAAGTGTAAGTTCTGTACATCCTTATTTTTAAAAGATTTTTATAAAAACTATTACCACACATTATTACAGGTTTTTGGCACAGCCCCTACAAAACCAAAGGCATTTTCACTGCACCTTGTGAGGCACTCATAAAGAAGGTACTGCTTGTGTTACAGAGCTCTCACAGATATTTCTTGGTCCTCTACCTGCAGCTGTGGCCTCAGAGCTGTGATGGATTTCATGTAAGGCCCTTTATTTCCAGCTATGATGTGCTCTCATTTAATCAGCCCTGTCCACCCCCCTTCCCACATTCCATGTGGCTGATGGGACTCTGGGCTGCTGCTGCTGGAGCTGGGAGACACAAGGAGCAAATCCCACAGTTAGACAGGCAGGTAATGACATTTTCCCTCTCCCATGGGTGAAGAGTGGTTGTCATATTGACTTCCCTGAGGAAGAGGCTGAGGGAGCTGGGGGTGTCCAGCCTGGAGAGGAGAAGGCTCCAGGGAGATCTTAGGGCCACTTCCAGTACCTAAAGGGCACTTTCAAAAAGAGGGAGAGGGACTTTTTACATGGGAAGACAGTGATAGGATAAAGGGCAATGACTTTAAACTGAAAGAGGAGAGATTTAGGTTAGATGTGAGGAAGAAATTGTCCCCTGTGAGAGCGGGGAGGCCCTGGCACAGGGTGCCCAGAGAAGCTGTGACTGCCCCTGGATCCCTGGAAGTGTCCAAGGCCAGGTTGGACAGGGCTTGGAGCGACCTGGGATAGTGGAAGGTGGTGTGGTTGAAACAAGATGTCCTTTAAGTTCCCTTCCAACCCAAACCATCCTGTGATCCTGTAGTTCCCTGCTGTTGAGATTTCCCTGGACAGAAGCAGTTGAACACACTGCACACCTGCCACTCCCTCTGGAAGCTGCTCTGCCTCAGGATGGGTCAAAATGGAGATGCTGTTCAAGTTTTGTCCACTTATTGCCCACTAAGACAAGGCCTTGTGTGCTGCCCTTCAGAACAGACGCTGGGAGAGGGGCCACGCTGCTCAGGGTTGTGTCTAGGTGGATTTTAATGATCTGCAGGGAAAGAGACTCCACTGAAAAGTACAAGAGAAAGCCAGGGTGTGACACTGTGAGCAGGATCACAGTTGGACCATCCCTCCTGTCCACAGGTGAGATGCCCAGAGATCCTCGAGGAGGAGCATCCCTGAGAGGTGGGCTCCCAGCACGGCAAGGTGAACTTGCAGTTCCTGGGGGAAGAGCCTTGCCACCACCTCAGGATGCTCCATCCACCAACACCCCGTCCCCCAAAGAGCAGGGCCCCTCTCCTGGCTGCAGACACGCCTGAGAAAGCCTGGCCAGTGTCCACACATTAACATCATCACCATAATCATTCCCCTGGGGAGCACATCAAGGGGAAGTTAATGTGAAGGGAAGGGCGTCACCATCATCTGTTCCAGAAGTGACAATGATCCCTGGTCAGCCTGACCTCGGGGGGGACTGAGTCCCACAGCCCAAGGGCGGCTGTGCAGAAGGTCTGACCCTGCTGCTCTCCAGGAGTTCACCCCAGGCCTCGTTAGTGCCAGCCTCCCTGGGGACCTGAGCTGTCTCACTTGGTCACATCACGGGGGCAGCAGACAGATGATTTACAGAGAGCTCCCCTCCCTAAATTCATGTATTTTGAATTTCATTAATCCTGGTGCCTTCCTGCTGTTCCAGAGCTCCCTGGGTAGTGCAGCTCCTGCCATTTCTTAGAGCAAAACCTGGACTGGGCTTCAAACCATGAAGAGACACTTTCCTCTTGAATCTCCCACCTTTAAGGCACCACCCCATCATTATCCCTGCCCTGTGCTGATTCCAAAAGTGCTCCTGGGAACCACCTGAGCCGATGCTACTGGCCCAAATTCACATCCTGGCACTGCCTAATCCATCCACACAGCTGGAGTCTGCAGGTGGCTCAGGGAAATGATGGAAGTCAGTATCTCAAGCCACTTTCAGGCACTTTTAAGACTTTCCTCTCTCTTTTTTTTCCCTTTTTTTTTTTTTTTTTTTTTTTCCCTAAAAGCAGAGTGATTTTCTTTATGCTGCTCCAGAGCTGGAAACCTCTGGGGCAGAGCAGGGGGTTCTGTGCTCCAGCACTCCAGATCAGTCACTGATGGGACCTCTCCTTTCCCCATGAATAAATCAGGACTCTGCTTTCCATCTCCTCTGGGAATCTTCAAAAAGCTCCTTCCTGCACTCAGGCAGGAATTCTGTTTAATTCATGCCAGTGGAGACTTTTCCAACAAACAATATCACAATCCCACCAAGCTGAAGAAAGCAACAAGAAGGGGAAGACTCCCTCCCCACAGGGGTGTTGGAGACTCCAGATGGAGAGCACAAGGTCTCTCTGCCCAGGTCTAAGCTGTCACCTCCCTCATCAGCACGCCTGATGCATCATCAGAGAAAAGAGGGGTTCCACACTGGCATTTTGGGTTCTGCAAGATAAATATTCACAGGGAATACCCAGTTATCCCTTGGATACCCAACCTGTGTGCTCCACACTTTGGTCTCTGGAACGATGCCCACACAACAGAGGTGAATTATCACGGACCCAAACAAATCCCCAAAGATGCACCATCCCCACCAGAGCTGAGATACCTCAGGGTCCTTGGCTAAGGCAGCTTCCACAAGGAAAATGCATGGAACTGTTGGAATGAGTCCAGAGGAGGCCACAGAGATGCTCTGAGGGCTGGAGCCCCTCTGCTCTGGAGCCAGGCTGGGGGAGCTGGGGGTGCTCACCTGGAGAAGGGAAGGATCCAGGGAGAGCTCAGAGCCCCTTCCAGGGCCTAAAGGGGTTTATGAAAAAGAGGGAAAGGGACTTTTTACCCAGGCAGTTAGTGATGGGACAAGGTGGAATGGTTTTAAACTAAAAGAGAGGATATTTAGATTCGATATTAGGAAGAAATTCTTCCCTGTGAGGGTGGGGAGGCCCTGGCACAGGTTGCCCAGAGAAGCTGTGGCTGCCCCTGGATCCCTGAAGTGTCCAAGGCCAGGCTGGATGGGGCTTGGAGCAACCTGGGATAGTGGGAGGTGTCCCTGCCCATGGCAGGGGGTGGAACAGGATGGTCTTTAAGGTCCCTTCCAACCCAAACCACTCTGAATGTCTGATTGTACCAATCCTGCAATATCATTACTAGACAGGCTCCTTTAGTTTGTGTTTTGGTTTTTGTTGTTCGGGAGGGGTGAGTTTTGCTTGTTTGGTTTTGCATTTTTCAGTGTTTGGTTCAATTCAATTTCAATTGTTTGATTTTTTTTTTGTCAGTTCTTAGTGTTCATGGTACCTCAGATGAAGTTTCTTGTTTGTTTCAAATTTAAAAGTTCTTCAGCTTTAGAAAAACAAAGAAAAAACCAGTAAAAATAAAGGAACACTAAATTAGTGATTAGTTAAGATCACACACTGAGTAGTAAAAAAATGGATAAACTATCAGCACTGTGCCCAGAACGAAGCTCTCCCAACTCCTTGTCCCAGTCAGGCTACTCAGCTATGAAATCTCCTGTGCAGGTTTATTTTCAGGGGGAAAAAAATCCCTCTGGTTACAGCAGGAAGAGAGTTTAGAGTAGAATTGCTATTTCCCAGTGGTGCTGGGGGCTCTTACACTAAATCACATTGCTGCAATTTAAAATACAACCACACATCTGCTGAGGCTTGGGCATTGCTCACATGTGTGTTTTTTAGTCTCAGGCAGGTATTCTTATGTGAATTTTTTTCCTCCTCTCTGAGATGTAAAATGAAGCTGAATTCCTTTGCATTTTCCATGGATTCTCCTGCCTCTCCAGCTGGTTACCAAAGCTCTCAGCTGCTTTGTGCTAATTTCTTAACCTGGTTTTGTGGCGGGGTCCCGGGTGGATTGAACTAATTTGGAAAAAGCAGTGTCTGATTCTGGAATAGGAGCATCAACACAGGGAATTAATTATGAACCACTAATGTCAAGTGCACAGTCCAGAATAAGTCCTTGGATAGATGAAGCTTAAGGCCATCATCTCTAATTTTTCTCAAAAGCAAATTATTTTTTTCCTCGTCTGTCTCTTGATGTGCCTATCAGGAAATAGGTTCCCTGTCCATGCCAGGGGGGTTGGAACTGGGGAATCTTTAAGGTCCCTTCCGACCCAAACCATCCTGTGATTTTATGGCTATGAAATGGTCACACAGATATTTTGTCCTCACCTCATTCCAACCCCTAATCACTCAAGATCAGCTCTGTGAATGGGGTGCTCAGTGTGGAAAGTCCTTCCTACACTCAGGGCTTGATCTTGGCCTGGAAGTCACCAGGATTATTTGTCTAAAAACTTAGCTCACAGTCCCCGCCTTATCAGAGTTCATCCAAATACAGATCATAGAATTTCAGAATTGTTTGGGTGGGAAGGGACCTTAAACATCACTTCCTTCCAACCCCAACAGCTTCCACTATCCCAGGTTGCTCCAAGCCCCATCCAGCCTGGCCTTGGACACTTCCAGGGATCCAGGGCCAGCCACAGCTTCTCTGTGCCAGGGCCTCACACTTTCACAGGGAATAATTCCTTCCAAATATCCCATCTATCCCTGCCCCCTGGGAGTGGGAAGTCATTCCCCTCTTGTCCCATTGAAAGCCTTCTTTAGCTCTGGGTGCAAATTACAGCACCTCCTGTACAGCAGCTTAAGGAGGGCAAATTTAAATACAAAAAGCTTTCTTGTGATGAAAACCTTGGATTGTGGGTGTGTTGGCTGACACAAATACCCTTTTATCCTGGGACCCCCATGAGCTGGATTTCCAGCACATTTCCAGATGTCTTTTTCAACTCCTTCAATCCCTTCTCAGAGCAACCATTGTCCTGCAACCCGAAAGGAATTTTCCACTCAGGTACTCCAAAATCCTCCCTGTTCTCCTTGAGAAACTTCACACCTGCAGGTGGCTGCCATGAATGCACAAACTTGCTTTTCTCAACCTCCTCTCACCATCCCACCTCAGCCCCCAGTGGTTGAAGGACAACGACCCAGGACACGGCCGTGGCCTTAATCAACCCCGCCAGGCACTTCTACGAAGCTGAGGACAGCAAAAATTCATCAGTCTTAACCAAAAATTCCTGGAAACAGAGAAATCCTGAATTTGGCTGTGAATTCTCCCACCCTAAGGACCTGCAAACTCTGGATTTTCCTCCTTCGTGTTAACCCCATCTTTATTCTTGGGAACAAAGAAGTGATGGAGCTTAAAAAGATGAATTACCTGATCTGCATATTCAATGAAGCTCAAACGCTCCATAAACGCGACATGAGTTTTAGCAGTATTTAATGGTTTGCATTAATTAATAAGTCTTTAAAGATGTCAGGCATTTGTAGGTTTAAAAATTTTATAACTGTCAATAAATTCAGTGGGGCTTAATGAATTCCTGCAGATTTACACAGCTTTGGAAACACACTCCCTCTCAAACAACTTCACCAATGTTTGTGATTTTAAGAGAAAGGAAGAAAGAAGGAAAAAAGAAAAAGAGTGGGGAGGAAAAGGAGACAATTTATTAAGTTGTGATTTACTATGAAATAGATTTATTTTTCATTTCATTTCAATGTTTTGTTACTTGATTGATTTTTTCGAGCAAGTTTGTCTTCTTTCATTTGAAGAACTGTTGATGCAATGAGGGATGGGGAGCTCTGCAAACCTCCATGTCTCTGTACACAGACTCAAAGGATCATTTAGGTTGGAAAAGAGCTCTGAGACCATCAACTCCATCCTGTGACTGATCCCAACCTTGTCACCAGCCCAGAGCCCTGAGTGCCACAGCCAGACATGGACACCTCCAGGGATGGGGACTCCAACACCTCCCTGGGCAGCCCCTCCCAATGCTTGGCAACCCTTACCAGGAAGAAATTCCTCCTGATGTCCAACCTGAACCTCCCCTGGTGCAGTTTGAGTTTCTGTCCTCTCCTCCTGTCCCTGTTCCCTGGGAGCAGAGCCCAACCCTCCCTCGCTGTCCCCTCCTGTCAGGGAGTTGTGCAGAGCCACAAGGTCCCCCCTAAGCCTCCTTTTCTCCAGGCTGAGCCCCTTTCCCAGCTCCTTCAGCCTCTCCTGGTGCTCCAGCCCCTTCCCAGCTCTGTTCCCTTCCCTGGACCTGCTCCAGCCCCTCAAGGTCTCTCTCATCATGAAGATCCCAGAAGTTTTCCCAGCACTGGAGGTGCCCCAGCAGTGCCAGCACAGGGGATGGGCACTGCCCTGGTCCTGCTGCCACCCCGGAGCTGGGACAGCCCAGGTGCCATTGGCCTCTTGCCCACCTGGGCTCGTGTTCAGGCACTGTTGACCAGCACCACCAGGTCCTTCCCTGCTGGGCAGTTTTCCAGTCACACATATCCATATCAGTATCTGGATTTGTATCCGTATCCACAGAGCTGTGCACACACAAACACACACACAAATATATATTTAATATCCAAATTTTGCTGGCGTTACTTCTGAAGGAAACCACTTCAGAAATCCAATTCCACACACGTATCCTAAAGGTCAGCTTCTTCCATCCGTTTGGGATGAACACAAAGACTGGATATTCCAATTCCTCTCCACACCTTTGGTAATTACAGATTTCGGAGAAGCTCTTTGCCCAAAGGGAAGCAAAGTGAGAGGCAGGGGCAGGGCTGAAAGCAGAGCAGGGGGAGGAAAGAGAACATAACTCATCCTCATGGGTGGCATATGCGTATGAACGGGCTGGGATTTATACTGAAACAACTTCCTGTGCTCGTGATGGAAGAAAGACAAGAGGAATCATAAAAACAATGAGTGCAGAGGGGAATGAGCCTTGGCTCTGGCTTGCACAGGGAATTATTCTCCCAGGCATCTCACCAGCCTTCTAGTCGGGATCACTCATCCCACTCCTTCACATTGGGTATACAAATACTGGGAAATGGTCACTGGAATGCTGTCCCTGCCCTTGTAAAGGCCAAGCCATGAGGGATGAGCAGGGGATGCCACAGGACCTGTTGGCTGCTCTCAGGTGATGGGGCTGGAGAATGAATCACAGAGGGGAATCACTGCAGGTTCCAGAGGGCTGGCACTGCCTTTTCTTAGTCATCATCACCACACAAAAATCAGAGCAGAGGCCCCACAAAGAAATGGGATGGTGCCAGTACACGTCAGGATCTTCCCACAGATTCACCAGCAGGGGCAGGTTGCCCAGAGAAGCTGTGGCTGCCCCTGGATCCCTGGAAGTGTCCAAGGCCAGGTTGGACAGGGCTTGGAGCAACCTGGGACAGTGGAAGGTGTCCCCGCCCATGGCAGGGGGTGGAACTGGCTGAGCTTTAAGGTCCCTTCCCATCCAAACCATTTTAGGACTCTATAATTCTTCACCAAGGTTTTCTCATTTTTAGTGATTGATCCTAATTCTCCACCCAGCTGTGCCCAGCATCACACAATTTCAGCCAAAACGGACCACACAGGTCCTGCTCATTTCCAGCACAAAGTGCCCTCCTGTATTCCGAAACCTCCTCCCCTTCACCCCTGTCATCCTATCCCCACTCCTGTGCACCGCCGGCAACAACAAGCAAGGAGCGAAGGGGCTCCGGAGCCATTATCCCAAACTCCTGCCTCCTCCGTGCCTGTCAGAGGCGACGGCGGGGATGCTCTTCCCCCATCCCCGGCTTTGGCAGGACCCTTTGTCCGGCAGGCAGCGGGAGGCTCGGTGCCTGTGACGGAACCCGCAGGGATGCTGCCCATCCATATGGAGATTTGGGTACAAGTTGCTGACGTGCTGCTGCCTCCGCTCGTCCGACGGATCCCGGCTGTGCCTCTGGCCCGATCCCGCCGCTCTTTTGCCGACACGGATCGGCTGCTTGGACTCGCAGCATCCCGGGAACTTCCTGGCTGTCGGCTTTGCTGGGCACGCTGAGTTGGGAGACTGACAGAGGAAGAGCGTGTAATTGCAACAGAGGGGAAAGCTGCGGGGGAGTTTGTCTCGGGATGACGAACAGGAGCTGGAAAGGCTGAGGGGAAAGGGATGAACAGTCACGAGAGTGGCCTGACCTGCTCTGAGGCACAGCCAGGAGAAGGGGGATACAGATCTCTCTCCTCGTCCCCGAGCTGATGCAGCAGCACCAAACACGCTGCTGTGACCGCCAGCTCACCACACCTGGCCCTGCATTTCAGAGCTGGACTGAACCTGGTGTTAAAAAAGGTCTTGCCAAGGCCAGAGCACCCTGACGGACTCTGGTGGCTTGATAAATAACCACTAATTAATGTCTCATCTGTGTGTCTGTATCAGAGCTGTGCACTCATGGGTCTATGAGCACGGGGAAACTGAGGCACAGAGCAGTGACCAATTTGCTGCTCTGGATCACAGAATCACAGGATGATTGTGACCACTGCAGGACCACGGGGACCACTGCAGGACCACTGGGACCACTGCAGGTCCTCTAGACCGACATCCGTGCTCAAGCAGGGTTGAGGTTCCCATGTTACTCAGGATTGTGTCCAGACAGTTCTGGAATATCCCCAGTGAGGGAGACTCCACAGCCTCTCTGGACAATCTGTTCAGTGCTTGGTCACTGCACAGGAAAGAAGTTCTGCCTCCTGTCCATTTGGAACCTCCTGGGCATCAGCCCCTGCCCGTGGCTCTGGTGCCAATGCTGAGCCCCAGAGCAGAGCCTGGGCCCTGCTCTGAGTCCTCCCTGCACACAGGGACACACAGGGATGAGGGCCCCTCTCAGCTGGGGGTCCTCTCTCCCTCAGCCTTTCCTCATCAGGAAGATGCTCCAGCCCCTTCACCATCTCTGTAGTCCTCCACTGGACCCTCTCCAGGGGCTCCATGTCTCCCTCCATGACGATGTCCTGAAGGAAATCAACCTTCCATGACACGTGGGAAAGCACAGCACCCTCCCAATGGAAACACAGAAGTCACACAGAAGAAACACAAGTTTCATCTGCCAACGGCAGCTGGGCACAGCTGGACACCAGCCTGGCTGGTTTGGCGTGGCTCATCCTGCCTAAACCCAAAGGGAACATCCCAAGGCAACGCAAGTGGTTGGAAGCACCAAAAAAATGGAAAATTTGAGGAGCTTTTGGGAAAGAGATTAAAATTTTCCTTCAGTGCCTTCTGCCCTATGTTCCCGGTCCTCCTTGAAGGTTTGGGAACTCGCTGTTCTGAAGCCGGGGTGATAAAAAAAAAAAAAGTCTGTGCCCTTTTTGGATAATATAATAAAGACTTAGATGCTTTTCGGACGTCAGCTGCTGCCAGTAATCAGTGCTTCGCAGCTGCTGAGTCACAAATAGCTTGAAAAATATTTCCAGTCCTTGCTCTCCTGAGAGCTAATCCCAGAACGGGCAGTCATAAAAAACCATAAATCCCCAAATTACCAGAATGGCCCCAGAAATCTCTTTTAAGGCGATTAGCTCGATGTCGGTTCTGGATTGTCTTTACCTCGTTGTTTCTCTTCCGTGTTCCTCGCTCCTCTCTTTTCCCTGGACATCCCCACACGGCTGGAAAAGGTCATTCCTCTGTTCCTCATTCTCCAAACCCTCCTTAACACCTTGGGATCTGCCCTTCTCCTGGCACGGACTCTGTGCCGCCTCCCCACACCTGTCCTGTCCCCACCGCGTGTGTTCCCCTGCCAGAAGATGAGATAAAACACTAAACACAGAGAGATTATTTTTCTGGGGGTTTTGGGGGGTTGTTTTTATTGTTTACAGTGAGAACAGAGATGTTCCCTTGTGGGCTTGTCCACCAATTTTTCACCCTTCAAATCAAACAAAAACCTTTGGCACAGCTGTCTGCAGGAGACCTTACTCTGGTGTCCAAAGGGCTCCTCCAAGTTTGCATTGAGCTGCTTCAAAGTTGCTTTAGCTATTATTATTAGGAAGAAAAAGAAGAAATAACCATCTCCTTCATGGCTCTTTTTTAATAAGGGAATGCCAAGCACGCTGCAAGAGTTGTCACCATTAATTAAGCAGAAGAAAGGCCAGCTGAAGCCCACGTGAGCGTGTCCATGCAGCTGTTGGCATCACTTTAAATAAGTAAACATATAAATATTAAAACTTCACCAATTCTATAGGAATTTATACATATTTGTTTAAATTTTTAATATATATGTTTAAGTGGGTTGCAGAGGAGGCCACAGAGCTGCTCCGAGGGCTGGAGCCCCTCTGCTCTGGGGCCAGGCTGGGAGAGCTGGGGGTGCTCACCTGGAGAAGAGAAGGATCCAGGGAGAGCTCAGAGCCCCTTCCAGGGCCTAAAGGGGTTTATGAAAAAGAGGGAAAGGGACTTTTTACACAGGCAGTTAGTGATGGGACAAAGGAGAAGGGTTTTAAACTAAAAGAGAGGATATTTAGATTAGATATGAGGAAGAAATTCTCCCCTGTGAGGGTGGTGAGTCCCTGGCACAGGGTGCCCAGAGAAGCTGTGGCTGCCACTGGATCCCTGGAAGTGTCCAAGGCCAGGCTGGATGGGGCTTGGAGCACCCTGGGATAGTGGGAGGTGTCCCTGCTCATGGCAGTGGGTTGGACTGAGATTACCTTCAAGGTTGCTTTCAACCCAAATCATTCTCAGATACGTCAGAGGATCAGGAAGCATCTGGTAAATCTTGATAGATAAGTTCTTTTGTAGGGACATGATGTGGTCAGATGTTGATACTGTCAGTTTGAAGCCATTTCCCCTTGTCATTCCAGGCCCTTGTCCCAAGCCCCTCTCCAGCTCTCCTGGAGCCCCTTTAGGCTCTGGAAGGGGCTCTGAGGTCTCCCTGGAGGCTTCCCTTCCCCAGGTGAACACCCCCAGCTCCCCCAGCCTGGCCGCAGAGCAGAGGGGCTCCAGCCCTTGGAGCATCTCTGTGGCCTCCTCTGGACCTTCCTCTGAAGAGGGGTGGCTGTATCCAGACACTTTGTGGGAGCAGTCACAGTCCCTGCCCCACGCCTGGGCATTGTGTGGGTCAGTGCTGGTTGGTCTTGGCCCATCAGTGCCAGGACAAGGAGCAATGCAGGCAGTGAAATGCAGACCCCGTGTCAGGGTCCCAGCACTGCTGCATTTGCTGATACAGACTCGCTGTGGCTCTCCCTGCTTTACCCTGGATGCCCCACTGTTCTTCCACTCTCTGCTTGTGACCCCAGTTTGGGACATCCTCAGTTCCATGAATCTCATTCCCCTTCCCTTCCCAAGGACTCAGTGCTTTATGTAAGAACGGGAAGACAGGAGGCATCCACACGGACACAGCCTAAGAGGAGCAAATATCACTCAGCAGAGAATATTTTTAACATTAACAATAATATCCGGGTGGCCTGGCCTACAAAATGCTGCTCCAGGGCATCCATCCCAACGTGGCAGCGTTCCCAAGTGGCTGCTGGGACTCTCTGAACTAAGTTTAGCCCCGAAATGAGCTCAGACCCCTCGCTGAGGTCCCCGACTCGTGGTCCCCTGGCTGAGCCCGTGGAAGGAGCTTTGCTGCTTCCCCTTCCATCCCTTGGCACCGATGACTCCTTTGCCACGGGTGGCCCTGCCTGCGCCAGCGAAGAAGACGTAAATGCACCCGTGGGACGTGGCAGGGACACGTCACCCCCGTGGTGACAGCACAAGGCTCTTCCTGTGCTGAAGGCTCCGAGGGATCAGCGCCTGCCCTGGGTTGCTCCCTGCTCTGGTTTTGGCTTTGTTCTCCTCCTCGCTGCTCTCCATGTGAAATAAAACCCCAGTGGCCGGAGCCGGGCTGCAAGGACAACGTGGGAGGGTTCCTGCCACCAAGCCTTACAACAGGGCTGTGCAGGACCCTGTCCCAGGGCCACAGCAGCACCCAGCCAGGGGGAGATACCCAGCGAAAGGCTCTGATATTCCCAGAGACGCTCCTGGGTGACATCCCAGCATCACCCCGGGTGTGGGGTCACCCCTGCTGTGTTTGTCACCCCATGGCTGCCCTGACTGATTTCCCCCAGGGAGCTCCCCCCAGATCCCTCCTCTGTCACAAAAGCAATGGTCAGAGCTGAGCCTGGCCCCCTGTGAGCTTTGCACAGACCGAGAGAGCTTCAAGGACATTTTTTTACAAAGTATGATGTGACATGGATAATAAGGAAACAAACAGGGAATAAACTGAGGGGGAAAGCACCCCAGGAGTCTCACAGACACCACTAGGACTGTGCACAGGCACAGGGGAAGGAGGGACAGCGAGGAGCCAGCTTGCTATTTTAAGGACAAGCTCCAATAGTAAAGTAATCATCTCCCGAGCAATGCTATTTTCTGGATCCGTGCCCTCAAGTCAGCACGAAGCCACCGTGCTTTCTATTCCGGTCACACCGAACGCTTCCCACCAATCTATCCATCTTAATCCCGGCCCCGGCAGCCGCACAGCCCCACCGGGGCCGAGGGGTGCCCGGAGACGGAGGGGTTTGGAGCTGGCTGCATCCGTGCCAGCCCATCCCCGGGCACACCGGACCATCCTCGCCATCGCCTTTTCTCCCCGGCGGGATGATCCTTTCATCTGCATCCTCGCTGCTGCTGCTGGTGCTGCTGGACAGAATGCCTCCCACGTAATCAGTTCCCAGCCTCCCTCCCTCTCCTCCTCCTCCTCCTCCTCCTCCTCCTCTTCCCCCCTCCGTGGCCCTCCTCGCTCCATCCCCTCCTCTGGCGCACCGCGGCTACGGATAAAGGGATCGGTCCTGCGGCGCCGGGGTCATTTCAGGAGCTGTCGCCGCTGGAGCGGCGGGGCTTCGCACGCACAGAATTCCCGTCCTCGCTGCAGCAGCGCCTGGGCACGGGCAGCCGAGGAGGTGCCAGGATGCTTCACCCCAGTTGTGCACCCGCATCCCTGCTCGGGGACACCCCGACCTGAGCTCCGTGCCTTCCTCATCCAAAAGGGATGTGCTGGGCACGGAGACACGGCACAAACCCTCCTTCACCCCCTCCAGGACCACCACAGCCCCGCGTCCCCCCCCGCACCCAGGGCATCCAGACCACAGGATCACCGAAAGCTCTTCCTCTCTCTCTCTCTCTCTCTTTTTTTTTTTCCCCTTTTTTTTTATCGGTGTGATGAGGCAGGAGCTGCGTTTCCTGCTGCAAGGGTTTCCCTGCGATTTCACCTTCAAAAGCACCGAGTCCCCAGAGCCCCCGAGGCACAAGGTTTCCTTCTGCTGAGTGCTAACAAGTGGTCAGCAGCTTGGGGGTTTGGTACTGTTCCCTAAATAGAACATCTCTTCAGAAGCCCAAAAGATTAAAAGCTCAGCTGACTTCCAAAAAAACCCGATGTTTACACAGAGCACAACAGGATCTGGAGTTTAAATGTATATATTTGCACAAACACTTACATAAGGACCCCCCTGGACACAAATTAACTCCAGTTATGCTTTGGGAGGAAACTTTCCCTAGGCTTTTGCATTTTCTTCCCATCCAGACAATTCCCAAATACTGGTCAGTGCAATAAAAAGGCACTGCATTGTAAAGCTTGAAAATTGCCTGGTTTTGGTACTTTTTGCTCGCAGAATTAGATTTGAATCCTATTTTTTCCATCAGAGTGCCCAAAAGCCCTGAGTTCCAAGAGATGCCTCCCTCTGTGCCTCCGTTTCCCCAATTTAGAAGCACTCCCTGCACTGGCCAGGTGACACTGAAGTTTATGACACGTCCAAGACTTGTTTCTGATAAAAAAATCTACAGCAACAGTCAAAGCTGAGAAAATGCTCGGGGCAGGTTGGTTGGAGTTTTTGGAGGAGGGAGAACATTTTTTGAGGTTTGGGGATTTTTGGGAATTTTCTAAGAAACAACATCATTTAAAAAATAAAAAACAAGCAGAAACAGTCACAAGAGACCTGAAGTTTAAAAATGTGACCTCATAATTCTTCCCTGAACCACAGACCAGCTCAAATAGAGGNAAAGGATGGCTATTTGCAAGGGGCTGCACCAGCGTGTGAGATGCACAGATATATAAAATGTGTATATAAAAACATATATATCCACGAACACCCAAACCCAGAATTTGTAAGGGTTTTTTCCTGCCTGTAAAAAGGTAAGGAAAAAAATAGAAATTAAAAAAAAAAAAAAAAANACTGAAGTTTATGACACGTCCAAGACTTGTTTCTGATAAAAAAATCTACAGCAAAAGTCAAAGCTGAGAAAATGCTCGGGGCAGGTTGGTTGGAGTTTTTGGAGGAGGGAGAACATTTTTTGAGGTTTGGGGATTTTGGGGAATTTTCTAAGAAACAACATCATTTAAAAAATAAAAAACAAGCAGAAACAGTCACAAGAGACCTGAAGTTTAAAAATGTGACCTCATAATTCTTCCCTGAACCACAGACCAGCTCAAATAGAGGCATTAATCAAGTTCCATGACCAAGAGATTTGCAGTCCACAGATGACTCAGATTTGGTCTTTACATTGATTTCCTCATTCCCATTTCCCCAGTTTGCATTTTTTAACCCTTCCCACTCCTTTTGTCTCCAGCTCAGCACAGCATTTAGGAGGGCAATGCTCTTTAACACCGACAAATAAATAATTATTTCTTTATATGTTCAGTGGGTGAGTTTGGGTGAGTGAAGCTGAGGAGGAGGAGGAGAACATTGGGATGGGATGGGATGGGATGGGATGGGATGGGATGGGATGGGATGGGATGGGATGGGATGGGATGGGATGGGATGGGATGGGATGGGATGGGATG
>WAAE01021764.1:313191-405722 GCA_013400495.1 Nicator chloris
ATGGGATGGGATGATAAAGGATGGCTATTTGCAAGGGGCTGCACCAGCGTGTGAGATGCACAGATATATAAAATGTGTATATAAAAACATATATATCCACAAACACCCGAACCCAGAATTTGTAAGGGTTTTTTCCTGCCTGTAAAAAGGTAAGGAAAAAAATAGAAATTAAAAAAAAAAAAAAAAAGAAAAAGAAAAAGGCTGAACAAGCCCACTCTTCTAGCAAAAATAACAATAGGATCCTGCTAAGGAGTAATTCCAGGTCTCCTGGACTAAATTGAAGCAGGTTCCCAGCAGTCAGCAGAGAAGAGGCAGAGTGCTGCAAGAGACAGCCACACACCCTGCAGCTGGCAAAATAATAATAACAGTAATAATAATAATCAGCCATGTCCAATGAGCCCTAATATCCATCACCACCATCAGTTCAGTGCAGGATTAAGAACTGAAAGTGAATAAATATGCCTGTGATTTCCACCGTGTTTAGAGACTGATTGGAAGTCCCAGTGGAGGGATGTCTTTGGCCATGAATGTGTTTTCCTGCTGGGGCTGCTGTGGCTCTCTCTGGGCTGCACTCTTGACTCCTGACACCCTGAAATCCCAGAACGGTTTGGGTTGGAAGGGACTTCAAAGTTCAGCTGGTTCCACCCCCTGCTGTGGGCAGGGACACCTTCCACTATCCAAGGTTGCTCCAGTCTGGCCTTGGACACTTCCAGGGAACCAGGGGCAGCCACAGCTTCTCTGGGCAACCTGCGCCAGGGCCTCCCCACCCTTGGTGTGGGAACACCCATCCCAAACCTGGAGAGGGATTCATTCCTTGAGTTGGCCAAAATTTTGAGTTGAACCCACAAATAAGACATTGTGCTGTTCTTTGTGCAGTGGATGTCCCTCTGCTCAGGTGCATTCTTGTCACCCAGCCCCTGCTGTGAGGACTTTCAGCCTCACAGTTAAGGAATAAGACCACAGAACTTCATTTCCTCATGGTGTCTCATCCACTCTAGGAAATGAAATTCCCTCACTTTACCTTCTGCTACTCACTGGCAGATTTCAGTGCCCTGCCCCCAAAATAGTGTGGAAAGTGATGGGAACATCCTCAGCAAGGCAATGTGGGTGTGGGAAGGTCTGGAGAAGCTGGGCCATGAGGGGAATCTCGCTGAGGATTCTCGTCCTCCACCTCAGCCATGTGGTGAGAGCCAGTCCTGAGTCACTGCCATGCCTGTAGGATCTGACCATCCCCACCCCAAACTGCTAAAGCAGTCCTTGACACGGCCCATTCCAGCCCAGACCCAGCCATATCTGAATCTGGGGGTGAGCAGAGCCCCAGGGATGCCCCCGAGTCCTGCTGCCAGGGTCACACCATGGATGCAGTGTGGAATTCCCTCTGCACGCCCCGATGTCCACATGTGAACCTCTGCTCCCTGCCACTGTCACCCCTGAACCACAGCCAGGCACGGCCTTTGGTGACTTCCCAATGGTCAACAGAGTCACAGAGAAGGATGGAAAAGTGACAGAGGCCCCCACATCAGGACTGTGCCCTGCCCACCATGGCCACGGTCCTGTGTCACCTCCGTGCTGTCCCACCTCTCAGAGCTCCCTGAGGTGGGACAAGGAGGGGAGCAGGCTGTTTTTTGGGGAAGGCAGAGCGAGCAGGGGCTGTGTTTGCCTCAGAGCACTCAGGGGATGATGGGTGATGCTCCATTGGTGCCACCCTGCCACGGAGGAATCACAGGGATGGGCACAGTGGGAATTCAGCGTTACTCCTCCGCACACCTCTGGATCCTCTTTCTTTCCTCACTCTCCTGCTCCTTTTAATTCTTCTTTTTCTTTCTTCCCTCTCTTTCCTGCTCCTTTTAATTCTTCCTCTCTTTTTTTTTTGGTGGCACAGGGAGGAAGGGTTTGACTCGGAGAAGGAAAAATGCAGACAAATCCATCAACTCCAGCGAGGAGGAGCCGAGCCGGCAAGCTCCCGAAAGCAGCAGGGAGATGTCTCTTCCTCGGGGGAATCTCTGCATGGAGGGATGCTGGGAGAGCCCCTCAGCCCCCCTGCCTCCCCGAATCCTCCGCACTCTCGGCATCCCCTCTCCGCCTCCTCACCAACTCTCCGGTTTCCGTGACAACGCTTGGCTCACACGAGCCTCTCCACCGCAGCGCTCGCCCACCCCGGCACCGCGCACAGCCCGCGGTGCCTGCGCATCCCACGTGGGGCTCAGGTTCACCACCAAGGCAGCAGCCTCGGGCTGGGCGCTTGCAGGAAGCTCCAAAGTGCAGCTGGATCTCGGAGCCGGGAGGAGGCTGCCGGGTTGGGGATTGCCCCTTTGATGCAGCCCCTGGGAATGGCTGTTGCAAGAGGCGGGTGCTGGGAGAGGTTGGGATGCAGGAAAGGTAAAGCGGAAAAGCCTCACGGGGCTCAGGTCAGAGCCGATCGTGGAATCAAAGAATCCCAGAATGGTTTGTTTTGGAAGGGCCCTTAAAGCTCAGCTTGTTCCAGTCCCTGCCATGGGCAGGGACACCTTCCACTGTCCCAGGCTGCTCCAAGCCCCGTCCAACCTGGCCTTGGACACTTCCAGGGATCCAGAGGCAGCCACAGCTTCTCTGGGCACCCTGTGCCAGGGTCTCACCACCCTCACAGGGAAGGATTCCTTCCCAATATCCCATCTATCCCTGCCCTCTGGCAGTGGGAAGCAATTCCCTGTGTCCTGTCCCTCCATCCCCTTGTCCCAAGTCCCTCTCCAGCTCTCCTGGAGCCCCTTTAGGCTCTGGAAGGAGCTCTGAGCTCTCCCTGGATCCTCCTCTTCTCCAGGTGAACACCCCCAGCTCTCCACCCAGCCTGGTGCTGAGGTTACACCTCCACAATAAATCCATGCTGGAGCCTGATCTCCATCCCTGAGACCTGGCCATGCTCACACCATTAACCTTTCCCACCCTCCTAAAGGCAGTGGCTGCATTCCAACTGCCTTTTGGGGATGATCCCTGGCCCATGCCAACTCCTGAGCTGAGACAGGGATGGTTTGGCTAAATCTGAGTTGGCCAGGGCTGAAAAGCCTCTGGGGATGGTGACGAAAGCAGAAATGTGAAGGTTCAACCCCAGCCCTTGTGTTCTGACTCTGTTCCATTTACCACTCACAATAATCAATCACTCAGCCCTGGCAGAGCCTGGGCAAACCTGAGTCCATCTGCTGGCGGTGTTTTCAATTCATCCATGCCCCAGTGATGCCACAGCAAGTGCCCAGAGCAGCAGCAGTGACTTCCATCAATGACTGAGCCCAGAGGGTGACTCACAGAACCCTCTCAGCTGCTTGTCCCCTGCCCCAGGGGACAGACTCAAACTCTGGTTGTTCTGGCTGAGCAGTCACCAAGGACATGCAGCCACCTTGTAGAGGCCCAGACACAGCTGGGAGTGTTTGCAGAGAGCAAGGGCTGTGCCCAGGAAAGTGGCCACAGGGTGGGAATGAAGGGCAGGAACCACTTAGAATCATAAAATCACAGAATGTCCTGAGCTGGCAGGGACCCACCAGGATCATCCAGTCCAACTCCTGGCCGTTCACAGACACCCCAAAATCCCACCCTGTGCATCCCTGAGAGCATTTTCCCAACACTCCTGGAGCTCTGGCAGCCTTGGGGCTGTGCCCATTCCCTGGGGAGCCTGTTCAGTGCCTGACACCCTCTGGGGAAAGAACCTTTCCTCAATATCCAACCCAATCCCCAAAATAAGCACAACTGGTTTAGTTGTGTCGATAAAGGTTGGTAGATTTGTTATCTCTGTAACCTGGGGCACAGGAAATCAATCAAACAAAACATCCAAACTCTTGCAGGTTCTTCCACATCCCAGTGCTTGGCAGGGTGTGGGGAGGACTTTGTTCCCAGCACAGACTAACAAATGCTGTTCCAAATTGTCCCACTCTAGAAATCCCAAAAAGGACCCAGGATCTGTTGCTCCACAGAGCGAACACTGATCACAGAATCACGGAACAGTCTGGGTTGGAAGGGACCTTTAAAGGTCATCCAGTCCCAACCCCTGGAATGAGCAGGCGTGTCTCCAACTAGATCAGGTTGTCCAGCTGATAGGCTGTCCCCTGACCTTACACCCTCACAAATATCACAAAGGGTAGAAAAGAGAAGGGTATGATTATTTATTTTCATCATTCCCATGGATCTGGGCAAACTTGATCTGAAGACAAGATCCCTCTGCTTTCCAGGACTTAGGGCTGGCCATGGGCAAGGAGGGAGTTCCATATACTGCTGCCTGCCCTGGCCCATGGAAATAAACCAGTGGAGGGGAAAACACAGCCCAGTGTGAACCTCAGACTGTGGGAGAGGGAGTTCATTACCCCTCCTGAAAAGAAAGGAAAAGGCATTGCACAGTCACTGCTGGAATTTTTTTTGCCAGACACTTCAATCAGTGACAAGAGAAAGGCAGCTCTGCTCACAAGAAGGCAGCTTTCTGTGGGATGAGATCCTACTGCTTCCAGCTGAATTTCTTCCTCAACGGGACCCAAAGGTGATGGAAATGTTATTTACAGGCAGCCAAATTCCAGGAAGGGTCTGGCAGGGGCAGCTCTTGGGTATCAGGTGGAGTTTATCAGGTGGATGTTTTAACTCCAGGGAACAGCGCCCACTCCAAGCTCTGCCTCTTGGTTTTGGTGGGAATTCTGGCACCAGCTGAATGTGGGGTTGTCCTCTTTGACTTTGAGAAGCCAGCTGAGATTCCAGCTGCCAGAACAAAGGCTGAGGAGCTGTGTTTAACAGCACGAGGACCCAGCTCTACATTACACACACACACGCACACGCTGAGCTGTCCCCAGCATTAAAATTTCATTACAAGGAGTGCACCAGGAATAACCATTATCAATTATATATTACACGCTGCTTTAGTCTAAAAGAAATCTGATGGCTCGGGGGTTCTGCTCTGAGAAGGAGCCTCTCTTGCAGGGTTTGGAGCTGGTGGAGCTTTGTGATTCACCACACAACTCCCACTCTCCCAGCCCCGTGTCCTCATGGTGGGAATATCCACTCCAGGAGGTGCCTGGCTGGCTGTTTGTCCCACTTCCATGCAGGTCATGCTGGGTTACCACAGAATCACAGAATGGTTTGGGTTGGAAGGGTTCCAGTCACGCTTTCCACTGTCCCAGGTTGCTCCAAGCCCTGTCCAACCCAGCTTTTAACATTTCCAGGGATGAGGCTGCCACAGCTTCTCTGGGCTTTGTGGGATGCCCAGGACAGGACAGGGATTGAGGATTTGATCTCGTTGCTTTTTGTAAAGAACTGGCTTTGCTCTCTGGATAATGCCACTGTGCCAGGAGCCCTTTGGGTAACTCACTTGGTCACCTGAGATGTCACCTACAGCAGGGGCACCTCCAAAGGTGGCTGTTCCTCTGTGTCTTGGACACCTCTCACGGGTGGGATGACTGGAGGTGTCCCCACTGCTGATAGAAGGTTCTTTGGTGGCCTCAGTGTCCTCTTTCAAATACTTTGGTCTAAGCACCAGACCTCAGCACATCCCAGAGCTGAGGTGTCCATGAACTTGTCCTGTACCATTTCCCTGGGACAGCAGTGACAGCCATCCCTTCAGTGTCCACAGCACCCAAATCTCTTTCCCCCAGTGCCCCAGACCTGAGGGCTGAGCAGCTTTTAAAAACCAAACCCACAAACTCTTCCATTCTTAAGTTGCTCCTCATCCCCACCCTGAGCAGCCTTGGCCCTATGAAAAATCCACTTCCATTTCTTCATGTTGGGGATCAAATGTTGGCATTGCCTGAAGGCTTTCCTGTAAAATGATCCCCCTCCATAGAAAGCAGACAATGAACAACCCCAGATCCTGACAGGTGATAATGACAGGGACACTAAAAAGCGATGGGGTGGAGGGAGAGGATGCTAAAGGGTGTTAAAGTCTTAACACTGATATTTCAATCCAATTAAAGCCTCTGTGTGTGATGCCTTAGGATTTTAGCTCTTGTATTTTTCATGTATTTGTAATCCTGCAAATTCTTTAGTGTGTAACTCTAAAGCTCCATAGCCTGTCAGCTACTGTTCTCCCATTTTATTTAGACAAAACAGTTCCTCTCTAGGCCTGGGACTCAAGGACACCTCACTGTCTCAGGGCCCAAAAGGTATAGACAAAAATGAGTTGGGGAGAGAAGCAAACTGGGGGTAAATGACTTCATTACCTGAAGCTGTAATTGGAGGATTAATCCCTGAAATATGAACCAAACTTATAACTGTATGAAAAACTCGTGACCATTTGCCCATCTGGGGTGTAGCCCCTTGGAGGCTTCTGACTGCCCAAGGTGTACCCAGTGAAGGCCTTCAATAAATACCCGCTTTTATTCTCTTAAAAGAGAATAATTTTCTCTTAATTTGGCAAAAATAAATTTGTCCTAATTTTGTCTAGCCTCTGTTTCAGGTAGCCACTCCAAGGCATCGTGTGCACCAAAGTACTGGATATTGTGGAAACATCAGCAGCTGGGTGGGGAACAGCCAGGCAAGGAGGGTCTGCAGGACTTTGTCCACTCCCTCAAGGTTGTTGGGAGGAGATCCTCAGGCAGATAGGGAGAGGACATGGGGGAATGATTTTTAAACTAAAAGAGGAGAGATTTAGATCAGATCTTAGGAAGAAATTCTCCCCTGTGAGGGCGGGGATGCCCTGGCACAGGTTGCCCAGAGAAGCTGTGGCTGCCCCTGGATCCCTGAAAGTGTCCAAGGCCAGGCTGGATGGGGCTTGGAGCAACCTGGGATAGTGGAAGGTGTCCCTGCCCATGGCAGGGGTTGGAATTGGATGATCTTTAAGGTCCCTTCCCACCCAAACCATTCTGTGATGAAACTACAGCGGATCCCGCATTTCTCTGCTGCCAACAAGCCCATGGCTGCACTTTGAAATCCTTATTTCCCTTTCCCATCCAGTGGATCGTGCCTGAGAAAGTGATTTCTCAGGATGCAGATTAAAGCAGAGCAGCAGACAGCCTCCAGTGCAATTATGAAAAGGAAGTAATAAAAAATAGTAATTAAAAGTCATATTTCTGCTGGGTAAATGCCTGGGCAGGGCTGGGAGTTGTTGGAGAGAAAGATGCCTGAAATACAGAGGAGGCAGCAGAGGCAGGGATGGGACAGAAAGGCTTTGTCTGTGGCAGTGAAGGAAACAGGGACAGGGATTGCACCATTCCTGCTGTCACCTGTTGGCACAGTCCCTTGCACAGTTTTAATCCAGCAAAGCAGGCCTGTGGATGCTGGTCTCTGCTGTCACCTGCCTGTGACTCAGTTTCCTCTTGGATGAGCCAGGAATGACGAGTCCTTTGGTCACCCTGTCTGTGTGGATGGTGGGACACACGGCATTCCAGTGCAGCTGCTGAGATGGAGGCGGGGAAAAGCAAGGAAATTTGGGTTGGGTGGAGGAGGTCTCGCTCACTGAAATGAAAACATGGGCAGAGTTTTATTTGGTTCAACCCTGACCTCCCGGAGTGGCAGTCAGGGCACAGCCTGAGGCCATCTCAGGTGGCATTTGGCACCTGGGGAAGAAGTAGGAAAAAGCAAATCTGTACATGTGAACTATCCAGAGCCTCTTCTCCGAGGTCCTGAGGTCTTGTCCTTGGGCTGCCCAAACTGCAAACACTCCTCCAGCTCCTGATGCAGCAAGGATTTACACCTCAAACATGCTGTACCTCCTGCAGCCCTGTGGGACATGGGGTCATGGGGTCCTTCTGCCCCTTCCCAACCCTCTGAGGCCTGGCCAAAATGAGAGCTCTGAGCTGACTGGTTGGCAGGTGACTGAAGCCCCAACACTTGGAAACTTCAACCACGCTCCTGCCGTGGATGTTCACCCAGGAGAAGATGCCAGTGGGACAACTGGGATGAGACCTTCCCAGGAAAGTCTTCCTGCACCACCCATCAGCCCATTTCTGCTGTGGGGACATAGGTCCAGCCCCACAGGCAACAAATGAGACCCCAGCTAGCATGAACATTTTAGGAACTGCTCAAAAAACCCCTCCAAAGGCAGAACCCTAGAGCCCAGAGGGGCTCTTTGCCTTCCTGCTGCTGAATCACCAGTGGGAAGCAGGAATTAAATGGAGGAAAGTAAGAATGGAGCAGCAGTAAGTGGAGATTGTACACACAAGCCAGAAAACAACTCAGTGGGTGTAAGCAGGCACCGGGGGTGGGAGAGAGAGGGGCTGGCAGGGAGGGGAGGCTGCTGCTGTCTGAAAGGGCTGTGGGAAGCTCCAACAATCCCACTGCACCCAGGGGAAGGGAAACAGATGATCTGGAGTGGGAGCTGGAAGTGCAATCACAGGGCTGGGTAATTCCCAAGAGCTCGGGGGACATTTGGAGGGACAAGTTGGAAGTTCAGGACTGCCACCATCCCACCCCTTGCTGTGGTCCCACGTGGGGTTTGGGGCAGGGATGGGGTGCAGATCAATGGAGGCTGTTTGAGGGGTGATGGGAATTCCTGGATTTAAAGGAAGAAGAGGTTTTTCAGCCCTGTGCAAATGTGCCTGGGGCAAAAGGGAGATGGGCTGATGGAAATCAGCTTCCTCTGGTATTAAATTAGGAGGAAGTTCAGGCCAGTCCAGGATGACCCTGGTGGCTGAAGATGTGGAAATCCCAGTTCCTGCAGTATCTCAGGGTTCAAAAAACCCTGCTTTTCCCATTTGCCTCCCAAAGTTTTCCTTTACATGCTCCAACATGGAATCACATTCAGATCTCTCCCCACACTCCAGCTAAGAAAACAAATTGCTCTGTGAGTAGAAGAGTGTCGTTGTAGGACACAAAAAAAGGATGAGAGACTCTAAATATTTCAGAAGGCAAAGAGCATAGGAAAAAAAGCTTTATTGTCTAATTCTTACTACTTTTATAAGGTGTTCTGATACAGACTTAACAGGATTGGTGAACAGGAACAACACCTCTCTAATCCCATTGAGAATTAAACTAGAGAAACAGCTAAAGTGTTTTGAGAACCAGAAAAGCAGAACACCACCTGGAGAAAGATTGTTTTGAGAAAGGAGAGTTGTTTGCCAAGATTGTTTTGAGAAGAAGCTTTCTTGAGAACTTTTTCCTTGGGAGGAAGTCAGCAGCTGCTAACAGGCTAAAATCTCTCAGATCCAGCAATATCAGGCCCACAGAAGAGCAAAGCATGGTTGGTTTCCAAGGGATGGTGGATTCTGCAGCATCCAGTAAAGCACAAACTCCAATGAAAGGTTTACCCAAGTCTGTGCCACTCGTCAAGTTTCTCTGATGGGTGATTTGGCTGGAATTTAGGGGGGAATATGGTCCAGGCGTGCTTTTTCCTTCACTGAGGATACTGAGGTTCCTATCCTCTTTCCATGTGCCTGGTTGTGTGAAAGTTGAAGGATTTATCCCCTGAAAAAATCAGTATTAAAATTTTTTGGGGGTCCATCCTCTGTCCCTAGGTGGGTCTGGTTTCTTCAGGAAATAAATGTAAAGATGTGCTGAAAGACTGCCCAAAACCAAACAGGAAAACTTTAGAAACACAATTTTGAACCTCTCAGGCAAAGAGAAGCATTTAAAATGTCTCTGAGGTGAGCTTTGACTTCAACATTTTAGCCTCCAGGCTCTAACACCTGAGGGAAAAAAAATAATGATGAAGAAGTGGAATGCTGATGACTTCTTCTCTGCTTGCCTGGATTTAAAACCATGGAATGATAGATTCATTTAGGTTGGAAAAGACCTTTCAGATCATCGTTTTTGTTACTTTCTGAGGGCTTGGTGTGCACCTTGGAGAGCCTGAGATTGGCAATGCCCTAGTTGGAGCCAGTGAATTTCAGGACATGGGGAAAAGAGCTGTTTGATCAGACCAGTGATCTGAGCTACAGGTGGGAGAGGAACCCTGTCTGGTGGCTCAGCAACCACGTCCTGGTGCTGGTGGCCGTGTCCCCTCCCTGCTGTGCCCATCACCCCAACCAGTCTCTGAGACAACCATGGAAAAGCTGTGGCACCACACAGAGCTCAGCTGAATCCTCTTTTTGCACCTTCCCTGTGTGAGTCACCTCCCCATGTCCTCCTCCAAGAAGGGACCACATTCCTGCATGGCTGCCCCTGGGATAGAGGTGCAGGATGCCACCTTGTCCCAGCAAGCCTGTGTGTCACCATGGAACCACAGAGTGGTTTGGGTTGGAAGGGAAAGTAAAGCTCATCTCATTCCAACCCCTTTCCATTGGCAGGGACATCTTCCACTATCCCAGGGTGCTCCAAGCCCCATCCAACCTGGCCTTGGACACTTCCCGGGATCCAGGGGCAGCCACAGCTCCTCTGCGCAACCTGTGCCAGGGCCTCCCCACCCTCACAGGGAAGGATTCCTTCCCAGTATCCCATCTAACCCTACTCTCTGTCAGCCTGAAGCCATTCCCTGTGTCCTGTCACTCCACGTGTGAGCACATCCATGGAAGTGTTCCAGAGGCTCCAAGGAAACCCGTTCCAGGCCGATCCCTGACTTGCAGGGTGACCTGCACCACAGGAGGCATTAACCAGCAGTAAGGGGATCCCACTGTGACTCATCCTCAGGGATCTGACAAACCCTTGATCCCATTGATAAAAAGCCCGGAGGGGTCTGGCTCCCGGCCAAATCCCTCCACTTCATTCATGGAAAAGAGGGACAGGGAGGGAAAGGGGCTGGGCTCAGGGCCAGGGAACAGAAGCACAGGCGGATCTGGCCATTGCACAGAGTCCTCCTATAGCCATGGATGGAGGCCAGGGCCACGGGAAGGAGCTGCAGCCATCCCTGCACGAGGATGCTCTGGCCAGGAAACAGCAAGGCAGCGGAGTCCTGGGCCAGAAACTCACCTTGGGGGCAGGGAAGAGGAGCAGACCCTTCAGGAAAGCCCTGCTCCTAGGAAAGATCATGTCCTTCTGGATAAATCCCTCCAGTGGCTCCATTAACCTGAGCAGTGTGATTTTCCCAGCTGGATCTGGAGCCAAGCTCCAGTCTTAAACACCAGCAGGACAGGTAAGGACAAGGAAGGGGCGGTCCCTGGGTGTTGTGGGATGCAAATATTCCTCATGCAATCCTCGTGCATCCACATCTTTTTGTGTGCCCACGGATGCTTCCAATGTTGGAAATTACTTATGTTTCTCACAGCTTTTTCCTAATTGCTGCTGGAGATGAAAAGACATCCAGGGAGTTGAAACTAGGTGGTCTTTAAGGTTCCAACCCAAACCATCCAGCGATTTGATGGGATACTGGAGCATATCACATCCATGGGGACACCAAAACTAGGGGAAAAACCTGTAAATAGTAACCCCTAAATAATTCCCTGGCCACCAGAGTATTAGTTCAGAGGGATCATTCCTGCTGGAGACATCACTGGAACAAGCACCTTCCTAGAAAAGGAATTATTTGGAGTTTCTTTTGGCTGAACTGGTATTTTCCAGCAGGGAAACAAAAGTTTGCCTTGAGGAATTCCTAGACAGCTTTCCCAGGAGATTTGTAGACTCATCCAGTCATTAAGGTTGGAAAAGCCCTTTAGGATCATCAAGTCCAACCATCCCCCAGCACTGCCCAGCCCACCACTGAGCCACGTCCCCAAGTGCCACATCCACAGAGCCTGTGAATCCCTGCAGGGATGGGGGCTCCAGCACTGCCCTGGGCAGGAAATGATTTGTGCCTCGGTGCAATCTGCTTGGAAAAGGCTGCTGAGGAGGCAGGAAACCCTCCATGGGTTTCAAGTGTCAGGCCAGGAGACCTGACAGCCAACCCCAAATATTTTAAGCTGTGGGGATAAGAACTGAGCCACGATCCTCTCTCACAAGGCACACGGAGGAGCCAGGCTGGGACAGGCTGGACACTTCCCTCCTGCTTCCACTGATTGCATCTCCAGGTCTTAGGGATGAACTGCAGGGAGTGACAACCTGTCAAAGACAAAAAGACTCTTCAGTATGACCCCACCTGGGCTTTGATCCCCAGCCAAGCCTCTTGTAAGAGAGAAGTGATGGCTGGTTTGCTTTCAAAGCTGCAGCAGTGGCTTAAGGCAGTGCAGCCCCCAGACTAGTGCTGGATTAGTCTCACTCCAGTGCTTTAATGTGCCTGTAAAGGTTAAGAGCTGATTCCTGGAGGTGTCAACCACGCAATGGGGCCGTGCTGGGAGGGGAAGCAGAAATGACAGGCTGAGAGCAAGCAAAGGGAAAATTTAGGGAGTTTAAGAAGATCCTTCTGCAGAGAGAGATGTTGGTCTGGGGGGCAGTGCCTGGGAGGGAAGGGGCTCAGTCTTGATGCCCTAAGTTTGAGCTTTCATGTTTTTCAGATTCTGTGCTGCCTAGGGGTGCAGTTCTGAGCCTCACATTAAGTGTTAGTCAGCTCTCTGCACAGAGCAGGGAGACAAAACAAACCTTTTTCCTGCTGGAGACCAAGCACAACTGTTACAAGTTTTCAGGCCCAAAAGAATAAACAACAGTGGATTGAAGAGAGAAAACAAGAAGGATGGGACTTCATAACTTGAAGCTGTAATTGGACAATTAAACCCCAATATGCAAATGGACCAAAACTTATACAAGTGTGAGACCTCCTGACCAGGGGTTCATTTTGTGACAATTTGGGGTCCAACTTGGGTGTAGCCCTGGCCAGGCTCTTGTGCTGCCCAAGGTGTGTCCTTAAAGGCCATTTAATAAATGTCTACTTTATTCTCTTAGCTCTGTCCAGCCTCTGTCCCAGGTCAGCCTTCCCAAGGCATCAATCCCACCCCTGCTTGGGGCTGATCACTGATCCCACAGAAGGCAGCGAGGTGAATTTGGAAAACACGAGTCTAACACCAGAAGTGCAGCAGCAAGGCCAAAACACCTGCAGAGACCCCGACCCCAGCCCTGGGCCACAGCCACCAAGCCTTGGAGAGGGATCCACGCCGTCCCCCATCCCAACATGACCTCCACCCCGCTGCAGAATTCGGGGCAGCACCTCCTTCAGCACCAGAGCCTGACTCCATCGAGCAGGGAGGAAAATGAACACTCCAGCTGTAGCATTAGTCACGGGTTCCTGTGCGTGAGGGAAGTGGATCCCAGCCTTGTGCTCTTCCCACACGAGCAGTCCCATTGAGATCCAGAGCTACTCAAGCAGGGAAAAGTCAAGCGAAGTGAGGATGTGTGGGTAGCTCTCACAGTGCTTTTAAGGTTATGTTCGAGGTTGCCATCCGTTTTTTCTTTTCTTCCCTCTTGAAATTCACTGAGCGATTTTCTCCCTCTTGTAATCTTCTTTTTTTTTAATTTTATTTTTTTTTTGTCAAACCGAATCCACATTACAGAGAAAAACGGCAAGAAAGTGTAATTGTAGAGGAGGGGAGGGAATGCAGAGTGGGGAGAGGAGGCAGCTGTATTGACCATCTGCTATACCGCTAAAAACACCCACTGAAGTGTCTGTTTACAAATCAAGTTGCCCGTGTGAGGAGAAACAGAGGCACTTCTTCAGCAGGATCAGACCATTGGCTGCCAGCACGCTGGGTTTATTGGGGAGCAGGCTGGGTCTGGCTGAAAATGTGTGGTAGGAGAGGAATGAACCCCAAATCTGTTCCCAACAAGGACGTACTGAGAGGCACAAGGCAGGAAAAAGCAGTGCCTGCAAGGAGCTGTACAGTGGGGCCACCCCTGAGCCAGCTGCCTTTCCTAGGAGTATCCCAAGCTTTCCTGAATGTGAAGTTTATCTCAAAAAAAGCCCCATAAACATTCAGCTCCAGCTTTGGCTTCATTGTTTGCCAAGGATGATGTCATAGAATCGTAGAAACACAGAATGTTCTGGATTGGAAGGGACTTGAAAGATCATCTCATTCCACCCCCTGTCAACACTTTCCACTGTCCCAGGTTGCTCCAAGCCCTGTCCAACCTGGCCTTGGGCACTTCCAGGGATCCAGGAGCAGCCACAGCTTCTCTGGGCAGCCTCTGCCAGGGCCTCCCCACCCTCACAGGGGAGAATTTCTTCCTAAGATCTAATCTAAATCTATTTTCTTTTTGTTTAAATCAGATCCCTGTTGTCCTGTCACAATCTGCCTGTGTAAAAAGTCCCTCTTCATCCTCTTTTTTATAAGCTGCCCTTTAAGATGAAGTGAATTCCAGGTGAGACCAACTCCTTTTCCCTTCTTTCCACTTTGGACAGTGCTCTATCCTTCCTCCAGAAGAGCCTGAATGCCCGTCAGACAGCATTGCCTGGCATTTTACATCCATCTTACACAGAGATGTTCAACAAAAAGCCACCAAACGCTTTTCCAGAGGTGTATTTAATCCCAGCAGGGATAATGAAGCATCCTGACCCCTCAGATGTCAGGTCATTGCTCATAAGTGCCTAATGATGCAAACAAAGCTTTAAAGATGCGTTGCTAACTGATTCCTGCTTCCATTTTCCACCATCCTTGGGAAAGCAGGTGCAGGAGGATCCAGCTGCATTTTGGGAATCTGCACACACAGCTGAGGCTGCCTCTGTTCCAGAAACCAGGGTCCCTGAGCCTCTGACACAGCCACATCTCAGGTGGTGCCCTTCAGAGAACCTGAGCTGGGTCTCCAGGGGCCACCTCATCACCCCATTCCACCCTAAAAAGGATTTGGGGGCAACAGGAATTTTGGGATAACCCAGCAACGATGTTCTGAAGTCAGCTGGGAGAAACAGCTTTCTCTGATTATGCAATTCGTGAGATAGGGCTTAGGAAACAGGGAATCATGCAGGCAGAGTTGCCTTAAGACTTAACTGCACTCAGGTCTCCCAAATCCAGTTTCTGGGACTCAATAAAATCAGAAGCTAGGTGTTTGCTGTGTTGGAAACTCATCCAACACAGTCAAAGAGCCCCAGGAGAAGGAAGTTTTAGATGCCAGACATCAGCCAAGGAACCTTTAAAGGGATTTCCCTGACTGCTTCCAACCTGGCCAATGCTGGCCACACGTGGCAACGCGTGGGAATGAGATCATGGAATCACAGGATTGGTAACGTTGGAAAAGACCTCTGAGAACACTGAGGACAACCATCCCCCAGCACTGCCAAATCCACCACAGAGCCATGTCCCCACGTGCCACATCCACACAGCTTTTAAATCCCTCCAGGGATGGGGACCCCACCCCTGCCCTGGGCAGTGCTGCCAGTGCCTGACCACCCTTTAAGTGAAGAATTTTTTCCCAGTATCCCATCCAAACCTCCCCTGGCACAGCTTGAGGTCGTTTCCACTTCAATCCGAGCATTTCCACAATTGTGGATCAGCGAGTGGCCCCGAGGCAACCACAACTGTTGTAAATCAAAGCTGCCCCACCAAGGTCACTCAATTTGCATTTCTTTACATCCTTGGAAAGTTTGGCTTGTATTCCAGTTCAGGCACGAGCAGGTGTCCAAGTGGGACTATAAAAACAGTGGTGGGGACACTTAGAAATGTTAAGGCAGATGGCACAGCTCCATCCCAGCTTCTGCCTGCAGAAAGCCCTGGCAAACTCCTCAGGAGTCCTGGCTGACCTGTCTGCAGCCACTGACCATTCCAGGCCGTGTAAAATCCTGGCCATGTGCCAGGGATCTTCTCCCTGACAAACAGTCCCACCAGAAGCCCGGCACACCTCTTGAGGAAAGCCCTGCCAGCCTTTCCTCCCTCATGCTGCCCTATCCTGTAGTTCTCTCTCACTGAGGAGCCCTAGGAAGAAATCCCCCGTGCAGGCAACAGCGATTTTTAAGATCCAGCAACACCAGAGAGGCAGCCAGGCCTCTCCTGCAGCCTGTGGTCAGCTGGCAAGGCTGCATGAGAGGCAGATCCAGGCAGCTGCCAGCTCTTCATCTCCTGCAGGAGCTGGTGTTCCCTGTCCCTTTGAACAACTGCACGCTACCAGCGAGTCACTAGAGCAGACACTGCTGATCAGCTGTTAATGCTCACTCCAAAGATGAAAACATTTAACACAAAATCAGATCTTAGAGGACGGGGTTTTTTATTATTATTTTTTTTATTCTCTCTCTCTTTTTTTTTTTGTTCCCTTCCCTTTTAATTTGCTCCTTTATCTTTCCTAGCCTTGATAATGTCAGGAACTGACTGATGACTACGGTGTTAAGTTGCCTCTGGTTAAATCAAACACTGCTTCAAGCAGAGAGTTTCTGGCTGGGAGCAGTTCAGGAGTGACGTGGAGCGAGGGAATAAAAAAGCCTCTTTGATGGGTGGAGGGAGCCACGCTCCTGGATTGATGGAGAGAGGAAGAAAATATCCCTGTGCTGGTTTATCCCTGTCGTGGGGCACACACAGGGAGGGTTCAGATAATCTAGGCAGCTGTGGGGCTGGTGCAGGGCAGGGGAGCAGGACTGTAGGAACAAAAGCTCCCAAAAGTGACAGCAGCTTCCACTCAGAGGGGAGAGAGGATCCTGGGCTTTGTCTTCTCACAGAGATGTGCACCAAAAAAAGCCCAAGGCCTCCTGCTGGAGTGAAGCTCCACAGCCCTTCTCCCTGCAGGAGGAAATCAGTGGAAATGGTAGTCCAGGGACTCATTTTGCTCAGCAGCAGCTGCCTCTCAGAGGGTTGTTCAGCCACTGAACCAGCCCCATCCAGTTGTGCTTCCAGGTGCAAACCCTGCTGCAAACCATTCCCATTATGCCAAGCAGCCTTTCCAGTGGCTCACAGATGTCCCAAATCTGGGCTCAGTTTCCTTCAAGGTCAGTTCCTGCCTCTGCTCCCACCAGGTGAATCTTTTCTGGAAAGCTGGTGAACTCCTCCTGCTCCACTTTGTGCCGTTTTGTATAAAAATCAACGTCACTTGGAGCAGCAAAGCTCTGCTCTTTATTCATTCAGCAGGGCTGCTCATCCCCCTCATGCAGATGAGCACCAAATACATCCTGGGAGCATCCAGGGAATCCATCCCCCACTTAAAAGAGCTGTTCTGGTTAACACAGAAAGCTGGAAAGTCTGGAGAAAGGGCTTATTTTATTTTTGTATATATATTTTTTTATGCAGGACATTAGGTATGAGCCAGGCTCCCTGTGGTGAAGGTTGCATCTCTGTGGATGTGTCCTGGGCGATGGGACACGTCACCTTGGTGGCCAGCTGGAGCTTCCAGCACAGCTCTGAAGTCACACAGCAGATGAGATGTTGTCTCTGGGATATTTAAGTCCCTTGGAACCCAAACACTTCTCCTCCCAAGGCCCTGCCCAGCCTTTTATGTGCTGTGCACTAGAAGTTGCTGAGCTATCCCATAATTCAAACACCCATGAGATGCCCCAAGTGGGGGCACAAACCCAAACTCTCTTGAATCCAAGTTGGATCAAATCCTGTCAGATCTCACAGACTCATCCATTTTCTGGCCCCAACACTGGTCAATAGCAGATTCCCAAGGAAAGGATGAGAACTGGCTAAGGTGAGAATTTCCCACTTCTTTCCCAATCTCCAGCAGTCTCCACATTTGGTGCTACCAGAGAAGGGAACGGAGCTGGGGAAGGGGCTGGAGCACCAGGAGAGGCTGAGGGAGCTGGGAAAGGGGCTCAGCCTGGAGAAAAGGAGGTTCAGGGGAGACCTTGTGGCTCTGCACAACTCCCTGACAGGAGGGGACAGCCATTGGGGTCAGGTTCTGTTCCCAGGGAACACGATGAGAGGAAACAGCCTCAAGTTGCACCAGACGAGGTTTAGATTGGATATTTGGGAAAATTTCTTATGGAAAGTGTTGTCAAACCCTAGACCAGCTGCTCAAGGTGGTGGTGGAGGCTCCATTCCGGGAGGGATTTAAAAGCCATGTGGCACTTGGGGACACGGCTCAGTGGTGGCCTTGGCAGTGGAGGGGGTGGTTGGACTTAATGATCTTAAAGGTTGTTTCCAACCTAAATAATTCTATGATTCCACCTACAGAGATGGATAGTTGCATTTGTTGGGATTTTTTTCCAAATTTCCCTCATTCTAATGAGTTTTCCAGTTATGTAAACCTCCAGAATCTACTTCCCTCTTTCAGCAATGAGTTCTGTGAAGAACTGGCAGGATCATAGAACCATAGAATACCCACAAGAATCATCATGCCCAACTCCTGGCCCTGCACAGGACACCCCAACAATCCCATTCTGTGCCTGAGATCGGGATGATCTCGGATCTGACAGGCCCTTCTGAGCCCCAGCACTTTTTTGCAACACTCTGATTCCTCAGAGTGCTTTTGCCTTGATTTGCATTGCCCAAACCAGTCACCCACATCCAAACAGCATCTCTCTGGTGCTAATTTCCAGAGTATGGATCCAGCATCTGGATCCTGTGGAGTCCTAGTAGGTCAAACAAGTCCTGTGCCTCAGTTTCTCCTGTGTTTTGACTGCAAATGCTCTGGGTCTGGGGCCATTTCTGCTTGGATGCACAGAAAACACTGGATGCTGGATTACACCACGGGTTTCCCAGGAAGGGGGGGCAGCCAGTGGGGCTTAATTCTCCCATTAACAGCCCCTAAAACTTCCAGACACCTGGCAAAGGGCAGCTCTCCTTGCAGAGCCTGACAAATCCGGCGCCTCCGGGCCACACGCCCCACATCCCTGCTAGGAAATAAAATGGGTCAGGGCCAGTTCTCCGAGGGCAGAGCAGCATGGCACAGCTCACATCCATATGGACAAACTCTCCCGTCCTCCAAAGCAGGCTGGCACGGAGCCTGCTGGAAAACATCCCTGCTAAACCCTCAGGCACGCCCAGAGATTGTCTGGGAGAGGGGCGTTTGGGACCATGGTGTGGATTTAGTGGCAGGGATGACCCCAGAGGTGGATTCAGCCTCCTGCCCTTGCCCTGGTTGGTTTGTTTGATGTGGCCCTGGGGAGCTCTGCACTTTCACACACAGATTGTACCTGCCAGGACCCATCACCTGGGCAGCCTGGCCAGGCCAAACAGTGCAGGACCCTAAAATGTAGCATTGTGGATAACTCTGCTCCAGAGTCCAAGCCTGGGGTTAAATTTGCTGGTACAGACAGACCCTCCCCACCTGAATACATCCTCCCTCTGCCCAGCTCCCTTGCCTACAGCTTCTCATGAAAAATCAGCTGAACAGGCACTCTTGCATCCTGCAAGATGCTGAAGGTGAAAGTAGCCATGTGTGGGCAGGGTTTGTTCCCACTTTGAGTCATCCAAATCCCCAAAGAAATGACAGACACAAGTATTGCAAAACAGGGGGAATCAGAAGATCCTGCAATGGTTTGGGTTGAAGGGACCTTAAAGATCATTTTATTCCACCCTATGACATGGGCAGGGACACCTCCCACTGTCCCTGGTTGCTCCAAGCCCTGTCCAACCTGGCCTTGAATGTTTCCAGGGATGGAACATGCACAGATTCTCTGGGCAACCTGTGCCAGTGTTTTATTGCCCTCATGATAAAGAATTTCTTCTTTATATTTAATATAAATTGACCCTCTATTCATTTAAAACCACCACCCCTTGTCCTATCAGTACAGGACCTAATAAAAAGTTTGTCCCCATNATTCTCTGGGCAACCTGTGCCAGTGTTTTATTGCCCTCATGATAAAGAATTTCTTCTTTATATTTAATATAAATTGACCCTCTATTCATTTAAAACCACCACCCCTTGTCCTATCAGTACAGGACCTAATAAAAAGTTTGTCCCCATCTTGCAGGCCCCAGGCCTGGATGTGTGGCAGAGTTGGAGGGTACCTGAAACCCTGGCTCTGTTAGGCTGCAGGGTACCTGGAACCCTGGCTCTGTTAGGCTGCTCCTGGAGCAGGCTGCTGGTGCAGGAGGAGATCAAGTTTCTGCCTCCACATTGCAAACCCCGATTGTCTCAGAGGCACGAAATAGGGAGAGGGCAGAGATCCCAAATGTGGTTTTCCATTTGAGCCAATCATGGCATCATCACTAAGGTTGCAAAAGAGATCATTGAGTCCAACCATCAACCAGCACCACCGTGTTCACCACTAAACCATGTCCCCAGGTGCCACATCCACACATTTTAAGCATTTTAAACATTTCCACAGGTGGTGACTCCAGCACTGCCCTGGGCAGTCTGCTCCAATGCCTGACCACCCTTTTGGTGAAGAAATTGTTCCTAATATCCAGCTTAAATCTCTCATAGCACAACTTGAGGGCATTTCCTCTTGCTCTATCTGTTGTTACCTGCAACATTCCTCTCTCTCCTGTTGCCAAACCCAGTTAAAACCAGGCTTGAGACTCAGCCTTGACCAGCCAGCTATTTATCATCTACAATGCTGTAAAATAGATTTTTCTTTCAACAGTTCTAACAGTAGGAACCTTTATACTAAACCAGGTTTCACCCAACTTCAACTTGCACCACCAATATATTCCTGGTGGAATTAAATGATTAAATCCCGTAGAAATGTGGTGGGGAACAAAGTAAATTTATCTGCAGAAGGACCCACTTTGCTTGGGGTCTTTCCAAAATGATGATATTAATGTCCTTAATGCCAAGAGATTTAGAGGACTAGTGAGGATTTGGCTTTATAGAATAAAATCATACAAGGAAGGAACGCTCAAGGATCATCAAGTCCCACTCCTGGTCCTGCACAAGACAACCCCAAGGATCACATCATGTTTTCCTGGAATTCTGAATCCATGCCAGCCTGCCTGGAAGAGTAGGGCGAGCAGAGGGCTCTGAGTGTACCCAGGGGGAACAACGACCAGTGCCCAGAAATCAAAAACTTCCTCAGTTCACAGAAATTTAAGGCTGCATATTTCCCACACAGCGAAGAATTAGCCACTGGCACAATTTACCCAGGAACATGGGAAAAGCCTTGTTTCCTGCTGTGTTTAAATGAAGGTGGGTGTCCTTCTGAAACCCCCTCCTTGGCCTTGGCTGAGGGTACATAGGGTGGCTGTTTTTGACTCCAAACCTCAGAGCCAGCTGCTCCCAGATATCACAGAATTGTTTAGGTTGAAAAAGACCTCCAAGATCACGGAGTCCAACCATTCCTCCAGCAGCACCATATTCACCACTAAACCTTGTTCCCAAGTGCCACATGCACATGTTTTTGAACACTTCCAAGAGATGGTGACTCCATCGCTTCCCTGGGCAGTCTGTTCCAATGCCTGAGCACCCTTTCAGTGAAGATTTGTTTTCCCTAACATCCAGCCTCTAGATATGAGGCTGCTCCTAACCCCCTGAGGGTGGCTGGGAACTCTTCAAGCTGTCCAGGTTCAATTGTATGTGTTTGGAGTTTGTGGCTTTCCTGCCCACTAAATAACGCTGGGCACAGATGATGCACTGCTTGTTCTACAAGGCTCCAAGCAGAATCCATGGCAGGGCGTGGAATGAGGTGAGCTTTAAGGTCCCTTCCAACCCAGACCATTCTATAATTCCATGGTTTCTCTGTGTCCTTCATCACACAACTTCTCGTTCACATCCTGTGTGGCTCTGCAACGAGAGCTTCCCCCGTGTGAGTGCTCCAGCTTTGCTCCTGTGCCCAGGCTCCTCAACACATCTGAAAGGCTCCGAGACAATCCCGAGGGGACATTCATCATTACAGCTTTCACATTTGTATTTTTAACCTCCTTGAAGGCTTCCCAAGGATAGCCAGAGGAGGGATCCTTTTTTAGGCGCACGAAGCAGATGAAAAAACTCACCAAATTAGCACTCAGTGCATTTAGGGACTGGCAAGTGCTTGATCTGATCCTCAGGTTGGAAAGGGTTGGATTTCCTTGTGCAGAAGCCAGACAGAATCTTCTCCTCCCAAACCAAATTTCAGCCTCCAGCATCACCCCTTCACAGTTTTCATGGGATGTTTCCAAGAGCTGGGAGCACGTGCATGCCCCTGTTGGGTAAACACACGCAGGGCAACACGGAAATTGCACGAACAAATTCCCTTAATTCAGAGTGGAGGGGCTAGAAAAGCTCCAGTGCATCCTGGCAAAACGTTAGGAATCCAAACTTGCAACAGCAGCTGGTGCAAGGAGCTCAGGGACAGGCAAACAGCCCGTGCAGGAAGGCGCCGGGTGCTTTCTGCACGCGATCTTTTCCTGGCAGGGAAGTGATCTCAACCCCAAAGTGCTGGGAATGCAAAAGGAGGTGGGAAGTGTCCCCAAAGACAGCCAGGAAGTCGGGCAGGGAGGTGTTTCTAAAGCAGAGGGCATTGCCCTGTGAGCATTGCAAACCCATGGACTCCTAAGTGATGGGATGGATCACTCCCATCCAAGCTACCTCAAAACCTGCTGAAAATTCCTGTGTTTTCCTCCAATCCATCCGTGACAGAGGGAGGGTCATAAGCCAAGGGACTGGAAGAGATCATTTTTTTGATGCTTCATTTTGGGTGTTGGTCCTTTCTCCCAAGTAACAAGTGACAGAACAGGAGGAAACGACCTCAGGTTGAGCCAGGGGAGGTGAATGTTGGATATTTGGAATTATTTCTTCACAGAAAAGGTTGTCAGCACTGGCACAGCTGCCCAGGGCAGTGGTAGAATCAGCACCCCCAGAGGGATTTAAAAGTGTGGATGTGGTGCTTGGGGACAGGGAACAGGGAATGGCTCTGCTGGCAGCAAGTGGGGGACCTGCCTCGGGAGGAGAAGCCAGCAAGGAAATTATTCTATGGGCTGCTATGGAATTATAGAATTGTTTAGCCTGGAAAAATCCTACAAGATCGAGTCCAACTGTTAACCCTGCACTTTCAAGGAGGTGGCAGCTGTCCTGGTGAGCCTGTGGCCATCCCAGGGTGTGATTGAAAAAAAGCCATTTGACCTCTGGGTTCACCAAGTTCCACCCTTGGGATCAACCTATGCCAGGTTTCTTTGCCATGATCCAACACAGGGACACTTCGACCCCCAGGGTCAAGGCACAGAAGTCTCCTTGTCTCCTTGCTGGTGGCTCCAAGACACAGGATGCTTCCAGCTGCTGCCCCAAACTCCTTCTATTATCACCCCAGCTGATCAATTTGCAGAAACATGCAAAAGTTTGGGTGGGAAAGGAACTTTAAAGGTCACACAGCCCAACCCCCTCCTCTGGACTTGCCTCTGAGCTCTGCCCAGTCCAGCCTGGCCTCAGCCTGGGTGTGCCAGGAACACCAGAAACAGGGGCCACGTGCCAGCAAGGGCTCCGAGACCAGATGGGGTCAAGAGACACTCCTGATCTCTCCTCCTTGCTCCACTTCCACCTACATTTTCCACCTTGTGATCAGTCCACACTGGGTTTTTCTTTGTGTTTCCTGCTGTTTCTAAGCCAAGCCCCTGCACCCTGGCACAGTGACTCCACCAAGTCCATGTGCTCCACACCTCGCTCCTCAAAGCCAGCCAGGCTTATCTGACATCTCTCTGCTCCCCTCTCTACATGCAGGGCATGGCAGCCCCAAAGCCAGGTCTGGAGGCCAACCTAAGCCTTGTGGGGGAAGCAGAAATAATCCCATTAACGTGAACTCCCAATAAATCAGGTCTTTGTGCAAGCCTTGCCATCTCTAACCAGCAATTCCAATTTAATTTGAAATACAAATGCTTTTTGCAGCACAGCATGTGCCAGCTCCTCCAAGAAGAGCAAAAAGAGCAGCAGGAGCTTCTGGGAAAGCAACTGGTTTCTCCTGGGATGGGGCATGTGCTGGTGATTCCACTTTGGAGCAGGGCTGGAACCTCCTGCTCTTTGTTTTGAGTGAGTCAGAACTTGTGCAAATCTTCTGCATTTCTGCTTCTCTCTCCTGCTGAAGCTCTGCTCATCCTGAGCTCCTGGAGCACATGGGCTTTCTCAGAAAAAAATACATTTCCCAAGCAAAGATCCTCAGGAAAATGAGATACTTGATGAAAAGCTATCCCTTTGCCTTCCCTCACAATTATTTTTTAAGTACTATAGGCATGAAATAAAATATTTTTTATTAAAATGTCAGCAGGCAAACAAAAAAAATCCGACGAGATATTCCACAGCAAAGCCAAAATCAACTCTGAAAAATGACTCAAGCAGAAGTGTTAACTCTCAGCCTGTAATTTCTTTCCCAGGGAGACAGCAAATCCTCTAGAGTTCTCTGTACAGAGGGACTCCTGCAAAGTCTGGCATTATTTGATTTTATTGTTTTCTGAGTAATAACAGCCCTTCTCTAAGGCTGGGGACTGGATTTGTCCTTATAAAATGACCTTTTTGTAGCCTACAAGTAGTGAGGAAAGGACAAACTGCAGAAAACAGACAAGATCTGTGTCTTTCTGCTGGTGGAAAGTCAGGTTTTATCCACCCTCAGCTCTCAGCCTCTCCAGAGACAAGAGCGTGGTGATCTCTGTTATCCCTTGGGATCTGCCATTTCCAGAGCTCCTGGAAACCACGTCCACAACGTGGTTTTGTTTTTCCTGCAATGGTTGAGCAATCCCTCCTCACTCTTTGGAGCAGGTGGAGCCCTTTCCCACCGCCAGTTTTCCTACAGATGCCCCCGGCCTTCCTGCTCTTCTTGTGACATAATTTCCTTTCCTGCAATCACATCCATCCTGTCCAAAACCAACTTTTTTTCTCCAAAAGCAGAAAGAATCATGATATGTTGGAACATCCAAGTGCTGCTGTTCAGGTTAATCTTCCCAAAGCCTTTCAAATCCTGCAAAGTCCCTGCCAGAACATCAGCGAGAAGTTTTATTCCTCATTCCCCTGATGGGATTTTATCTCTTCTGGTCAACTGCTTCTTCATCTCCACTAAGAAAAGTCCTGGTAACAACTCTCTGTCTGTTTGAAAGGTGCAGAAGCAAAGGAAAATGGCCAAATACTGAAGAAGGAGGACAAATTGCTTCAGAGCAGGCTGGTCTGCACAAAAGCCACCCCACAAGTGAGGAACCGCTGTGAATCTTCATTTTCAAACCCACATTTTCAATGGAGCTACAAGGAGAGGGAATGAGTCAGATGACAGGAACTGAGCGAGGAAGCACAAAGACCATGCCAAGCAAACCATCTGGGCCTGAAATGTCAGGCAGCTCCTTCCTGGAGGAATCAGTCAGACCAGTCTTTCTTCCAGCGTGCACATGAGTGAGCGAGTACCTCAATTACGGCTCTGTGTTCCACTGCACATTGACCTTAAGAGCTCAGTGCTTTATAGGAAGGAGATTAATTCAATTAGCACACCCAGGGGCTTCCAACCAGGCTCAAACTGATCTGCTAACAGCAGGCATTGGAAGAAGCACAGGGCACTGCAGTTCAGATGTCCCATCTTGCCCTGCTTTCCATCTGCAGCCGAGGAAAAGAAACACCCGTGACACCACAAGGGTGGGGTTTGTTTGAAAAACATCCCAGTGGTTTGGGGGTTTATGGTAGTTCTAAAGGCAAGGCACTGAGAAAAGCCTGAGCACATCCACTTCTTGATAGGATCCGACCTTGTTCATGAAGTTTGGCCAAACTGGGAAAATTGTGACCAGCAACCTGATAGCCTAAAATTCTGGAATGGTTTGGGTTGGAAGGGACCTTAAAGACCATCCCATTCTACCCTCTGCCATGGGCAGGGACACCTTCCTCTAGCCCAGGTTGTTCCAAGCCCCGTCCAGCCTGGCCTTGGACACTTCCAGGCATCCAGGGGCAGCCACATCTTCTCTGAGCAACCTGTGCCAGGGCCTCACCACCCTCACAAGGACGGAATTTCTTCCTGAAATCTCACTGAAATCTCCCCTCTCTCGGTTTAAAACCATTCCCCCTTTTCCTGCCACTCTCTGACCATGTAAAAAATCTCTCCAGCTTTTTTATGAGCCCCCTCTGAATACTGAACCAAGGTCTCCCCAGAGCCTTCTCTTCCCAAGCTGCTCTGCCATCAGCTATCCCATTTTCCTCTTGACTGTGTGAATTCCAGCATTTCTCCTGGGAATAGGGAGGGAGACTTTGCACTCCATAAATAAAGCCATTGAGCACCAGAGCATCTGCACATTTTCTCTCTCCCCATCCTATCAGAGGATGACTTGAGGGAGGAAGCAGCATTTATCCTAACCTGGAATACCTCATTCCCTTTCTGAACCAAGTTCATTAAAAATCCCCAGGTCTGTGTGCAGGTGTGTTTTTCTTCTCAAGGTGAGAAAAGAATCAGAGAATCACGGAATTGTTAATGTTGGAAAAGACCTTTAAGATCAACAAGTCCAACCACCAACCCCACACCACCACTGTGTCCTCAAGTGCCACATCCACAATTTTTTTTAAAGCTTCCAGGGATGGTGACTCCACCACTTCCCTGAGCAGCCTGTTCCAGTGCTTGGCAATTTCTGTGAAGAAATTTTTTCTAATATCCAATCTAAATCTTCCCTAACGAAGAAAGTCGAACTGGAAGATCCAAAGCTTTTGAAACACCAGTGATGCTACCAGCTCTGTCAAACCACTGGCTGTGTCCCACTTCTCCAGGCAAGACACAGATAATACTGTGTCCTTGGACAGAATTTGGTGCCTTTTGTGGTGTCCATGTGACTGGTCATCAACACCATGTAACTTCACCTTTGCACAGCATCCCACTGGCTGAGCAGCAGTGCTGAAAGCAAGAGAAGGAGGTGCAGAGATCCCAAAAAGCATCGAGGGAGCTCAGGGAGAGTGGGAATTGCTGAGGCGCACATGAGCTGAATACCCAGAGGGATGGGCAGAAGGGGTTAAAAACAGGAAAGCTCTGAAAACTGGGGGCTGGTTGCCAGTGCTTTTGCTCAGAGGATAGGAAGGGAGCACGCCTGGGGAGGCAGGGGCACCGACAGCTCTCCTCCTTCTCCAGGGTAAATGCGGGAAAAAAAAAAAAAAAGAAAAGAAAAGAAAAAAAAAAAAGAAAAAAAAAGGGAGAAAAACCATCCAGCGACCTCACTGAAATTAGAAACTTAACAATGAACACGCTCCACATACAACTTGCCCGTCTCTGTCGTCATGGAGACGGCTACAAATCTGTGTCAGCTGCAATCCGCTCTCCAGTCCCGAAAATTTAAAGGAAGAAGGAGGGAGCGCGGGCTGGGAGGCGGGAAGAGGGAATTCCTCTGCTCTGCTTGGCTTTGATGTGCATCACGTTTAAAGGCACAGGGGAATATCCCAGCCCGGTGCCGGAATGAAGCGGCGGCCGTGGAGCAGCTGATGTGTGCTGGCCACGTTTGCCTCCAGCAGAGCATCTCCCCAGATCCCAGCAGAGCATCTCCCCAGATTCCAGGAGAGCATCTCCCCAGATTCCAGGAGAGCATCTCCCCAGATTCCAGGAGAGCATCTCCCCAGATCCCAGCAGAGCATCTCCCCAGATTCCAGGAGAGCATCTCCCCAGATTCCAGGAGAGCATCTCCCCAGATTCCAGGAGAGTGTCTTCCTAGATTCCAGGACATCATCTTCCCAGATTCCAGGCCAGTATCTTCCCAGATTCCAGCAGAGCATCTCCCCAGCCTCCAGCAGAGCATCTCCCCAGCCTCCAGGACATCATCTCCCCAGATTCCAGGACATCATCTCCCCAGATTCCAGGACAGCATCTTTCCAGACTCCAGCAGAGCATTCCAGCAGAGCATCTCCCCACATTCCAGCAGAGCATCTCCCCAGCGTCCAGCAGAGCATCTCCCCAGCCTCCGGCAGAGCATCTCCCCAGCCTCCAGGACATCCTCTCCCCACCTTCCACGACATCACCCCCCCCGACTCCAGGACATCCTCTCCCCAGCCTCCAGGACATCATCTCTCCAGATTCCAGGACAGCATCTCGCCAGATTCCAGCAGAGCATCCCTCCAGACCGTCGCCGCACCTTCCAGCAGAGCATCTCCCCAGCGTCCAGCAGAGCATCTCCCCAGCCTCCGGCAGAGCATCTCCCCAGCCTCCAGGACATCATCTCCCCAGATTCCAGGAGAGCATCTCCCCAGATCCCAGCAGAGCATCTCCCTAGCCTCCAGGACATAATCTCCCCACATTCCAGGACATCATCTCCCCAGATTCCAGGACATCATCTCCCCAGCCTCCAGGACATCATCTCCCCACATTCCAGGACATCATCTCCCCAGATTCCAGGACATCATCTTCCCAGATTCCAGGACATCATCTCCCCACATTCCAGCAGAGCATCTCCCCCAGCCTCCACAGGGGCTGAGTGGAAACGCCCCAGAGCCCGGGATGAGCTCACCCCCACGGCATTCCTGGGAGGATACAGAGAACCAGCAGCACCCTGCAGGCAGCAAGATGAGGCAGCATCCCAGAGGGGATGGAAGGACTGGGATGAGAGCTGGAAAAGGAGCATCCCAGGGGTCAGTGGAGGTGTTCAGTGGGAAAACACCCAGCAAGGAGGTTGGTGGTGTCTTCGGGGCAAGAAGGGCAGAGTCAGACAGGAATTCCTGCTGCTGGCATGGCAGGAGGGAAGATGAAGCAGGAAGGAGAAAAATGGGACCAGAGATTTGTTTGTCCTGGGTTCACAGCTGGGATTTGGGGCATGAACATCATCAGTGCTAGGTGGCTATACAGAAGAATCATGGAAAATGGCCCTTTCAGCTAGAAAAGAGCAAAGCCAGGGGATACAGGATGGTAAAGGTTGGAAGGGAGCACCAGCAGGGTCATCTGGTCTCACCTCCCTGCTCCAGCAGTGTCACCCCAGAGCACAGGGCACAGGATTGTGTCCAGATGGTTCTGGAATATCTGGAGACTCCACACCCTCTCTGAGCAGCCTGTTCCAGTGCTCAGTCACTGCACGGGAAAGTTCCTCCTGAAGGGAATGGAGAATGGACACTCCACAGACCTTCCTGGAGGAATTCTCTTCCATCTTGGCAATTCACTCCCCACCTCTCTAGGACAATTCCTAGGATTTGGGTCCATTTTTGTATGACTGGAGGGAGTTACTGGACAGAAATTCAGGAAAACTGAGCAAAAGCAACCCAATTTCCTCCTGCACTCATTTCCTGTTCCACCATGTTCCCACCAATATTAAAGGGAGATTTAGGATGGATAGGGTGGAGAAATGAGAAGCAACATAACAGGGGAAGACTCATGGGAAACTGTCTCTTTAGCATGGATGCAAAACAGAAATACACCTCACAGTAACTGCAGCAACAGAGAGACCAGAAATTCCTCATTCAATAACCTCTTCTATGAAATAAGTCTTATTCTAACAGGGGTGGAATTGCCATCACCTTGCTCACTGTGATGCACTGTCCAACACATTACCACTGGATTAATATCTAAAATGTGCATGGAGGATTTATTGAAATGTTCTCATTTGCTGCAAAGCAATTAATTAGAGATACATACCAGCCAGGTATGTTTTTAATGCTATCTAGAGAATAAGGCTATAAAAGGAAAAAAAAGTTTAAAATGAGTTAAATCCATAAATTAAACACATCAGTGTAACTCCTCTTCCTAGAACACTGAAGTTTTGCTTTTCCTTTTTGAGAAAAACCCTTCAGAAGGCATCTTTGCTGAATTTTGGATTTCCCCCATCAGTGAAACACAGCTGAAACCAGAACTTAGACTGGAAGGAGGGAACGAACAGGAGCACTTGTTGAACAGAGCTCCACCAACACCCCACCCTGGCTAATTAGCAGGGCTCTCCTCGTTATGTGCACTGCAGTAACTCCCCAATTAATTTGTTCGTATTTGCAGGGCCATTGAAAGAGGCGAAGCATTAAATATGGATGCTAAATAAAAGGGAATAAATAGCAGGCACCACTTGGCTCTCCAGGTTTCCAGGCCCCATCAGCGTGGACGTTCACTCCCTGCCCAGAGCAGGCTCCTTAACTGAGGCCCGTAAGTGCGTTATTAATTTTTCAGCAGCATCTACCAGACATAATGAAGACACAGTTACTCTGGGCATGAGGACTCTTCCCCAGAAGAGCTTTAAAATCTCCAGCATTGTGGCTGGAAGGGTCAGTGCTGCTCTGCATCCCAGCCAGAGCACAGCCCAGGCACAGAGGGGTGGCCCCTTTGCAGCCAGGAGTGCTCCTGATGCTCATTTCTGTGTTCCCAGGACACCTTCCACTAGGCCAGGTTGCTCCAAGCCCCATCCAACCTGGCCTTGGACACTTTCAGGGATCCAGGGGCAGCCACAGCTTCTCTGGGCAACCTATGCCAGGGCCTCCCCACCCTCACAGGGAGGAGTTTCTTCCCAACATCCCATCCAAATCTCCTCTCAGTTGGAAGCCGTTCCCCCTCGTCCTGTCACTCCATCAATGACACATCTCTGCACATCCTCCATGGTACCCAAGATCCCAGCTGAAACCAGGCACTGGTGACCAGCAGGACCCTGCAGAGCCCCTCTTCCTCAATGAAGGCTCTTTGCAAACAGTTATTTCTACATCACAACATCCTTGTTCTGATCCCACTGGCACTGATAAAGGAGAAAAAATAATCCTGTCTTCAGTAAAACCTTGAACAAAGGATTTAAATCCAACCCAACGGCTCTCAGAGGCAACAAGAGAGACCCCTGCTATGAGGATATTGGTGGAGATGGCCTCTTTCACAGAATCCCAGAATTATTTAGGTTGGAAAAGACCTCCCAGACCCTGGGGTCCATCCTGTCACCGATCCCCACCTTGTCACCCAGCCCAGAGCACTGAGTGCCATGTCCAGTCCTTCCCTGGACACCCCCATGACTTCCCTGAGCAGTGCCTTCCAACACCTGACCACCCTTTCCATGAAGAAATTCCTCCTCATGTACAACCTGCACCTCCCCTGGTGCAGACTGAGGCTATGAGGACACAGAATAATGTGGAGATGCACCTGAGAGCTGGACCCCTGCTGGATAGGATGTGATCCCAGCTTCTCTCATTTGGTAACCCAGAGGGAATTTCAGCCTCAGCCTGCATTGGCTATACTGCTAACAATAAAACAGCACCAGGAAGTTTAAGACACTTTAAATTCAGACAAAGAAGTCGTCTCCATCACTTGTGGATAGCTATCTTCCACAGCAGCCCAGAGCTGTGGGCTGACCTCCAAAGAAGGTATCAGCCTCCTAAAATCCATCCCCAAAGCATCTCTGGGTTCCCAAGTTGTTCCTTCCACCCCCTGCTCACATCACCCACTGCTGTTCCATCACTTGTGATGATTGGGGTGCAACATTCAAAAAAAATTCTTCTTTGCATGTCCCCCCCTGGCTGGCAGGTGCTGAGGGGACAGGTTGATAATCTGTGCACTCAGCTGGTGTGTTCCTTTGGTTTAGGATTACATCAATTGCCCCTATTTTTAGGCTGGAGGGAAAGTCCTGCAGACCACAACAGAGGCAAAATGAGTCCCAAAGAAAAGGTATAAACATATCTTTATATTCCAGTCTTTGTTAAGCTCCGTAAGAGATCAATCAGGAACCAGAAGCCTACCAATTTCCAAAGCCTGGAGTATTTCCAGGAGTCAGTTCTGCTCCAACCCAGCTGGGTTTCCCCCCGCCACTCCGTTTTCTTTCCTTGTTCTCTGCTATCCGTGGGAGTTCATTTGCCTCAGAGAACCTTGTACTTGGTTGAGCTTGTGCCATTATTATCCTCCCTGCAGAAATCCTTTTATGGGGGGTTTAAAACACCATTTCTTCATTTGGGGCCTCATCCCCATTGCAGTCAGCAGCCAGAAAATTCAACACCTTATTGGAATTTTCTCTTTGATTGAGCCAATCCTTGCCAACCTTACCTCGAGAATAGAATCACTTAAGGGTTTTCGTTGGGAGGGACCCTAAGGATCATCCAGTTCCAACCCCTGCCATGGGCAGAAACACTTTCCACTGTCCCAGCCTGCTCCAAGCCCATTCCAAAAGTTGTCTTGGAAGCTTTCCTGCCCCAAAACTCCTTGTGCACATCTTAGTTTTCAAGACATTATAATTAATTTGCACAAGTGCTGTGGATTCTCTACCGGACGCCACACGCCAGAGGTGATGCACAAGCATCAAGCAGAGCTGGAAAACCTCTGAAGGATGCTCTGGCCTCTTCACACTGTCCTTTTGGTCACTACACCACCACACCACAGGGTTTGGGAGCGTGGCAAGGCGGGTTATGCAATGAGCTCCTCACTCTCGGGTGCCAGTGTCACAAGGAGCTTTCTCGTGCCTCCACCTCTCCTCCATGATATCATTTTGCCTTTCAAGGGCAAGCAGCAAACAAAAGAGGCTTCTGAGCCATTCCACCACCCAGCTGTCCTGGCTTTGTTTCCCCAGCCTGTGTGACACAGCAGATCCCAGCAGAGAGGGAACAGCAGCTGGTACAAAGCCAGCACTTCAAGAGCTTTTGGACATCCACCCTCCAGTGCTGCGGGGCCTGGGGATGGTGACAAGCCCTGAGCCACCACAGGCATTGTTATTCCCATCTGGAGGCCAGCTGTGAAGTGGGACAGGGCAGCAGGAAGGTCGTGGCTGGAAGTGGCGTGGGACACCTGCCCCAGGATGGGCAGAGAGACTTTCTGCCAGTCCCTTTCCCGGCTGAAGGTGTGTCCACCAGCAGAGCCATCACCTAAGGAGGGTTTCACCAAATGAAGTTTTCATTTAGGACTCTGTTTGATGGAGCCCAGGCCTGTGGGTTTTAAGTAAAATAAGGTACTCTAGGCTGCAGGGCAGTGGTTGCTCCATATCCACCTCCATGCTTTGGAACTCCACAAACAGGGAAATGGAGAAGGGTTGGAGGGAACGGGTGGCACAAAACGCAGCCAAGGTCAACAACTCAGAGTGCTTCAATGTTTCATAGCTTCCACCTAAAATGTGGAATTGATGCTGGGATGGAGCACAGGATTCATGTACTATATCCATTTAAAATAAATCTTACATTTAAGAGAAGGCCAACATATCCCTGCAATGGGAAACAGTTTATTTAAGAATAATCATGGAATCTTAAAATGGTTTTGGTGGAATGGACCTTATAAATAATTTAGTTCCATCCCCTGCCATGGGCAGGGACACCTTCCACTATCCCAGGTTGCTCCAAGCCCCATCCAACGTGGCCTTGGACATTTCCAGGAATCCAGAGGCAGCCACAGCTTCTCTGGGGACCCTGTGCCAGGACCTCCCCACCCTCACAGCCAGGAATTCCTTCTCAATATCCCATCTATCCCTGCCCTCTGGCAGTGGGAAGCCATTCCCTGTGTCCTGTCCCTCCATCCCTTGTCCCAAGTCCCTCTCCAACTCTCCTGGAGCCCCTGTAGGCTCTGGAAGGGGCTCTGAGGTCTCCCTGGAGCCTTCTCTTCTCCAGGTGAGCACCCCCAGCTCTCCCAGCCTGCCTGAGCCCTGCCCAACATCAGACACAGGAGAGAGGCAGCTCTGGGGGTGGATGAAGCCACACGTGAGGCTGTGGAATCACAACATCTCCTGTGTTACGTGAGCCTGAACACGAATAAACCACCAAGTCACACTTAGAAGGGCCCTGATAGACCTTCCCCTCCTACCTCCAAAACCCTGTAGACAGAGTTATTTAACACAGCTACAAAAATAGCACCCAGACTGCCCTGCTGTGCCAGACAGAGCACAAACATCTGGCAGGCAACAGATCTTATCCCCAAAAACTTAGCAGGAGGTTAGTGGGTAGCTCAATTCTAGATCCATATGTCCCAGGACCCAGGGAAGCATTTTATCTTCTATTCAATGCTGATTCTCCCAGGAATGTGGGAAAAGCTATTCCTGCCCACAAACTAAGAGGGCAGGAATTTCCAACTCAGGAAAGCACAATGCCCAGCCTGGCTTTTTGTACTCAGATGTGAAGAATCACAGGCTGTACCCGAGAGTCATGAGCGACACTGTTAAATGGGAAATTCATATTAAATAAAAATGCAAAGCAGCCCTTTGAGTGGAAACAATTCCCGGTGTGAAAGGAAAGTGGAGGCTGCGCCATCGCTCAGCTGTCTTTGCATTCACTGCTCCTTTAGAATTCAGTGTTGGTACAAAAACACACTCCCACTTGGGACTCGCTTCCCCCACGTCTTTCCCTCACTGGGAGCTCCCAAAACCCTGGAGAGCCTGCACAGGTAATGGGATCTGCGAGGTTTTCATGGGATGTTCCTGGCTTTGCACTGAAAACCTCATTGCTCTGCCATCAATATCTACCATGGAATCATGGAATGAGTTGGAAAGGACTTTATATATATAATTACATATTTAAAATCTTTTAGTTTCAACCCCCTGCCATGGGCAGGGACACCTTCCACTATCCCAGGTTGCTCCAAGCCCAGACCAACCTGGCCTTGGACACTTCTAGGGATCCAGGGGCAGCTCCTCAGGGCATGGATGATGCTTTGTGGATGGGGCTTCATCCCAGATTTAATTCCCAGCCCACCAAAACGCAGGTATCCACCTCCAAGCCTCCTCTCCAGGCTCCCACTGCAGCTCGTGGCGAAATCTTCAGGCAGCCAGCGGAGGCTGCAGAGGTTTTTCCCGGGAGCTGCATCCCACGTGTGGGCGTAGGAGGAGCTGAACACAACCCCAGCCTGGCGGAGCCTCTTCCCTATCCTTACTCGACCCCACAATTGACACACAGCTCCCGCTCTGGGAGGTCTCCTGGGCTGCTCCCTGGCCTGCCTGTCCCGTCTGTGCCGTGGAGATGCCTCGTTTGGGACTGGAGCACTTGCTGGGCTCACAGGAGGACAGAGCCGTGGATGGCGTGCTGGTGCTGAGGGCAGCCGGGGGCTCTTCACGCGTGAAGGGATCTCCTCAGGGAAAACAAACAGAGTGGGGCAGGGCAGGGATGGGGACAAACACCTGAGCACAGCAGCTCTTCCTGCAGCAAAAGCAGTGGGATCAGCAAAGGTGGGAGCGAGTCCGGGCTGGGCTCCCACAGTTTGTCTGAACGATGGCTCTCAAATTGCATTAGCGAGTGAGATTGTCCCCAGAGGCCTCAGAATGAGGAAATAGTGGAAGTGAAGGCACCACAGGGACCAAAATCCACCTGGCAGCTCGCTGACAGCTGCACTTGCTCTGGCACTGGCTCTGGGGCACAGGCTGGGGACTCCTGCAAACTCAGCTGGAGGCTGCTAAATCCAAGCATAATCCAGTACCTCATCCAGCACTGCTGGGAAAGGGGCTCAGGCTGGAGAAAAGGAGGCTCAGGAGGGACCTTCTGGCTCTGCACAACTCCCTGACAGGAGGAGGCAGCCAGGGGATGTTGGGCTCTGGTCCCAGGGAACAGGGACAGGAAAAGGGGAAACATCCTCAAGTCGTGCCAGGGAAAGTTTTGATCTTAGGATATTAGGATAAAAACTCTTCATGGAAAGGGTAGTAAGGCACTGGAACAGGCTGCCCAGGGCAGCAGTGGAGTCCCCATCCCTGCAGGGAATAAAGAGCCATGTGGATGTGGCCCTTGGGGACATGGGTCAGTGGTGGCCTTGGCAGTGCTGGTTGGACTGGATGATCTGGTAGGACTTTTCCAACCTTAGCAATTCTCTGGCTCTGTGCTCCAATGAAGGAATCAGAGGTGTTTCCAAGCTCTTTGGAGCTCTCCAAGAGGCTGAGCATCCCAACTCCGCTCTCAGCAGTGAGAGCCCACGCTGGTTTTTCTCACCACCTCCAGGTCCCACACACCCTCGTGTCTTTATCTGCTTGGCTGGAGAGCTGGAACTGGGATTCAAAGGGACTGCACAAGGTGACACCAGGAAATTTTCCCTCCTGCCACCCCAGCCAGTAGTGCTGGTTCTCTTAGAAGCCTTTGAGAATTTCACCCCAGGAACTGGTGTTTATTTATTTATTTGGAAAAGCCTGGCTTTTTTGGGTGGGCAGAAATCCTCCTGCCCACACACAAAGAAATAGAGCTGCAGGATGCTTTGAAAGCTGCTGCTTCTCAGGCTTTCTCCCCAGGTTTGGGTTTTTCCTTTTGAAAATAAAAAGCACTTTTTTTTTGTGGCCACAGAGCCACACAATGGGACTGTTCCTGCATCAAATGAAGATTCATTTAATAATCACATTTGGAGTTTGCAAAACAACTTATTGGAACTATTGGCTGGAAGGGACATTAAAGAGTATTGCATCCCACCCCCTGCCATGGGCAGGGACACCTTCCACTACCCCAGATTGCTCCAAGCCCCATCCAACCTGGCCTTGGACACTTCCAGGGATCCAGGGGCAGCCACAGCTTCTCTGGGCAGCCTGTGCCAGGGCCTGCCCACCCTCACAGGGAAGAAATTATTCCTAATATCTAATTCAAATGGTTTCATACAGAATATCCAGGCTGACCCCAGTGTCTCCATGTGCTTCTGTAACTGCTGTGATTCCCACACAGAGCCTGGAACACGCTGGATTTCTGTAGCAATCAGACTGGGCAGCTCCAAATGTCACAGGTGCTCACAAAGGGAACGACTGCACCTTGAAAGCATCTGAGTAACCATGAGAGTCATTCAGTTCAGAGAAGAGGCTGATATTTAAGCTACAGATGGAGAAAAATTATGTCAAGAGCATGGTTCAAATCACTGCAGTTTAAATAACCTCCTCCAGGCAGCTTTGGTAAACACAATGCCATAAAGGAGCCCTTGTGCTGCCCACGGAGAGCTCTGAAGGCAGGAAATGACAGTGGTGGGTCACAGGGATTCCTCTGCTCCAGCTCAGCTCCTGCTCTGCTCCTCTTGTAAAGGGAAGCTGCTGAGAGGGAGCACAGCCTGGCTGCTCCTCCTGATCCAGGAAAATGCTCCTGTAAAGGAAGGATTCCTCCCTGGAACAAGCTGGGAGAGTGGAAGGTGTCCCTGCCCGTGCTGGGGGTTGGACTGGATGGTCTTTAGGGTTCCTTCCCACCCAGACCATTCTGTGGTTCTGTGAATCGAGGCTCAGGTCTTACATAAAATGTGCAATAACCTTTAAGTGATGGTTAATCCTCCCCTCCTATCAGTCTCTTTATTTCTCTTCTCTTGCAGACCAGAAGCTCTGCAAACAGAATCCCAGAATGGTTTGGGTTGAAAGGGACCTTAAAGCTCATCCCATCCCCCCCCCTGCCATGGGCAGGGACCCCTTCCACTATCCCAGGTTGCTCCAAGCCCCATCCAGCCTGGCCTTGGACACTTCCAGGGATCCAGGGGCAGCCACGGCTTCATTGTGCCAGGGGGACCCTGGATGCACTCCCTGGCCCCCATAAAGCCTCACTTTAGCCTCATTAGCTCCAGCATATCATTATGATTTTAATTGCCCAAACTCGAGTGCTTGTAATACCTTTATTAGATTGCACTCATCCCCCAGTGCCAGACACAGCCTGATTTAACAGGTCCAGTGCTGCATTTATGAGCAAGCCTGAGCACAGCCTCTTTCATTACCGTCTGAAGGTAACTCCTCTTGATCCAAAACTTCCCGTGGCCTGGAGTGATACTTGGGAAGGGAAAGAAGGGAAAACTGCCAGGCAGGTTAAAGCACCCACCTGGGGAGCTTGGAGCAGTCCTGCCCTGTCCTGGAGCTCCCCACCTCCACTGGAAGCAGCCAGAGGGAATTTGGGAGACTCCCAGACACACAACCTGCAGCAACAACTCTCACCTGCCCTGATCTTTGCCAACCAGATCCCAAACTGAGGGGGACTGAGCTGCCTGATGGTGTTGAACAGCCTCCCTGGCTCCTCTGTGCCCCATATGGGCAGCAAATGTTTGGATCCTCAGGGCAGGGGAACCGTCCTGGTGTGGAGATGGTGCCTGAGGGGATTGGAGGGAGTTTGAGGGAGAGTTTTGACAGCCCATGCAGGGGAAAACAGGGTTGAAAGGCCAACACCTCGGTCAACTTGTCATTTTGTATTTGTAAAACAGAAGAGGGAAAGGATTCTCCACGCTGGATCCTCCACTTCTAATTAAGGGCAGCTCCCACTTCTGCTCTCTGTGAGCAGGGACAGGACCCAGGAATGCCTGGAGCTGTGTCAGGGGAGGGTTAGGCTGGATATTGGGAAAAGGTTCCTCCCCAGAGGGTGTTTGGGCACTGAACAGGCTCCCCAAGGAGCTTGGGGCAACCTGGGATACTGGAAGGTGTCCCTGCCCATGGCAGGGGGTGGAATGAGAGGAGCTTTAAGGTCTCTCCCCACCCAAACCATTCTGGGATCCTGTAACAGCATCCCAGTTTTTCAAGGCATTGCAACCTCAGCATCTTCAGTATCTGAAGCAAACACCACAGGCAGTGTCCATTTTAGACCATATTATTCAGTTTCAATACTTTTCAACAGCGGTTTTCTGTCTTTTTAATTGCAACTCCACCTTTGGGATTAGTGATTTTATTTTATGATGGGATATTAAGAGTAGGCAGCCAGACCTTTTTTTTTTTTTCTTTTCTAGTCCAAGCCAGTATTTAGAAGGAATAGATTAAATTATTAAATACACACAAGCACAGGAAACACAGGAAACTCTCAGCCATTATCCTATGAAGACAATGCCAATGCAAACACTGTAATAAAATATTCTTCACTGAAATCAACACTAATTTTCCCAGGCAATCAAATCCATCCCTGTGATCCCTCCTCCCAGGGAAAACAGCCAGCACAGCTAAATTCAGATCACTGTGGCTCCATGGTTAAATTTGGCTCAGACATGCTGCAAATCAATGACTCCAGCAAGGTTTTCTAAGGAAAAAATTCCCACTGGGCAAAGTTTGCTACAGCCCACGGCAGCTCTCCTGACACAGCAGCAAAGAGCCCGGGGCTGCATCCATCTGGGAATCTGGAGGCTGAAGCTTCCAGTTATGAACTTGTTGAGGCCACCACTGTTGGGACATGGCTCCTATGTCCAAGGGGACAGTCCCCAAGGACAGCTCAGCCATGAGGACAGCCCCAGAAGATGATGCTGCAGCAGCAGCCCTGAAACAGCACCGAGTCTCTCACAAGCTCCTTCCCCATCCACCCACAGTGGGGAGAAGGATGGGATGGAGAAAGGGATGGAGCAGGTCTGGTCAGCACCTGCCAGCTCAGGAGGAGGAGGAGAGGACATGCGACAGGGAGTATTTTGGGTTGGAACAGGTTTTTAAAGGCCTTCCAACTCCTTGCAGTGAGTGGTGACATCTTCAACCAGATGAGACTGCTCAGAGACCCATCCAACCTGATCCTGAATGTTTTTAGGGATGGGGGAGCCAGAACTTCCTTCCCCAGCTGTAGAAAATCTGTGGATTGTTCATACTTGGGGCTGTGCTTGTGTTTCACACAACACCCAGAAAACACCATTTTCTTGTCTCCAGAAAGTGTTGGTGCCTCTCTTTGATGTCCCTGAACTCTTACTCAATAACGGGATGAATAAATGTTCCACCAAGGTATTGGTGGTGGGTGGGTGCAAACCCTCCATGGTTTAAGGATCCTGCAGCACCTTGGCCTCAAGACCATGGCAAAATAATCATGGAAGATCAACCATTTCCCAGCACTGCCAGGACCACCACTGACCCACTTCCCCAAGTGCCACATCCACACAGTTTTTAAATCCTTCCAGAGACGGGGACTCCACCACTGCCTGGGCAGCTATGCCAGGGCTCGGCAGCCCTTTTGGGGAAGAAATTATTCCTAATATCTAATATTAATCTCTCCTGGGGATCTTGAGGCCATTCCCTCTCCTCCTGTCCCTGTTCCCTGAGAGCAGAGCCTGACACCCCCGGCTGTCCCCTCCTGTCAGGGAGTTGTGCAGAGCCACAAGGCCCCCCCTGAGCCTCCTTTTCTCCAGGCTGAGCCCCTTTCCCAGCTCCCTCAGCTGCTCCTGGTGCTCCAGCCCCTTCCCCAGCTCTGTTCCCTTCCCTGGACACGCTCCAGCCCCTCAATGTTTTGTCTTGCCAGGAGGGTCTCAGAACTGTCCCCAGCACTGGAAGTGCTCCAGCAGTGCCAGCACAGGGGATGGGCACTGCCCTGGTCCTGGTGGACACACATTTCCTGGGACAGCCCATGCGCCATTGGCCTTTTTAGCCACCTAGGCACGCCTGGCTCTTGTTCAGCTGCCTGTCACCCATGGCATGGAAGTTCCAGTCCCACCAGAACAGAGCTGGAGCCTTTGTCCAGCTTTTAAAACACCCCCAGCCCTGTCCCAGTCTGTCTCCCCCGTCCTGTCCCCGTCTGTCCCCCCAGTCCTGCGGAGCTGTGACAGTGACAGTCCCGTGGCCAGGCAGCCAAAGCTGCGTCATCAGGCTCGGAAACAGCCCAGCACCAAACTGACTGAGTCTGAATCGTTTCTCCTTCCCATATCCACGGCTCAGGATCAATTCACCTCTGCCATGGCTCCTCCTGTGAATCACTTAAGAGAGGTAAAACAGTGAAAGCACTTCATAGGAAGCAGTTTTAAAAATGCCCTGCTCTGCATAAGAGAAGTTTGCCACAGAGAAGGGGGGAAAAAATTCAAGCATGTTCAGCATCTTATAGATTAATCCTAGGCCTAGAGCCAGGATAATTACTGCCAGAAGGAATAAAAGTAACATAAATATAGGTTAACACACAAAGGGTCCCGTTTGGAAGGTTTTACACATCACCAGCTCACAGGCGGATTTGTAAATTTAATTATAGAAAGATTTATAAAAGCAGGTAATACCCGAAGGGTCGTAAAAATAATTTTACTACAGTGAAGAGAACAAAACAAAAATAAAAAAATAAAAGAAACTCCAAACATTTTAAATTAAGTAGGGCATCTGATGCATCTCCTGAAGCTCTTCCACAGGATTCAGCCCAGACTGCCAGAGCAGCATCCGCTACAGCCTTCCAGAAATGCCATTTCCAGAGGAGAGCAGATAAGTCACTCTGACAGCCTTGTGACCTTCCAGAGCTGACGTGCATAAAAAAAAAAAATCTTTTTTTGTAGAGGGTGCTCCTGGTATGGTCAAAGCCTTGTTAGGATGGGGGAGGACAATTCCAAAACACTTTTGCTGCAGGGGTGCTGTGAAATCCCTGGAATTGCTAGTTCCCATCAGGATTAATGGTGCTGTTCTGCCAAGGACAGCTTTGGAGGAGGATGATGGTTCCCTGTCCACAGCAGGGGGTTGGAATGAGATGATTTTTGAGGTCTCTTCCAACCCAAACCATTCTGTGACTCCATGATTAAGTATCACTGGGATGGATTTAGGTTCTCAATGCGCTGTTGTCAGTGGAGGAAAACACAGGAGCAGAGGCTACCCAAGCAACTCAGCATGGAAAAACAGGGATATTCTCTGCCAACCATGCTACGGGAGTATGAAAAACTCTCTCCTTCTATGAATGCTGCATTCTTGAAGAAAAATGAAATACTGTTTCCAGGTGTGTATGAAAGGAAGGCACAGGGCAGGAACAGGGAGGAGAATTCCATTCTGGGATGTCCTGGGCTTCCCACTGTAATACAGCCACCCTTAGAAACTTGAAATTGTAACTCTTACCTATAAACCCCATTTTTGGTGTCTAAACCACGTTTCTGATGTATCCAGTGCTTTCTGCTCCAGGAGGCACTTCCTGAGAAATCCCCGGGAGTGATGCAGGTGTTAAACCGAGCTTTTGTCAGTCCAGCAAAACACGCTGTCACTTTTAAATGCATCCTTTGGGGACTTCAAACAGCTCCTGGCTGGAATGCTCTGCTACCCCCATGCCCAGTGTGTGTGTGAGGAGAAGATGTTCGGGATGCTGAACCCCTGTAAAAAGGCATTTCAAAGGATCACAGACAAGGATTTTTTTGGCCTGAAAATACACATTTATTAGGAAGAAAACTTATGGGGTTACGAATATCATAAATAAAATGTAGTGTGATAAAAAACCCCTCAGGACTGAGCACTAAATCTCTGGAAAATGGGGACAGACCCTCTACTTTGCCATGATCAGCATCAGTTCTGCACAGGTGGCTCTTGGAATCTCATTTCACACCAGTTGCTTCCTAGCACAAAGATCCAGGCTGGACATTCCAGACCCTTTTTGTATGTAAATCTGTTCCTACAGCTTGAAAACCTCCACAACAGGACACCAGAGCTGCAAGGGTGTGGTTTAAATATACATTAATGTATATTAATGTATGCAGTGAGCACCCAAACCAGCACGGGGAGGGGAACGATCCATCTGCCTTGGGAGGGCAGATCCCAGGAAGCAATTATGGGATGGCACAGGATGGAATGGGATGCAGTAATGGGAATGCAAACTGAGTCTCAGTATCAAGGAAGTGTCACGAAATCAGAGGCTGCAGACGGAGCCGGGAGGAGCCCGGTGCCCCCGGGCCGTGTCAAACTGGATTAGGCGTGAACTTCAAACCCAGTGTGATGTGGAATAATCCTATGCCGGCAGAAAGGGATCAAAGCTAATTTCTCTAACTTGCTTAATCTTCTGAGGAGATGTCTGAACTCGGGAGACGCAGCAGGCTGGGAGTTAAAGCCCCGCTCTGTCAGAGGGTTCAGCAGTGGCTGAGGGAGAACAGAGCACGTTAAAAATTCTAGGAGTGGACTTATTTCTGATGAGCTTTTAGAAAATCAGGGAATCACAGGATGGACTGGTTTGGAAGGGATCTTAAAAATCACCTCGTTCATCCCTGGAAATGTCCAAGGCCAGGTTGGACGGGGCTTGGAGCAACCTGGGATAGTGAAAGGTATCCCTGCCCATGGCAGAAGGGTGGAACAAGATGGGTTTTAAGGTCCCCTCCAACCCAAACCATTCTGATTTCATGATTCTCTGTCTCTATACCTGGATCAGTTCTGCTGATGTATAATTCCAGAAACTTAAAGTAACCCAACCAAAGCACAGAAAAAAAAAATTAAAAAAAATCCACTCCTTCCCACATTAAACAAAACAGATTGATCCAAGCACTGGAGCATCTCATCACCCATAAAAACCTTTCATACCTAAAAAACAAAAAAGAAAAGAATAAAATTTAATAAATATTAAATGTATACATATTAAATAAATTCAAAATTGAAATATATTAAATAAATAAATTTGAGCAATGCTCGAATCTTAACTAAACCATATCGATCAATTAAAGCTTAAATGGTGAAATAAAAAGAGGATGTTCAAGGATCCCTGTTGGGGTGGCAGAGCTCATCCCACCAAAGATTAGTGGTGATGTGTGAGGTGCAGATCCAGTCAAAGCTGGAGCCAGAAGGTCAGGATTTCTAGGAGAGGACACATGGCAGTGTCAGTGACTGAGAGGGAGCCAAGACCAGCAGCTCTGACTGGGCACCTCACCTGCAATCACTGACTCATTAAGGTTGGAATAATCTTTCAGGTCATCGAGTTCCCCCAGCACTGCCAGGACCACCACTGAGCCATGTGTCCCCAAGTGCCACATCCACATGGCTTTGAAATCCCTCCAGGGATGGTGGTTCCACCATGGGCAGCCTGTTCCAGTGCCTGAGCACCCTTTCAGTGAAGGAACAGATAAATGAAATCAGCTGGAATAAAAAATTCCAGCAGTGTAAATTAACCATTGCAAAGCCTTTAAGAAAATAATTGTACAGGTGGGTGCCAATAGATTGGTAACTACACCTGAAACTGGGACAAGAATTGGGATTTCTGGTTTGGGATGAGATTCTTCCACACCCAGTGTTCCCTTTATGCTTATGCTCTGATAAACCCAGAGCTCCAGGAGAAATAGTCTACTTTGAGGTGTAAATCAGCTCTTACACTGCAATCTACAAATGATTCTGCTGGATAAAAAGCACAAAAAATTAAGTAGAAAGAGGCTCAAACACCTCAAATAACGATACCACAGACATGTCTCTGCTCTGTTAAATATTAATTTAAATGAACATATTTTAAAAAACATAATAGAGATAAGCACTTTTTGTTAAAGGAGAGCACCTCCTGTTAGTAAGAAAGGAACAGCTCAGAGGTGAGCAGAATGAAGGATTTCAAGCAAGAACAGTACAAGGATAAGAAAAACATAGGTACAGTAACCTGATACAATTATATGCATGTATACATGTGCATTCAGTGCGGCTTTTCTAATTAATTCCGTAAAATTCTGAGTTGCAAGCTAAATAAGATAACATATTGCTGATCTCCAGATCTGTGAGATCATTTAGCTTTACAAGACGACTCCAGTATGGAGCAACACTGAGCTAAAACACACACGGAGCTGAAACCAGCCCGGCTTTGGCTGCGTCAAACTCCAGGCAGCGTCAGCAGCTGCCACTGCAAAATGTGCAGAGAGCTCTCTCCAAGCTTCATACACACCCCCTAAATGAATCCTGTGCCAAAATACAGCAAATACTCTCTGTCAGAGACCAAGCTGGAAAGCTGTTTGGCTTTTTTTTTTTTTGCTTCCTTAAGTTCCAGCTTGAGGAGTGCTTGGGAATGCTCTGACACGGGAAGGAAAATATCAGCCTGACCACGTGCCCACCTTGTTTTTTCTACTGGTGGTATTATTCTATTATTCTATATAAAATTTCTGGTGATAATTTACTGAGAAATTTGGTACATTTGCCAATTACCTGTCAACACAAAACTTTATTTCATTCTTAGTTATGGAATCATAGAGTCATTAAATTATAGAATCAGGGAACTGTTTGGGTTGGGAGGGACATTAAAGGTCATCCAATCCGACCCCCTGCCATGGGCAGGGACACCTTCCACTATCCCTGGCTGCTCCAAGCCCCGTCCAACCTGGCCTGGGACACTTCCAGGGCAGCCACAACTCCTCACACAATTTTTGCCTTTGTACAATGCTGCCTAAACTCCCCTCTGCTCCCATAGCACTTCTGGGGGGAATTACAGGACACCCAGGACTTTTTGCAAGAGCAAATCCCATGGAAAAGGAAAGAGAAGCTTTGCAAAGCAGAAGTTGTGTCTGAAGACAAGAACAGAAGAGTGACAGCACAACAGAAGCCTTTCTTTGACTTATTACCATTTTGTTGGAAGTTTTCCAGAGCGCTGGTCTCCTACAGCTCCTTCTATGATGGAATCAGGTGATGTCAAAACAACCCCAATTCTGCCTTAATGCTTCGTTCTCTTTGGTTTAAGCTAAAAACAAAGACACACATGGATGATTATGGAATGGAAAACACAAGAAAATGAAAAGAATGCTTTTTTGCAGGATTCTGAATTGTCACCAACGGTGAAAACAAATAAATAAATAAATACAAGCAAAGGACAAAAATGCTTTATCTTAAACGATGGCTATAATGTATATACATTAAAATACATATACATTGGAATAAAGGGATGAAAATAACAGGTAAGAAACCACACTGTGTTTGCAACAGATGGTAGAAATGAACAGAAATCCCCTTACAGGAACTGAAAACACACTACCACGGTGTAGTCCTGACTTTTCTCACCACCTAACCAGCTGCAATTACCATCACCTCAGCCACAAACAGCACATCTGGGGAGGGAGGGGGATTACTGGGGGCTCATTTGTCATCTGGAATTACCTGCCCTGTGTGTGTACACAAGCACCGGCTCAAACGTTCAGAGGAATTTGCCTCCAAGAAAAGTCATCTGTATTGTCATTGTCCCCAATTTCACGGCCAGACCAGCGACACAGCCCGGCTGTGTGTCAGCAGCCCCCAGTTTGAGGAATCCACACTGACACGACAAGAACTAATCCTATTATTTCCTTAACGGCATCTGAATAGGCATTTTCCAAGTCCTGCTTCTTATTGTAAGTTTAACCCATGTGTTAATTCTCTTACTGAGATCTCAAGCTGCTTTCTCTAGAATCAGGGATTTAGGGGAATCAAATCCCTTCCATTCAATTTGCTACTTAAGAGACAAACCTTTCAAAATTAAACTTGCAGGCTGTTTGCCTGAAAAACATCGCTTCTCTTTCCAAAGAAAATATCTCTAAAACCCGTTTTAAGCACAGGGAGAAGTTTTTAGCACATCTCAAGTTTAAACTTGACAGCAGCCACCCTGAAGTAAGAACCAGGAGGGCAGAAATTCATTCGGGGAAAGATTTTCAGATTATTTTAATACCAATTTGATGAGTGAGTAACCAAGCAGTGCTTTATTTGAGTAAATTATTTCCTACTATTGTCATTCTCCTCCAGTAAACCACAATCACAGAACGGTTTGGGTTGGAAGGGACCTTAAAGGTCATTTTGTTCCAACTCTTTGCCATGGGCAGGGGCACCTTCCATAATCCCAGTTTGTTCCAAATCCCATCCAACCTGGCCTTGAACAATCCCAGGGACGTGGCAGCCACAGCTTCTCTGGGCAATATTCAAAGGTGATCAAGCGGGGAAAGACTTGGGCAAAATCAACTCCTTTCAGACACTTCCTGTGGCTGAAAAAGTTTTTGAGCACATCGTGCTCAGGGGAGTTTTCCTTTCTGTAATCAAATGTTAAGCTATGAAGCCCCATGAAAACAAACACCTCACTCTACACACACACACACACACCAGACACTTTCTGTGCTTTCCAGCAAAGCCACAACAGATTTGCTGTGGGTCTGCAGGAAGTTATAGGTAGTGTATTAAATATTGATTGAAAATAAATCCTAATAATTAGGCAAAATTTTTAATACCCATGTATGTTTCTCTATAATTCATCACAACCAGCGTTTTCTGAGATTCCACGAGAGGCTCTGTGTTTAATTTTAATTATGCGTTTATTACATAATTCACCAAATTCAGTAATGTGCAGTGAGTCTCTCAGTCATTGAAGTGAGTAACGAGATTTATCAGCCCGGTTTGTCACACAACAAACAGGATTCAGAGCCTTATAAAGGCGGGTGATGAAAGATACATGGAGGGAGGGAAGAACCAGCAGCAGCTTTATTTCCATGTAATAATGCTAATAATATGCAAATAATTCTCCGTCTTAATGAATACTTCAGATGAATGCCACGTTCCAAGCGGGGATGGCACAGGGAGAGAGGGAACTCAGCTGCTGGGAGTGTTCAAAGCTCTTTGGAAACCGCAGAGTTACAGCTGTGGGTACCACTGAACTTCCCTTCTCCCCTCAGAGGGAGGGTGGACACTGGAACAGCTCCCCATGGAATGGGCACAGCCCCAAGGCTGCCAGAGCTCCAGGAGAGTTTGGACAACGTTCTCAGGGATGCACAGGGTGGGATTGTTGGGGTGTCCTGTGCAGGGCCAGGAGCTGGATCAATGATTCTGATGGATCCCTCTGAACTCAGGATATCCTGTGATTCCACAATCCTCACATAGCAGGAATGACACTATCACACGGCAGAAGGTACCTAAGCTCCTCAAGCTCCTCACATCCTGTTTTTAGACAGTGACAGTCACATTGAAAATGTGGATAGTTTTCAAAATAGGCAGGGATGCACACACACTTCTGTAGGGATCTCCATCCAGAGTTTGGAGCACAGACATTTTATACACCCAAACCTCCAGGGGTCTGTGACTTGCTCTTCTAAATACTTCTGGTGACTCTTCAAGATTGCATTTGGAAATTTCTCCTGAATCTCTGCAATTGTTAGAGGAGTGAGTCTTGCTGTCCTTTGACAAACATTTCGACCAATTTTTTTTACAGTTTCCAAAGCTTTTGCAAACTTCCCCCCTTTTAGCAGGAATCATCTTTCCTGGGACACTGGGCATGTGCTCAGAAGCCAGTGGTACCAGGTATTTGCTATGCTGTTCTTTTCCCTTATTATTTTAGCCTCAAACATCTTCTGGGAACTCAAATATTTAAGACTTACAACCTCCTCACGAAGCCAAGCCAGCATCCCTTCCCACGTTCTCACTTGAAATCTACTTTTTTTCAGTCCTCCTTAGACATCCCTTTGATTCAGCTTCCCACATCCACACATCCTCTGGGATTTCCAGTCTATCTCCTCTCTCAATAAAGTGTTAGGAGACACAGGAAACTTTGGGGTGTCTCTCCAATCTGCAAGAAGATCCCCTTGAGCCTCCTTTTCTCCAGGCTGAGCCCCCCAGATCCTTCAGCTGCTCCTCATAGGATTTCCTCTTTAGACCCTGAATTCCCATGGAACAAAAAGGTCCCAAATCCCCCAAAAGTTCACCCTAATGCAGAAAGGGGGTGCTGGATCCTCCTCTATGCTCATCCTTGCGGAAAAAAGAAAGTGTGAACCTCTCCCTTCTCAGGCACCAAAGGATCTGCACAGAAGAGAGCTCTTTAAATGGCACACAACCCTTGCACCAATTCTCTGGGATTGCCCATTGGGTCTCTGAGCAGCCAACTGTGAGACAGAAGCCCCAGGGCACCCACAGGCTTTGTTAGACCTGGCACCCACAGCACTGCTCCTGGGATATCCCAGCTGGAAGACAAAACCTCCCCCCATGGAATCTGCAACTCCAATGCTATCACAGGACTTGACCATGGAATCACAGGCCCTTGAAATCTTTTGCTTATTTTGACCTCAGACACAGAGGGAAATCTGTTGCTTTCACTGTCAGGTGGGACCAGAGGAGAAAGAAGTTTTTCAACATCTGATCCAGCACCAGCAGAGCTCATTGCTCATCGAGTGCAGAGACACTCAACTGAAAAGATGCCTTCAGACACCAGGTGACAGTGGGCTGTGACCAGGAATTCACTGCAAAATATCAAAGCTGCTGCAGGAACGAGGAAACCCTGAGCCAGAAAAGACACAGAGACTGTGCTGCACCCACTGAAATGAAGCATTCCCAAAAAAAAAGGTTTTCCATTTGACACCAGGAACACAGAATGCTCTGGGATGGAAGGGAATTTAGATATCATCCCCAAACCCCTGCCAAGGGAAGGGAAACCACTCAAGAGACACTGCTGCTCCAAGCCCCATCCAACCTGGCCTTGGACACTTCCAGGGATCCAGGGGCAGCCACAGCTTCTCTGGGAAACCTGTGCCAGGGCCTCACTGACCTCACAGCCAACAATTCCTTCCCAATATCCCATCTATCCCTGCCCTTTGGCAGTGGGAAGCCATTCCCTGTGTCCTGTGCCTCCATTCCTTGTCCCAAGTCCCTCTCCAGCTCTCCTGGAGCCCCTTTAGGCTCTGGAAGGGGCTCTGCAGGTCTCCCTGGAACCTTTTCTTCTCCAGGCTGGACATTCCCAGCTCTCCCAGCCTGGCTCCAGAGCAGAGGCTGCTCAGAGAAGACACCATCTGAGACCAAAACTGGACAAATTACACGGCACCGCTCCTTCTCCATGTATTTCATGGGTAACACAAGTGTGAAGAGGAAATACTCTTCCACCTCTGAAACATTCTGCTCTGATAAAAACCAGCACTGCCAAGTAGGGCACTGCAAAATTATTCAGACTCCAAGTAATATCCCGAATTTGCAATAACCCACAAAGCCCTTAAATCCTCCCCAAATAATTTCTGAGTAGATCCAAGCACACAAAGGAAAACAAGCAGGGAAGGAATGAGAGAGTGACTTTTTACATGGGCTGATAAGGGATGGGACAAAGGCGGAGAAGGAGGAGAGATTTAGGTGGGACATTAGGAGGAAATTCTCCCCTGTGAGGGTGCTGAGGCCCTGGCACAGGGTGCCCAGAGAAGCTGTGGCTGCCCCTGGATCCCTGGAAGTGTCCAAGGCCACGTTGGACAGGGCTTGGAGCAACCTGGGATAGTAGAAAGTGTCCCTGCCCACAGCAGGGGGTGGAAGTCTTACAGCAGAACTGTTTCAATCTGTTCATTGATTATAAAATCTAAATAAAATAAAGGAAGATGGACAAATAAGCAACCAGAGCAGCACATCTGAGCTCCCAGGTGAGGAAGCATCACTTAATAAGGGAATTTTGTGGGTAGCAGCACCAGAGCTGGAAACCTTTATTCCAGCCTCTACAATCAGCACTTGCAGCACTTTGTTGACACAACAGAACATGGCTCAATTTCAAGCACTGTTGAGGTTGAGTAATTTCAAACATCTTTTAATGTTTGTAGAGAGTCCAGAGGGAAGTTGGTCGAAAAGATCTCCAAGGCAGCCACGTGGAAATAAGATATAAACCCCTTCAAATCACTGCAGTGCCAGGCAGGAGGCAGGAACGGAGACAGAGGAGGGAAAAGGGGAAAGGTGAGGATCCACACTTCCAGCTAAACTGCTTAAAGCATTTATTTATGTCCAGTGGCTCCATTACAAGTTCATAGTGTGCCTTGGGGAGCAGTAACAGACCAATTCCATGAACACGGATTGGTGCTTCAGAAGGAAAATTTGAAGTGTAATCTGTACTCCTATTTCTTCTCATGGCATGAACACTCCATTTAGAGGGAGGTCATCCTCCTGTTCTCTTCTAGGTACCAAAATTGTGCATGAGAAATCAGGTAAGACATTAATACAGATGGATTTAACTTGAGTATTATACACTAGAGCCTTGGTGCTTTTAATGAAAATCTGGGAAAGATTGCTGATAAATCTGAGTTGGGAACAATGACAGGGAAAACAGGCTAAGACTTCATCTACAGAGCTTCCCCTAAACTCGTGAGGTCAAGGGAGAGCCCTTTGAATGTCTAAATTAAATTAACAAAGGACAAAATTAGCTGCTCAGTGTTGGTATTAGTGCATTTTCCAGAGCAGGATCCAGCAGCAGTATTCCAGCAGGGAATTTCAGGATAACAAGCAGTGAACACAAACCAGCACTTAGGGTTTGTGTCATTTTTTGCTCACTCATATTCTGAGGATTCAGAATAAGGAAATCTGTCCTGAGAACACTGAAGGAAATACAGCTTTTCAGGATGCTGTTAGAACAGGAGTGCTCTGCAAATGTGTCCCTGGAATGAGCCAGCAGTGGAGGATGTCAGGGAAAACAGGAACACACCTGCAACAGGACAACACTCTGAGGTTGGAGGATCCATGGCTAAAAACTGCTTGAGTCCTGCTGGCAGCTCTGGTTTCCTCCTGACCTTGTAACTCTGTGCACAGGCCGGATTATCCACTGCTCCAGAGGCTGGAGTTGAAATCTGGCAGCAGGGGAAAACAACCAGGGCCACAACTGGCCCAGAAACCCTGAGCCAACGTGGAGAGATGATGGATGCAGAGTGCTCCATCTTCCCCTGGCTTAGCACAAAATCTCTGCTTCTGCTTCCTGAACCTTTCTGGGAGTGCTCAGCAGGGACACCGCTCTTGGAAGTTAAAACAGATGTGAATGTTAATGAAGTGGTGCCCACAGTACTCCTGTCACATCTGGAATCACAGAATTACAGAATGGTTTGGATAGGTAGGGGCCTTAAAGACCATCCAGTTCCACACCTCTGCCATGGGCAGGGACACCTTCCACTGTCCCAGATTGCTCCAAGCCCTGTCCAACGTGGCCTTGGACACTTCCAGGGATCCAAGGGCAGCCACAGCTTCTCTGGGCACCCTGTGCCAGGGCCTGACCACCCTCAGCCAAAATTCCTTCCTAAAATCTCTAATTTAAACCTACTCTCTTTCAGTTTAAGCCATTCCCAGTGTCCTGTCCCTCCATCCCTTGTCCCAAGTCCCTCTCCAGCTCTCCTGGAGCCCCTTCAGGCACTGGAAGAGGCTCTGAGGTCTCCTTGGGTCTTTTTCTCTCCAGGCTGAACACCCCCAGTGCTCCCAGCCTGTCTTCATGGGATATTTTATGTTTTATGTTGGAAAAATAAACAGCAGCAGGACTGTCAGATTTGCTGCAGAGCCAGCAATGGGGACAACTGTGCAGCCTCACCCTGAGCCATGGGACAGCTGCTGTGCAGGTCTGCCTGCTTCCAACAGATCCTGCTGCATCCGCACCTCTGACAGCATCACTTTTAGAGGAAAGGGGAGTTAAATCCTTCCTGTCCATTTGCTTTCTTCAAGACATGATTCAACCCCTTGCACAGATCCACACAGCCACCCCAAACTGCATCAGGATGGTTTAAATGATTCTTTAAGTTTTATGATTATTCCATGGGTGAAGAATGAAAAAAAAAAAATCTTCTCCCACATCACCTCAGAGAGAAGAGAAAGCCTCAGAGGCACCAGCAGCTGCTGAAATTGCTCGTTCTAAGCCTGTCCTGACACCTAAAAACCTGAAACCTTTTCCTGAAGGAAGCTTCTCCTCAGTGCAGCCCAAGCTGCTGCACCAAGCCCCGATTAATTTGCCATTTGCTCCTACCCAGCAGAGGTAAGGAGTAAATCAGCACCTCTGTGGCTCTGTCACAGATGGCACAGGATTTTCCAGACAGACAGACAGACTGTAAGTGCTGCCCTGCTGGGACACTGAACTCCACATCACTGGCACATTAAGAGGATCATGATCCCAGCATTAGCTGTGGGAACACTCCCAATAAACAGCTATTTTTCCAGCCTGATTTCTCCAGCTTCCATCACTTCACATTTTGATGCAGATTCTTCCTGTGAGCAGACTCATCACTGCCCAGCTAACTCTGTCCATCCAGCCCAGACAACACATTTGTTCACACAAGCCTGTGGCATATGGATTTTTTCCTTCAAAAAATGAGGAATGCCAGCATTTTCCTATCATTCTTCTGGAGCAAAAGTGATCTTAACTACCCCCTCTTAAAAGCTGGAGCACATTTCATGAGAACTCCACTTTGTCAGGCCATGGTGAGGTCACAGATCAGGCTGGCAGGTGGAAAAAGAGGTTTAAATGTGTTTTTAGGGTCACCAGAGGAGGATCCCTCAGCCGTTTGGGTTTTTCAGCAGCTCTCTACTGCCTGTGTGCAAAGCAGTCTCAGCTGAATTTCACTAATTCCTTCAAAGGCTCTCTTACACTCATCTGCACAGATTATGCAGTAAATACGCTTTAAGAAAGCACTCTCTAACCCCAACAAGGCTATTCAAAAAATAAGGCTTAACCAGCTGACCTCTGATTATCTTCAGCAGCTCACCCATCTGTCTCCAGTACACAAATTCCAGCCTCCACGCTTCCTTTAGGTGTCTGAACTGGATGTTAATAATTATAATGCTCTTCAATGAAATGGGGACATGAAAGTGTCCAAAGTGTCCCCAAAAAAGCTCAGTGAGGGCTGTGAACACTTAAAACCCTCTTGAAAGTCACCATATTCCAGGCACAGGACACTGAAGCAGCATTTCTGCTCTCATGTGACACATCAGCACCACACCATCAGGATCTGTCCCCCATCTCACACTCAGAAAGATCAGCCCAAATGAAGTGAACCCAAGTCCTTAAATGTTCATTAACTCCCACAGTGACTTTGGGAAGAAACCTTTCCAGTAGCTTTGCCTTTTGTAGTGGCAGTGTTTACAAAATTTGGGAGCTGTGAAGAAAACTGGCATTGCTCAATGGCAGCTTTCATGAAGTGCAGCAGGCTGCAAAAAAGGTGACATTTGAAGCTAAAAATTAGTGGTTATTTGCCTAGAGGTGGAGCAGCTCCAAGGTGGTGGCACCATGCTCCAGTGCCTTTATGCCCTTCTCCCTGCACACCTCTCAGCATTCCCTAGGAGCTGCAGGAGACACGGCATCCATCAGGAAACTTATCCCAAACCTCCGGTGGTATCATAAACTTGAATTTTCCCCTTCTGCCTCAGGTTATTTTGAAGTCTCAGCCACCTTTAACTGCAGCCAGGAGCTCACTCTGCCACCAATCATGGAATGACAGAATGGCTTGGGTTGGAAGGAATCTTACAGATCACCCTTCCATGGGCAGGGACACCTTCCACTACCCCAGGTTGCTCCAAGACCCGTCCAACGTGGCCTTGGACACTTCCAGGGATCCAGGGCAGCCAAAGCTTTTTTGGGCAATCCATGCTAGGCTCTTCAGATGCTGCCACCCTCCTGATGTCTGTGGACTAAGAGAGCAATTTCAGCCACTCCAGCCCTCTAAAAGTGGTGTTTGACCCTTTGCAGCCTGGAATCCAGCCCCTTCAACATCCAGTATGGACACTGTAAGCAGCTTTGGAATTTGAAGGGTTTCCACTGAATGCATTTTACAAGTTAGGTCTCTTCAGTTCCAAATCTTTCTCACAGTGCAATTGAAATCATCCAGAGAGATCCTGATCCTGGCAGGGCTTGGAGATTGTTTGGATTACAAAAGAGAAAAAAAAAAAAAAAAGTACAAATACATCTTAAAGAAAGGGGAAGATGGAACAGGAGCTTTCAATTGGGTGTAGCTTTGCTAGAGACAGGGAAAAAAAATCACAGAAATGGAAACCAAGGAGCACAAGTCTGGGAAACAAAAGACCTGCAAGAGGCTGATTATGCCCTTGATTAACAATCCCTGCTCAGGGCTGGAGCAACAGGAGCAGCAGTGGGCAAAGCCACCCCTAGGAAGAGGTGAAGGAAGGCAGGAGCTGCTTTCCAGGAGACCTGAGCTACAGAGACCCTTCACACCCCCATTATCCATGAGGGAAGAGCGCAGGGCACTTCCGATGGAAATGAGTCTTGGCTCAGGAGTGAGACAGAGCTGAGAGTGGAGGAAGCACCCACACCCAATTCCCCTGCCTTAACGAGCCTCAGAATAGATCAGTATTTTATCACCTTTCACTCTGAATATTTGGAAGGTTTTTCATTTCAGGAGAAAAGGAGGATGCAAACCCACAGCAACGCATGGTGGGGCACCCAGCTGGTTCAAAAAGACGTGTGGACCTGGTTGCACCTCCAAATTCCAATGGTGCAGCCAGATTGTGGATACAGCGAAGCTCATGAGATGTCACCTCTCAGCCTGAGGCCACCAGAAGTGTAAGAGGGGCACTGGATGCACTAGTAACCTGTAACCTAACTACTAACCATATGCAACAAAATTCTCTGCTCATACTCATCATGTGTCCTCCTGTAAAAAGCACTGTGCAGAGTGTAGATTGAGATATCAGGAAAAAATGTTTTCTTGTGAGGGTGGCGAGGCCCTGGTCCAGGTTTCCCAGAGAAGCTGCAACTGCCCCATCCATAGAAGTGTCCAAGGCCAGGCTCGACAAGGCTTGGAGCCACCTGGGATAGCAGAAAGTTCCCTGGCCGTGGCAGGAGTTGGAATGAGATGAGCTTTAAGGCCCCTTCCAACCCAAACCATTCTGTGATTCTGTGACAGAGCAAATTCTCTCCCTTCATCTCGAATTAAATCTAAGCATGAAGCAAAAGCAGCTGCATTTGTGTAGTGATACATGAAAGTGTCTGCAAAGCATTTTAGGATCCTTCAGGAAAAATGCTAAATATCTGTTCTATAATTCAATGAATGTTAATATATTCATCACAGATTTCAACTCTTCAATTGCACGGGAGAAAAACAAGGAAATTGGTGCTTGTTGCAATGTTACTATGCCAAGGGATGGAAGCGGTCCAGAGTCTCGGAATATTCAAGTTTTGTGTGGGATGCAGGGAAATCCCCCATGAGAACACAAGCAGAGCCTGTGTGCTGTGGGATGAGGAGTGAGGTCACACTCAGGCACGCTTGGCTTTCGACCTCCAAAACCGCAAACCAGATGTTGTTTGACCTTTCTGTGCTTGCTAAAATCAACCCCAAACCTGCCTCTGTCCTCACACAGAGGGCCCTGGTCCTGCTTGCCAGGCAGAGCCGGGTGAATCATTCTCCTCACTCGTTTTTCACTTTGTGCCCTTCTAAAAACTGTACCAGAGGTGCCTCCCTGCGCCAGCAGCTCTTGCCTGACACGACCTGGTGAGGACAGGGCTCCAGACCACAAAGGCAGAGCTCTTGCCCTCCTTTTCCCAGGCACGCCATTCACTGCTACTCCAAGGTATTTTTGTTCGCTGCTTGGAGCGACTCTGAGCGCATAACTGCCCTCCTTTGTTCAGGCTCTTCAACAAGAGAACCCACTGCTTTTGCAGTGTGCTCAAACATAAAGACTCTCAGCAATACCATGCATTTAAGGGGCTTGGGCTATTTTAGCATGTGCTAAATTTGGGGAGTGTTTGTAATGCGTTCGTCTAAATGATGGCGCTCACACACCTCCTGCTTTTACACCTGGGTGGGAAAAAATAAATCCCCACTGCGGGTGTGTCCATGTGGGAATAGAATAAGCTCCTCTGTGGTCTCCCTGCAATTTTTCCAAAAAGTTCTGCCAATCATTTTCTCCCCCAGCGTCCCGGCTGTTTCAGTGTCCACTAAGCAAGTCACTTCAGAGGGCTGGAGCTCCTCTGTGACAGGCTGGGAGAGCTGGGGGTGTTCACCTGCAGAAGGGAAGGATCCAGGGAGACCTCAGAGCCCCTTCCAGTGCCTAAAGGAGCTCCAGGAGAGCTGGAGAGGGACTTGGGACACGGGGGAATGGTTTTAAGCTGAAAGAAGGCAGGGTTAGATGGGATATTGGGAAGAAATTCTCCCCTGTGAGGGTGGTGAGGCCCTGGCACAGGGTGCCCAGAGAAGCTGTGGCTGCCCCTGGATCCCTGGCAGTGTCCAAGGCCAGGTTGGACGGGGCTTGGAGCATCCGGGGATAGTGGAAGGTGTCCCTGCCCATTGCAGGGGGTTGGAATGTGATCATCCCTAAGGTCCCTTCCAACCCAAACCATTCTCTGATTCTATGACTTTTGCCCCCAGCTCTGTTACAAAGCTCCTCCCGTTTTTCTCACAGTAATTCCCGTCATCCTGACAGTTGGATCGCTGCTGGAGTGGGCTGGAGTGCCTTTGCAGGAGGGGCAGGAGAAGCATCTCAAAGTGAGAATATTATTCTCCAGCAGTGGAGCACCCTTTCCTCTAGCCTGGAGTCACAGCAACCCTTCATTTCCCCTGGTTTCCAAGAATATCCTCCCCCTGCTGCGCTTACGAAAGGCCCGACCCGAAAATCAGCCCTTAAAACGTCAGCAGTTTTAAACCCCGCTAAGCTGTGCACTGGAAGGAGGAGGGGAACAAACTGCCCTCAGAGGCAAACTCCAATTCAGCTCCACTCAGCCATAGAAACGAAAATGTTCAAATAAAATACAGGTGCACAGCGGTGAAACCCTGAGCTGGCGGGTCCCAGGGTGGGCAAAGCACAGGATGTGCTGGCAGGGGCTTGGAACAACCTGGGATAGTGGAAGGTGTCCCTGCCCATGGCAGGAGATTAGGACAAAAGTTTTAAGGTCTCTTCCAACCCAAACCATTCTGTGATTCCAAGAAATACAGCAGGGTTACACCACTTTTAACATCTGGTTACTTTTTGATGCTATTCTCAGAAAATGTTTGCAAAATGGCCATCCAGCATCTCATCTTGATTATCTCAATGCCATCAAATCCACACAGATTTTGCCTCGTAGTAAATGCAGAGTATAATATTTAGGCATTTTAGAGTTTCAAGGCTGGAAAAGCCATTTCAATCTTAAGAGCCTCAAGAAGCAATAAATCATAACAGCTCAGAGAGTTGTTGTTTTTGACTCAGTATTACTGAGGTAAATTACTTGTAGCATTACAGAAGAGTAATTCTGTGTGTGAGAAATGAGCAGCAGCACTTTGGTGATAAGGTTAGAGAGATATTTGTGCTAACGAGGAAATTTAAGCTCCATTTCAACGCAGACTCGCTGCAGCCTTAACTCCGGAGCTGTCAGCAGTGTCTCCTGCCTTTCTCCAGGGACCAACTCAGTATCACTCTCACATCCTTCTCTGGAGTGATGAAAGCACATTATAGGCTGATAAAAGGCAATCCGTGGTATTTCTTACAGGTCTCCAAAGATCAGCAATTTATTAAAAAGTGCTTTTCAGGAACTGGGCAAAAACAGAATGTTCTTCATCAACACCTCACACCGAATCCATCTTCCCTTAAATAAATTCCCAGCTCTGGCAATACAAGCTCACTCTTCCCTAATTGCTGCTGTTCCACATCTGCAAATTCCAAGTGATGATGCCTCTCTGCTTGTCAGCAGAGATTTATCAGCCCCGCTCCGTGTCCAAAGGTCACACGAGGAAATCTGAGTGTGCTCTGAGCAGGAATCCCTCCCTCTCTTCCTGAGCTGTCCCATCCACAGCAGTGCACAAACCCAGGGTGACACAACGAAGAATACAACAGCTTGAATAATTAAAACCAAAACGATAATTATCAAATGAAAGAACAAAGCGTCTCTGAGACACAACGAGCTTTGCTTTGCTTTATCCTCCCATGACTTATTTGCAACAGGTCTGGCAGGCTCTGCTGTGAATTAACAGCAATGAAGGGATGCTCCAGGGCTTGGTTAAAGGCTACTGCATCCAGCTGTTCATCTGTCATCAAAACACAAAGAAACCACCAGAAAATTGAAGGTCTGAATCTCACTTCCCACTTAAAACCACCCTGGCAGTGCAAACATGAGAATAAATTATACTCCTCCAGCAGCAGCGTAAATGAGCTGTAGTGGAAAGCTGTAGTGGAAAGGCCGATCCAGCTGAAAATTTCAAGTTAAAACTAAAGCAAATCCAGGTACAGATGTTTTGTAGTCTTGTGCCTTGTGGAAATGCTGCTTTCAGTGTGTGCTGGAGCTGCTCAGCTCTCCTCTGAACAGCACCTGGGAACTGTAGTGTCACATCTGACACTAAAACCAGGCACAGAAATGCCCAACAAATGAACCATCCCAAAATTCCTTTTACTGTGTCTGCACCTTCACTGGTATCAAAATCTCTCTCCAGCCCACCTGCTGCCATGGAGCTCTTTGATTCCTCCTCACAGCTGAGAAAAGCTTAAGCCAAGCCCCTGTGTCTGAAATCAGGAGAAATTGGTCAAACCAGGCAAGTCAAGTGGAATAACAGGGCAGGGGGAACTGCTCCTTACAGGACTATCCTTATCCATCGTGGGTCACACTGCTGGAATTCAGGCCTGTTTTTCCCTTGGCTTCCCAAGGAACTCTGCATACAGAGTGACATCTTCAGCTGTCTGCACTGATGGGCGTCACCACCCAAAAATTCACCCCTGGTAGCTCAGTGTCACCCCCAGAAGCCCAGCAAGGAGGGGCTGCCAGGGATGTAGGACACCAGGGCAGGAGAAGCCTGGCACAAGCCCTGGTGTGTTCCCAAAGGTGTTTGCTCCAGGACCTGGCTGACCCTGACCTCAGTGTTAATATAGTTTTTCCATGCTGTCACTTTTTTAAACAAATAAGACTGAAATTGGAAGATGTACCTGCGTGGCTCAGACGCAACGTGTCCTGACAGGGGGGTAAGGTCAAGTAACCCTGTGATTTATTGACTCTGGGATGTCTGAGTCACAGAATCACAGAATCACGGAATCACAGAGCCTGGCTGGAAAAGACCTCTGAGATCACCATGTCCAACCACCAACCCAGCACCACCACCATGTTCACCACTAAACCATGTCCTCAAGTGACACATCCACACGCTTCTAGAACTCTTCTAGGGATGATGACATGGACATCCTACTCTGAAAATCACAGTTATCCAACCCTACAATCCATAAAACCTTATTCTCCTTTTTCTCCCAAAATTCTGAGGGGTTCTGCTTCACCACTGAGACTCCAGAATGTATCACCAGAGTCTGTTATAGTGCACTAAATGCAGAGAAATTGTCAAAATACACATCCCAGGATAATACCATCAAACTGGATTGGGCGAGGTCAGAATATTTTGGAAGAGAATGACGTGAGCAGCTCATTTTTCTAAATTACACTGCGGTGCTGAAAGCAAGTGGCACTCAGTGTTTCGCTCAAAGCCTAATTCAATTTTACTCTGTCTCAGAAAAAGAAAACAGCACATTAATCCCAAATCCTGTAAACATAGAGTTGTAAACACTCCCCAGCACCCTCCCCACCCATGCTGAGGAGGGCTGGCCTGTTTTCCAAGCCTGTGTGAAAGCAGATGGCAGCCACCTAATTCGGATTCGGTGCAATCTGTTGCTGGTGGGGAAAAAAAGAAAGATACTTCACTGCTTTTCCTTATAAATGTAAAACCTGGGAAGTTCAACCCACTCCGTAGTTTTGTGAGATGTTTGGTAACAGTTTTGCCAACAGAGCCAGCTCTGCTCGGAGGGAACACATGCTTCTTGTGCTCAGCCTGAACTCCGCAGTGAAAAATCCCCTCGGATCATTTTGGGAAGGGGGAGCTGTCTATGGGCTCAGTTCTTACCCTGGCTTTGCACCCTGCAGATGCACCACTTATGACAACATCACAATACACTGAGACACCTTATCTACCTCATTTTTATCACAGCAATGAAGACCTTACTGAAAATAGAAATATATTACTGCATATAGAAATGCTTTTTGTGTCCAAACACCCCAGGCTGTCAGCCTGATGGTGAATCCCCTCTAGTTCAGAGTTCTTCTTGTGAGGCACAAAACTGGATGTGGGATTTTGTGTAGGAGCAGCAAAGGGGGTCAGGTAACTTCTCTCTTGTGGCTGGGCTCCTGTTTAAAGAGCCTGAGATTCTGGTGGCTTCTCTTTTTTGGGAAGGGAACAGAGCTGGGGAAGGGGCTGGAGCACCCGGAGCAGCTGAGGGAGCTGGGAAAGGGGCTCAGCCTGGAGAAAAGGAGGCTCAGGGGGGGACCTTGTGGCTCTCCACAACTCCCCAACAGGAGGGGACAGCCATTGGGGTCAGGTTCTGCTCCCAGGGAACTCTTTCTTTCCCTGCACATGCCTAGAAATTTGTTCAAGAGGACTCACCCCATGATTCCTTCAGGGGTCAAAATGGAGCTGACTGCCCTGTAGTTCCTTGGATTCTCCTTGTAGCCTTAGGAAGACAGGGGTAATATTTATCATTTCCCCATCATCTCCATGAATTTTCAGAGTGGCCCTGCTTTGACACCAGCCACCCCTCAGCACCCAGTGGGACCCATCAGGTCTCAGGATCTGCAGGTAATCCCTAACCCCACCCTTACCCACTGCTGATGTTCCTCTGTATTTCAAATCCCTTTGCTCTTTGCTCATGGCAGAGGCCAAGGCACATGAGCAGAGGATCATGGAATCACTCAGGCTGGAAAAGCCTTCCAAGACTATCAAGTCCAACCATTCCCCCAGCACTGCCAAGCCCCCCACTAAACCATGTCCCCAAGTGCCATATGCCCACAACCTTTAAAAACATCTTGCTCTTCTTGAAATCCCCTCACAAGCATCAACTGTAGGTGAGTTCTGGCTTTCCTAACACAAACCCAACACGCCTGGACGATGTTTAAATCTCCACCCTTGTAGCCAGACTCTGCTTCTACCTCCTGAATATTGCTTTTTTTTGCATATTGAATGCCAAATGAACTCACAGCCTTGTTGTGCCTCTAGCAGAGGTCATAGCACAATGCCTCAAAGTGAAAAACCTTTTCGACCCCACTCAAAACTCAGGGCTTTGATAGTTCTTCTCTCCAAGCATGAAAAACTGGATAATGCTGCCAGTGATTAGTTAAACCCCTTCACAGCAGCCTGTAAATAACCCTGGCTTGACACAAATGCCAGTGGTCACAAAGCTTCAAAGTCCTTCTTCAAAACTGGCCGATTTTATGTGACTGGGTTTCTCCGCGCAGGAATGAATTTGAGAGGTTGATTCTATGTGATACAATCAGGATGTTTTAGTTCCTGGAGATAAGTTGACACTTCTCCTCCTACCCACAGCTATAGACTTGAGAAGCGTGACACAGATTTCCTACAAACTTACAAATGTTTGCTTTGCTGTTTCAGCAGCCTCAAAGTGCCTTAACTGCATTTTTTTTTAGAAATAAAAATCGCTAAATGCTGAAGCTACAACATTTCTGTCATCCCTGATGTTTATAAACATTAAATGAAGCTTTCAATGAGCATGTTCATGCTGTCACCAGCACGGAGCTGCCACGCTTTAGGTTTTGTCTCCTGAGGAGAAATGCAGCTGTGAATCCCCTTATCCAAGAGTAACAGCAGAACCTGGACATCAGCTGGTGAGTCAGGTTGAGCTGGGAACTTTACTGGAATAATGGAAAATGTACCAACACACAAGATTAGAAAGCCCTACTGGTTGTTCCCTCTCTTCATGGAACTATTTACTTAAACTCCTGCAATTTTTTCCCGATCTCAGTACAAACAATGGTTTTCAACACTTTAGCCTAAAAACTCCTCCTGTTATTGCGACCATCAGCTCTTCACCAAAATAACATCAGGGACGAAGCGGTATGGGAACACTCTTCCATATGCCTAATGCATTTCCTTGGGGCAATAATCCGTCAGATAAAAACAAACTGAAAGGGGGAAGGGGGGTTTACATTAGATATTTTAGGAAAAAACTCCTCCCTGCAAGGAGGGTGAGGCCCTGGCACGGGTTGTCCAGAGGAGCTGTGACTGCCCCTGGATCCCTGGAAGTGTCCAAGGCCAGGTTGGACAGGGCTTGGAGCAACCTGGGATAGTGGAAGGTGTCCCTGCCTGTGATGCTACAACGTTAGACCAGTCGCCCACTGTCGTTGTAGGACACAAAAAAAGATGAGAAACTCTAAATATTTCAGAAGGCAAAGAGCATAGAAAAAAACCCACTTTATTGTCTAATTCTTACTACTTTTAATAAGGTGTTCCGATACAGGCTTAACAGGATTGGTGAACAGGAACAACACCTCTCTAATCCCATTGGTTAAACTAGAGAAACAGCTAAAATGTTTTGAAAACTAGAAAAGCAAAACACCACCTGGAGAAAGATTGCTTTGAGAAAGGACAGTTTGCCAAGTTTTGAGAAGAAGCTTTCTCGAGAACTTTTTCCTTGGGATAAAGTCAGCAGCTGCTAACAGGGAAACCTCTCAGATGCAGAAATATCAGGCCCACAGCCCACCTTGGAAGACGTGCTGCCTTTGCAAGGGACAAAAACGCTTCAGGAGATGGCAAAAGGATCAGCCCACTCCTTCCACTTCCCTCGGTGGAAAACAATTACCAGAAACTGCAAAGCAGTCTGGAAGAGAAGCTGGAGGAATTGGTTTCTGACTTGCTCCTGTGCTAAAGCCTTTTTAACCCATTCGGAATCATAAAATCACACCAAGACTTCCCCTCTGCAACTTCCAAGAGCCCCAACGCTGCCAGAGCTCAAGGAATGTTTGGACAATGCTCTCAGGCACCGGGTGGGATTGTTAATGTGTCTGTGCAGGGCCAGCCAGGAGTCCGACTCCTGGTTGGTCTGGTTCAGCTCAGGACATTCTGTGATTCCTCTTGATAAGCTCCCGGGTGAGCAGAGCGAGAACATCTCTCCTCAAGCAATGCAAGGTTTGGTATTTCCCACCTGCTCTGCCTTGGAACAGCTGCTGTGGCTGAATTTCACCCAAATCTGCTCTGCTGACAAAGCAGCACCGTCACACCCCGGCCTCGTTCGCTGCTGCTTGCCCCGGATTGGGAACTTTGGGGGCAGGACCCGAGGCAGCAGCTGGCACAGATGGGACACACCAACACTGAATAAAGGAAGCCTGGTCTCAGGTGATGCTGCTCCCATGCCAAAACCGCTCTGGAGACTCTGCTGTGTGACCAGCACTGGAAGAGCTGAACCGGGGTCTGCCTTCTCGTCTGGAGATGGTCTGGCTGCTTCCCTTGGGTTCTAAGTCATCACTTCAGGGCTGTCATGAGATGCTGGACCAAAGTCCATCCTCAGGGTCCATCTGAGTGCATCAGTTCAGTCCCTGGCAAAACAATCCTGTACTAAACCCAGCTCAACTCTGTCACACCATGGGCTTGGAATTATGTGCTGGCTCTTGACCCACCAGGTTCTTTGTTAGGTGATGGCAAGACCAGGGGCTGAGTTTTAGTGCCCTGGAGCCAAGAGAGAGACTCCCCTCTGTCTCTTAACAGTGTAATTTCACAGCATCCATCTCTCCAGAAGTACTCCTGCTCACTTTAAAGGTTACAGACGTGGTTTCACAAGATTTATTTTTATGAAATGAGACTTTTATAATCCTTTTTATAAATCATCTTATCTCCTAGTATACTTCAGCTGTGATATTAATTGTAAAACCCACAGTAGCCAGGCAGAAATGTTAAACAGGGAATGCTCAAGAACAGGAGAATTATATGAGGGATACAGAAGGGTGCTCAGTGCAAGGGCAACCCAGCATCCTGCTGAGAACAGAAGATAGGCACATGCAATCACCTTTCACTAATCATGTGAAAAAACTTCGGGAAAGATGAGTAAATCCAAGGGATAATTAAGAAGGGACTGTTTTTGAGAAGTGAACTGCATGAAATGTGGAGAAGTATGTCAACACTTTGTTTTAACACCTCCTCCAACAAAGCCTTCCACTTTCAGCCTCTGCCACGGTGTGTAGATCAGTTCTCAAATCTTTTAAAGCAGAGCGGAGCTCTCCAGTCTTACACTACTTCCAGTATATTGATCCCAAGCATGCAGAAATCAGCAGCCAGAATTATTATGGGTTTTGGAAGCAGCTGCTTTGTTGTAACTTGGACAGAAATTACACGTCAGTGAGAAGTAGGTGAGATATTATTGCACCTACTTGGCCTAAATAGTAACAAGTCTGTGTGTCTATAGCAAAACGGGGAAGACCACAGTTGTCTAATAAGAATGCAATTCACTGCCTCAGAATGGAAGTTTTGGCCAGGTCTTAATGCTGTAAAAATTACATTTATTTCAGCAATCAAATCTCCCTCTCATTACTTCGCTGCTATCAGGTTTCCGATATAATTGACATGATCCCTTTCAACAGGAAAGTTTGGATTTCAGAACAGCCAATCTTGTCTTTTTTTTCTGTAGTACTTTACACTCATCCATTTATACAACCACATTTTTTTCATATAAATATTTCCTTCTAGAAAAATACATTCAAAATAGTTCCAATGTCCAGCTAATTAAGAATACGAGCAGAGTGAAAGATACAAAAAGAATTTCTAAAAGGACAAAACCTCTTCCTTTTTCACTTAAGATGACCAGGAGTCCTATTATTTCTGTCCATGTAGGAGCTTGTCCCCAACATCGTGACACAGAGCATTACATGCCCCTCTGAACGCTCTCATTCTCACCTGGCTGTCCCCACTTGCCCGCAGTTCTCCCCTCTCCAGCACAGGTCAGGGATGTGACAGCCCAGTATGAGACCTGTCCTGCTGAATTCTGGCCTCCAGAAACCCTTCTTGGTGATAAAACTGATTTATGGAATAACTTTTCCCAGTGGTGAGAACAAGGCTGCCTGCTGTCCAGTCCTGTTCCGCTACTGAACAGTTCTGACATAAATCATCCTCTGCAGCAACTGAGGCAGGTAAAACCCCTCCACGGAATCATGGAATGGGTTGGGAGGGAACTTTAAAGATCTCTGTGTCGAACCCCCCCTGCAATGAGCAGGGATATAAACTTCCTCAGGGCTCCATCCAATCTGACCATGAATTTTTGCAAGGATGGGGCACCCATGGTGTCGGTGTTTCACCACCCTCATCATCAAAAATCTCACCTATAACATCTACTCTCCTGTCCATAACTGTTGTGACTCCCAGGTCCTCTTTGCACAAACTCCTCTCCCCTGGGATTCTCTCACTCCTGCAGGTTTTATCCTTTCCTCTGTGCTTGCAGAGTTACTCCTGCACTGCTCAAAACCTGGCTAGCTGAAAAGACAGCCAAAAAAAACCTCCTAAAACAAAAGAACCTAAAGCTTAGACGCCTGGAATTTCCTCTTAACACCTCTTCAAGCATTCAGTGTTCACTGAGCCTTTCATTTCCTTCTCAAATAGCCTCCCACTGAGTTAAACCAACACAATCGAACAAAATCTCCGTAACCAGGCCAACACACGGAGCTCCCAAAGATCCAGGGAACACGTGGAGATCTATCACACCCCCTCCTCCTGTAGTGCCAGGAGTCTGAGCTGGGATCGGCAGCTGCAGGAGGAAAAACAGAGCCCTGGGATCAGATCATGGCATCACTTCTCCCAAAAATTTACTCGCAAAAGAGGAATGACCTTGGAGATGGACAGAGATAGGAGCAGAAGGGTGATGAACTCGGTGAAAAATAATCACAGAATCATTCAGGTTGGAAAAGAACTCTGAGATCACCGAGTCCAACCTGTTACTGATCACCACCGTGTTAACTGGAATAACTGGTGTGCCCTGGTAAACTCACTGGGGGACTCTCACAAAAGTGGCAGCTTTTACTCCACTGGACCTGTAATAGGTTTTTCTCTCCCCTCTGTTTTAGGGATCCAGCAACCATTTGTGATCTGAAAAATCTGCTCTGAAAACTCTGGTTGAAATGGGTCAAATTCAGAAGTTACCACAGGGGCAGACTCTGTGTCTCCTGCACACACGGAGAACACCACAATAAGGATCAAATAATTTCACAGAACCACAGAATGGTTTGGGTTGGAAGGGACTTTAAAGCCCATCCCATTCCAATCCCTGCCATGGGTTCCACTATCCCAGGTTGCTGCAAGCCCCAGGGATGGAGCAGCCACAGCTTCTCTGGGCAATCTGTGCCACTGTTTCCCCATCCTCAAAGGGAAGAATTCCTTGCTATTATTCAATCTAAATCTAAAATTCAAAAAGAGCCTAATTATCCAATGCTTTATGCTATGCTTTTCCATGATTCAGATGCTCTGATTTCATAAATCAGGACATCAGGAAAAGAAGCTAAAGATCACTATGGAAAACACTAATGTTTTCTCCCAAGTTTTTTAGAGAGTAGCATAAATACAACCACTATTTCTTCTTAGCCACCCTGCTGTGCAAAATTTGAGGAAAACTCAATAAACATGGCACACTTTAAACATCTTTTTATTTCACTTGACCACAACACCCTCTTCTTCTGGCTTCTTTGCCACAGTACAGATGCTTTCAGGACTTTCCCATTCCACCTACCTCTCTGCCCCAAATCTTGGGCTCAGCCCTGTCACGTATCCTTCACCACGCTCCAACTTGTGAGTCCTTCACTGTTTACTGCCTCAGGAACATGATACCTTCCAAGTGCTTATTTTAAGCTGCTCAGAAGCTGTTCAGATCCATGGAGAGCAGCAAATCAACTCTCTGCCACCCCCTGCTTCAGTTTCTCCACCAAACTGGGGCATCTTGAGATCTGTGAAGGGAGCACGGAAGATCCCACCTCCTCCTCTTGGCCTCCATCCTCCTCCTGTACTTCTGGCTTTGTTTAAAGCTCACACTGCCAAAAAGGACACCTCTATCATGACACAAGACTCTTCTTTCCTCTCCTGCATTCTTCAGGGTGGCAAAAGCTAAACACAAACATTTTTGGGTTTATTTTCTAGTGAGAATTCCCTGGGCTTTACATGCACAGCAGAAAAACACAAACATTGGGAAAAAACTGGTTGTTCCTGAGGAACAGATACTCCCTCTGTGGGAAGGGATGTGCTGTGAGCCTGTTCCCTTCCCACAGGGATGTTCAGCACTCTCCTAAGTGATCACAGACATCCTGAGTCACCCCATGTCAATCAACACCAGTCCTTAAAATACAACCACCAGACTATTTTCTCCCAGCACATCAAAACCACACAGAAAACCAGGCACCATAGAATCACTCATGGAATTATGGAAGGGTTTGGATTGGAAAGGACCTTTACAGATCCTCTCATCCCACCCCGTGCCATGGGCAGGGACACCTTCCACTATCCCAGGGTGCTCAAAGTCCTGTCCAGCCTGCCCTTGGACACTTCCAGGGATCCAGGGGCAGCCACAGCTTCGCTGGGCACCCTGTGCCAGGGCCTCAGCACCCTCACAGGGAAGAATTTTTTCCTAATATCCATTCTAAACCTACTCTCTTTTATTTTGAAATCATTCCCCCTTGTCCTGTCCCTCCAGGCCATGGTAAATAGTCTCTCTTCATCTTCCTTGTGGGGTGCCCTCTTGAGGGGTTCAATAAGGCCACCCCAGAACTTCTCTTCTCCAGGATGAACAATCCTAATCCTTTCATCCTTTCCTCATGGGAGGGGTGCTCCATCCCTCTAGGATTTACCTCCAGGAACAACTCCTCTGCTTTCTTCCCGCCCCACAGATCCACTGTGGATTATAAGTGAAAAGATACTAAATCCAAGATAAACCAGTGATGACAAGGCCCAGCTCTACTGGAATAACAAATTCCTGTTCTGGCTGCAAGGTCAGCACATCGACAGGCTCTGGACTCTGCCAAGACAACACATGGATATCACAGGGACCCTGACACAGGCTGACAGAGACGTTTTCCTTAGATCCTCTGCCAGGCCTCCTGTGTGCCAAAATATTCAACCACCTCCATCCCCATCCCTGAGAAAACAGCCCCAGCTCTGCCTTACCCTAATCCATGGACGAGATCAATCTGCAGGACAGAAAGCAGCAGCTCAGGTGACACCAACCAGCCAAGGTGCTTTTTATTTCAATTTTCCAATGCTCTGGAGTGGTACCTGATGGCTGCTGAGCCAAACCTCCAGAGCCTGGCATTAGGAGCTGCGTTTGTGCCTCCTCAGAAAACCAGCAGTTAATGGCATTCAGGCTGCCTTCAGAATCATGAAAATATCTTTATTAAGCATGTCAGGAAACGCAGCAAAATGCTGTGTCGAACAATTGGCCGTAGCAATGCTACTCAGCTCTGCAAAGCGAGTCTGGATCACATCTGATGTGCTACATAAAATATATGTCAGCATTTTCCTGGCAATAACAATAGAGCACTTGCTGAAAAAACCTTAACAGGCTGCAAATAAAATATTTGGAAGTGTGGTCACTGCAGAGCTTAACACGCTCAGCTGGAGACTCACACGTCTCAATCGCCTTAGAGGAGAGCTGAATAAGCCCAACTTTTTCAGGTATATTTAGACACAGTGTTGAGTCTAAGGGCTTCTTATACATTTCAGGTATAAAAGACATTTTTACTTAGCTCTATCTGTGCTTTCCTGCATATAGGCATATGACCCGAGGGGAAAAAAAAGGAGATGAAAGCAAGAAAGTAAGGCCAGTGTAAGGAAGGAGGCACAGGCAGCAAAGTTTTTTATGAGGCTTGAAAACTGCTGTGCTTAGTCATGAAGGAAATCAGAAATTTTAAATAAGAGGTAGAATAATGAAATATGCTGAGCTGGAAGGGACCCACCAGGATCATGGAGTCCAACTCCTGGTCCTGCACAGACACCCCAACAATCCTACCCTGAGGCTGAGAGCATTGTCCAACACTTCTTGAGCTGTGACCATTCCCTGGGGAGCCTGTTCTATGCCCAACCACCCTGTGAGGGAAGAACCTTTTCCTAATATCCAACCTAAACCTCCCCTGGATGATCATGTAAGGACAGGAGGGAATGCACTAAATCGAGGTGATGGGAAAATTGAAGGGAAAAAAAAAAAAAAGGCAGAAGCAAGCAAAAAATCCACACAAACAAAATCAAATAGAGAACTAACTTTAAGGAGTTTTAGTACTACCTAGGGGTCTTAAAAGAGTACCAGGAGTGAGGAATGTACCCTCAGAGATCATTAAACATGTGATTTCTGTTGGGGACTCTGTCCATTTTGTGATTTTGTGATTATGACTAAAAATCCATCTGGCACAACAAAAATACACGAACAAAATTCAACTTAATCTGAAAAGTCACACACAGGTAATGACTGAACACTGGTTCAGATTAAATTCAGCATTTCTTGTAAGTGAGGAAACTCCAAGACTTCCCAACTTTTCACACTGTAATATCCCAGGGCTGGAGCATTTGGGAAAGGAAGGGCTGTGCACTGGATATCCCCAGCCCTGTGATGCTCTGAGAGGAGCAGGACTGAGCTGGTGGCTGTGCTGTGCTTCAGGTACCTTTGAAGAGACTGACACCAGCAGAAACAAAGCACTTGCCTTTCTGTGTGTGCAGTCATCCCAGGAGAGCACTTCTGAAAGGTTTAGGAAGCCTTTTGATTAGAGGGGAAATTGGAAATCCTAGCTCCAGATCCTAGCACATAATAGGCCAAAACCTGCTGTCACCAAAACTACCCACTGAATTTTTTTTTTCATGGCTCTACCAGGAAATGAGTTACAGAGAAGACAAGATGAAGGGAAGGAAGAACAGAGAGGGCTGTGAGTGTGGTCTCCCCATCACCTCCACGGATGATCCCTGCTTCAGGTAATTCCAGCTTTGTCCAAACCTACCACAGAGAAACCCCTGTGCTCACCTATTTTATCTGATTTCTCTTTAGAGATGACATGACTGAGTGCTAATTTTGATGCATCTTGACACCTAACAAGGCTCCTGATGTTACAGGTAGTGCGAGGTGCCTTTCCCACCCTTTCTGGCCCTCATTCTTCCTTGAAAATCTGCAGCAGACAAGGATTTAGCTCTAATCCCAGTGGTTTTAAAGTCGTCATTGTGCCACTGAAGGATGGTGCCCACACATGTTTGGTGGTGGAGGGGTTAAACATCACCAAGATTCCTTTGCTATTGCTGTAAAAAAAGAGAAAAAAATACCAAATAAGCAGAAACTGGGCCAGTCTTGAGCCAGAATTGAGTGGCTGATCCTTCTTGCAAGTCCTGTCTGCAAGGATTTGCAGCAGGGGACACAGGACAGCACCCCACAAGGATTTTGGGGTGTCCTTGTGCAAAGGAGAGAGCAGATTCCAAACCTGGCTGCAGCATCCTGGGACCTGACAGGCCAGGTGAGTTCCAGAGGCAGAGAAAAAAGGCTGCAGGAGGCAAAGCTTTACATGAGCAGCAGGGTGGGGAGATCTGCCAGGCCCACTGCAAATGTAAATTTGCCTTTCTTAGATTATTTAGGGTCTCCCCCTAAATCTTCCTTGGCCCTGCCTTCTAACACTGGCCCTGCCAGAGACACTAATTTTCCCTGCCCCATCTGTTTGGATTTGCTTACTTCCTAATTTATCCAACGCCTAGCGCCATGGTGGCTAAGCATTTTAATCACAGTGATTAACACACTGAGCAAGAACAAAACAAAAATGGTTAATCAAAGGCTATTAGCAGTGTTTGAATGTCTAGACGCCGTTTTACACATGAATGCTGGTTAACGATCATCTCCCCAGAACGTTCCCTGATTTATTCCTTCCCCTGCCAGCTCCACAGTTTGCCACCACCACGGCAGAGCTTTTGACCCATTTGGCACCAGGAGAACACAACACTCTCCTGCAGGAAACACTCAGGCTTTTCAGGCTGCCTGAAGTGCTTCACACCACCAGCAATCTCCAGCAAGAGGAAATCCTCAGCTCCATCCCTCAACCACTGGGATGCAGATGAAACTCCCTGTGCTTCCAACATAAAGAGGATGCTTCCCAAATCGAGCAGGAAATGCTAAGAAATGTCATTATTAAATGCACAATGTCTTGACCGGTGTTTGTCACACTCAGCTATTATTTATGCACAAACATAAGGAGTTGGGGATTAATAAAAGCCTGGGTTTGCTCCTACAACCCTGGGTGTTGAACTTTCCAACCCAAAATTACTCCCAAAAAACAGAGCCCAGTGCCCAGCTGGGAATAAGAACTCCCTTGGGTGAAGGAATGTCTGGCCACAAAAAAGCTCTGGCTCAAGGATTGCTCACAGGGATACACAAGGAAAGGAAGGGATGCCCTAATACCTGGACAAAGCATTAAATCAGGAAGCCCAGACCTCTAAGAATGAGTTACGTGGGCAGGGAAAGTGTCTTATCTGTGTTTGTAAAGCCCTGTGTAAATTAACAGCCTTGCACAAACAGGATTTAAAACAAAAATACAAGTGCAGCAACAGGGTTTATGGCTTTAAATACATCTCCAGTGGTTTAGGCTGTGAGCACAGCGTTCAATGGTTTATTTACAAGTCACGGCAGCTTCAAGAAAAGCAGAACTGTAGGTTTGTTGGGGTTTTTTTTAATAGTTAACACAAATAAAAGCAACCAAAAAAGTTTGGCCACTCTCAATTCTGCTGTCTTCAACTAGTCCTTCTGTCACTGAGCTTTTTCTGAGGTCCCTTTGGCCATGTAAGTTTTATTTTTCTTATAAAATAAGGCCCCACAGCTGCAGTACTGGGCTCTGGGCAGGTTCTGGGTTCAAAAGGCTCCAGTAAAAGCTGAGTGCTGGGTGAATCATAGAACCATGAAGGTTGGAAAAGATCTGTAAGATCACTGATTCCAACAGTTAACCACGATAGCCATGATAAGCAGTAAAGTTAAAAATGCTACAATCCCACACCAGCACACATACAGTCATCTCCCTCAGGATAACAAAGGTTTGTTTGGTGGTAAACTGGAAGACAATGGAATGAGCAGCACAAGGAATTACCCTTATTCTACTCAGGTTTTTACCTCCCTTTTCCAGCCGATAATCAATCCAGCGATATTATCATTTTAGCTCAATCTTTCTCTTCCTTGGAAGAGTATGTTTACAGCAAAATAGCAGTTTTGGGGGGTGTATCTCTAATTAAATCCTATGAAAACACCTATCCAAAATCTCAGTGTTGTGCAAAAGAGGGGAGGCATCTCAAGATGGACCTTAATTAGCTGAGCGAAACCACGTCTCCAGTCACTTAAGTCCCTTAAAACAACATTACGAGCCACAGGAAGCAATAACCACGCTGAATGTGCACATTAGTGATTTAAAAGGCCTGGCTGGTAGATCCTTACATTGACCATCCCAGCTTTTCACCAGTTCTACTCCACCGTTGACTGTTTATTTATAATTTACTATCCAGGTGTCTCTGGGACAACTTAATACCCTGTGATAGTCTCTCATCTCTTCCCTGCTAATGAAGGCAATAAATAACTACAGTAAGCATTCCAATCAATATTACACTCTGCTCACATCCCGGAGAACACGAGGTCTGTGGCCTGCAATCCTGCTGGAGATGAAAAGTCTCCCTGGGATCTGCTCAGTGCTCAGGCTGAGCAGGTGAATTAGCAGCACAGGGCTGAGGTCTGTTTGCTCCAAAGGGCTGGGAAGGCACCTGCAGCTCATGGCTTCACGTTTCAGGTGAGATACAAGAATGGTTTTAAACTAAAAGAGGGGAGATTTAAGTTAGACGATAGGAAAAAAGTCTTCCCTGTGAGGGTGGGGAGGCCCTGGCACAGGTTGTCCAGGGAAGCTGTGGCTGCCTCTGGATCCCTGAAAGTGTCCAAGGCCAGGTTGGAGCACCCTGGAATAGTGGGAAGTGTCCCTGCTCATGGCAGGGGCTAGAATGAGATGATCTTTGAGGTCCCTTCCAACCCAAACCATTCCATGGTTGTATGAAGAGACATCCAAGTTTTATGCACCGAGTAACATCTGTGAACAATACTACAGAGATCCATTTGCGATTTGAGAAAATAAATTCATTTAATGGGAAAATGCTATTAACTGCATGAAATGAAAAGGCTGCAGCTGCTTTGAATTTTCCTTCCTACACTGCAGAATCACAGAAATCTCTCATGATCCTGAATTCAACTGCTTTTTCCTTTTGTCTCCTGCCCTTACAAAGTCAGAACTTCACACATGATTTCACACTGCCTCTTGTTGAAGCAATGATATTCCTCAATTCATCCATCAGCTCTCCACCTTCTCCCTGAGCCACTCCTGCACTCCAGCTCCAAGGCATGAGCCAAACCACGTTATCCAGAGGCTGAAATCAGACACGAGTTGTTCTTTTCAAACCGTCCTCTCTGAGATCAGTCATTATTACACCCCCTGGTACCCTCCAAGGAAATATGTAGCCAAACTATCTCCTTGCAACGCCCACTCTCCCTTCTCAGTGCTTGCCCCCTTCCAGGATTTTTCCTCAAATCCTGCTGTAAATCTCAGGATCACAACCTGCTGTAGAGAAATCTGTGGGGACCAATTCTACCCAGAGTCTGTGGGGAGTTACTCCAAGTGGTAAAAGATGAGAAAAAGGAGAGAAACCACAACTAATGACTCATCTCAGAGAGGAGCTTTTCTGCTGAAGCTGTTCCTGGCATAAAATCGCTCCTGTTCAGCAGCATGAGCATCCCATGTGGGAGACAGGATTCGATCCAAAGGGAGTCCTGTTTTCCTTGGGTCTCCCTCCTCTTCACAGCTCAGCTCTCTGCGCACCAGAGAGAGCACAGGAATTTTTAAAATGCAATTTTACCTTTTAGAAAGGTGTCCCTACCCATGGCAGGGGGCTGGAACTAGAGGAGCTTTAAGGCCCCTTCCAACCCAAACCATCCCAGGATTCTATGATTCAATAAAATCCTTCTCACTAGAACACCCTTTGGCTGCAGAGTAAATAACACATTCACATTAAAAATTCTGACAGCACAAGAGTATTTTCTCTATACATATTCCTGAAGTCCAATACACACAAAACATAATTACCCAATAAAAATATCACTGAATCCAACTGTCAACACTGACACCACACTGAAGCTGGAAAACCGGAATATTCAGTACCTTGTTTCACTGAAAAATAAAGAGTATCCACAATACATCTATGGAAAGGGTTTTTTTGCACAAACAAATGGCTTGGGTTCTGCAAGGGGCAGAAACTCACCCCTCTGGTTTCATTTCTTCAGGATAACTTACGATGTGTGAAGTTCAAGTAATCTCTATTCCACAGAGAAATCTGCATGAAAACAAACCAAACCTAAAAAAAAAGCACCCCAAATTAAACAACTGTAATTGTCCCACTCTCAATATTTGCAGGAAAACAGTTTCAAGCCCTCAGAATTCACAGAATCACAGAATGGCTTGGGTTGAAAGGGACCTTGAAAATCATCCAGATCCAACTCCCTGCCATAAGCAGGGAACTTCCCACTAGAAGATCCATGTTGGAATCTTCCTCATGAAAAGAGTAAGGAGACACCAAGTAAAGCAAAATTCTAAAAAAAAAAAAAAAACCTAATGAAAATTTTCCCAAGCTCCAAAATCCCTCAAAGGACTAAAGCATCCATCATGGGCTATTAAACATACCACCTCCTGCTCAGGAACTTTTAAAACCCCAAATGTCAGATGATGGCACGAGAACCTGGAGGAAAATCAGGAGGTACCTGCCCAGATCCAACCCCTTTTCCTGGGCCAGCTGTGCTCTTTTCTGCTCGCCATCAGAAAGAAGATAATGAGCTGCACGGTGCTTTGGCCTGAGATCTCTGAAGGTACTTTCCTATACTGCCAGAAAGGCTCTTTCAAGCATTGTGAACTGTTTTCAGTAACTGATAAAGTTCAAAAAAAAAAAAAGAAAGTTATTTTATGCTTAAATCAGAACTACTTTAAAACCACCAAACATTGCTGCTGCTTTGTGGTTCCTTCCTTTCATTCCAGCAGTTATTACGGATCACAGGGAGCTGCGCACAAAAGCTGGTTATCCCTGTCACCCTGAGCCCTGAACCGTTCAGGACATGGAGTTACTTCTTTAATTCACCAAAGGCACGGTGGAACAAGTGCAGGACACCCCAGGAAGGGCCCCCATCAAAGGCAGAGCAGAGCTGGGTCGGGAAGGACGGCGGAGCAAACAGCCTCATTTAGATAATCCCACTGGTTTGACCCAAAGAGATACAACTTCATCAGGTAACAGGACTCCTGTGGGGGGGAAAAAAGAGTGTGAGATCATAAACTGACAAAAGCTGACTTGGCTGACTGAATCCAGAGGTTTCAGATGGATCTGACACTTCACTGCTGTGGCTGAATGGGAAAGTGCGTAGAGGAAAATAACGGCTACACCACAGAACTGGGTAAACAGTCTCATTTAAAGCAGGAATTCTTTTTCTAATTCTATTCCTATGATTAGGAAGACTAATAGATACCCTTTAATGGGCAAATAATTTCTGTGTTATCATGAGATTCATGGGCAAAAGGATGTAGATTTTATGTCTGGTATGGTGAATTTTCATGGTCATTCCTTGCTCCTGTGAGGAAGTTTTTCTGAAATCAAATAACACTACTTGCAGTAAAACCAGCCTTGGTTTATCAGGCCTTTAAGTTGCATTTCTATTATGAATCTTGTCTTTTATTAAAAAGCCAACACTACCCAAGCTCCAAAAACCTGCAACTTACTGAGGTAACCCCAGCAGATGATGCTTGAAGGGCAGAGACAGTCAGCCTCAGACAGATATTCCATTTCTTAGGTGATCCAAGAAAATTGACATGGATCAAAGGAAACTCTGAAGCCTGAACTACCTGACAGGAGGATGTGGACAGGAGGGGGTCGGTCTCTTCTCTCACATCACAAGTGACAGGAGGAGAGGAAATGGCCTCAAGTTGTGCCAGGGGAGGTTTAGGCTGGAAATCAGGAACTATTTCTTCACCTTTGGAAGGGGCTGCCCAGGACAGCAGGAGTCACCACCCCTGGCGCTATTTAAAAGCTGTGTGGAAGTGGCACTTGGGGACATGGGTCAGTGGTGACATTGGCAGTGCTGGAGGAACTGTTGGACTCGATGATCTTAGAGGGCTTTTCCAAGCTTAGCAATTCTCCGATCCTGTGGTTAATAAAATATTGCAGTTCCTGGGTTTCTGCCACTCAGTTCCATAAATGCAGTGAGCAGCCCAACCCTGGAGAGACTCAGTTTAAAAGCAACAATGACCACAGCAACTCCAGGCACTGATTGCACAGAACTCCCAGGTTTGGGAACAAGAAAGAATCCAAATAAAACACTTCAACCAACTTCAACAAGACTGAAGAAGGCAATACCTTCTGTCGTTGTAGGACACGAAAAAAGGATGAGAGACTCTAAATATTTCAGAAGGCAAAGAGCATAGAAAAAAAACCACTTTATTGTCTAATTCTTACTACTTTTATAAGGTGTTCTGACACAGACTGAACATGATTGGTGAATAGGAACGACACCTCTCTAATCCATTGGTTAAACTGGAGAAACAGCTCAAATGTTTTGAGAACTAGAAAAGCAAAACACCACCCGGAGAAAGATTGTTTGGAGAAAGGAGAGTTGTTTGCCAAGATTGTTTTGAGAAGAAGCTTTCTTGAGAACTTTTTCCTTGGGAAAGAGTTAGGAGCTGCTAACAGGCTAAAATCTCTCAGACTCAGCAATATCAGGCCCACAACCTTCCAAGCTGGGGAAGGGTCTGAAGCACTGGTCAGATGAGGAATGGCTGAGGGAGCTGGGAAAGGGGCTCAGCCTGGAGCAAAAGAGGCTCAGGGGGGACCCTGTGGCTCTGCACAATTCCCTGACAGGAGGGGACAGCTGGGAGGGTCGGGCTCTGCTCCCAGGGAACAGGGACAGGGAAAGAGGAAACGGCCTCAAATTACACCAGGGAAAGTTCAGGCTGGACATCAGGAAGAATTTCTTCCCTGAAGGGACAGTCAGGCATTGGAAGGGGCTGCCCAGGGAGGTTTGGAGTCCCCATCCCTGGAGATGCCCAGGGAAGGTCTGGACGTGGCACTCAGTCTCTGGGCTGGTGACAAGGTGGGGTCACTCACAGGTTGGACTCGATGGCCTTGGAGCTCTTTTCCAACCTTAATGATTTTAGAATTCAAGAATTCTGTGGAAAGTTTGAACACAGTCCCACAGCAGGAAAAGGGTAAACAGCAGAAAACAGATGAGGGGCAATGCCAAGGGAGGAGGACAGGACACACCTTATCTCAGAGCTCTTGAGAGATATCAGAGAGTCCCACCTGCCTCACAAACAAGAACACAAACTTGCCTTTAGAGTTAACACAGACTTAGTATCCTACTGAAAGGTTTCCTCTTGGAAAAAGGATTGCAAGAGAAGTAGATATATTTAAAGGAGTCTGATGGGTGAAAATTTCCAGTTTTATGATGGTGAAATTGTTCCTAAGAATGCAGATTCCTATTTTGAGTGACTAACAGATGTTTTCACGGAGGATTTAGGACAGGAACAATACAAATGCACTGATAATGGCAGCCTAATGAAGCTTAGCCCTCAGTTAATTCACACAACCAATTAATCCTATATCCAGTGGAAAGTGGGAGCAAGGCAAGGACCCTTTCGCTGGCCATAAGGGGCAGTGCTAGGCAGAATATCCACTCTAAATATCATGGAATGGTTTGGGTCGGAAGGGAACTTAAAGATCATAAGTATGTGCATTTTCATACTTAATTAGAGCTGTGGTCTTTTATGAGCCTCACAGCAGCACACAAAGACCCAGCAGCAGATCCCAACCAGGCACAATTCCCCAGTCCCAGCCTGGCTCCTCCAGCAGTCAGGATCCTTAAACAGCTTTCTGCTCCAATAAGACCCAGATTCCATGTGAGAATCGGCTCTAAATAATGATTTTTCAAACAGTATATCCTCACTCATCAATTCCTACTTAAAATTCCTCCACAGCATTATTCCAAAACTAATATTCCAAATTAAAAGTGTGATTTCCTCACCATTCCCCTCAAAAACCAGTTCCAGGATGGCAAAAGCAATTCTTTCAAAGTAAATAGAGGAGGTGTGAACCTCCCCGTGCCTCAGACACCTTTGTTAGGAGTGCTGCTTCACAAATAAATCCCCTACTCCCCTGAAAAATGGGGTAAATAATCCAGTCAGGCAAAGAAGTTGGCAAAGCCACCAGAAATTCAACTTAATCCCTGAATTCAAACTCCGCGCTGCAGTTACGCAGCTCCAGACAATTGCAGGAAACTGGAAAAATTGTCATTTTTTCATCTCAGAACACACTTAAATATCAACAAGAAAAATAAAAGAGTTAGAAATAATGTGCCCTCACTGATAAAAAACTGGTCACTTCCCAGGAATGTCAAAGAGCTGGTTCCTGGTGAAAGGAGCAGCAGGGAATTACAGGGAGACCTGTGTGTTCAAACAGAAAATTCAGTGGTTCATTGCAGGCAGAGCTTGATCACAACCAAAAAAATATAATGAGAGCCTTTAACGAAGCTCTAATTGTGCAACAAGCCATACCAGGGAAAAAAGAAACAACAAAACCCCAAATGTTTTGATAAATGGGATTATGAAACTCCAGAGCAGTAAAACAAAGGCTAAGGATACAAATGGTAATAAAGCATCATTAAAGGTGCTGTATTGAAGCACTGCTGAAGCACGGGTAAATGTCAGGTTACTCAGGCAGAGTTTTAGTACTCAAAAGCAATGTTTAATCTGATTTTTTGCTCTCCTGAATTTCTGGATGGAAGATATTCCCGTTACTTAGGGATAATTTTTATTTTCCTATGAGGATAAATGGGTTTTTTCAGCCCCCTCTGAGACATGGGGCACTATGAGAAAGGATCAAGCACGAAGATCAGCCCTACAGGGGTCATTTGTCCCTTGTGTTCACTGCCTGACAGATTTCAAACTGGGCTTTGCATCCCCATCAGAAAAGCCACACCACTTTTAGAGCAAGCCGAATAAACACTGGAGAATATCTGAATTTAGGGATGCCAAAATTTTCCCACAATAAAACCAAGGCAGATCAACCATAGTTTTTTGCAAAATTATAAATGACACCTGAAGTCCTGGCTGGCTTCACCTACTGAGTGATGATTAAGCTGCAAATCTACAATTACTTCTAATCTTAAATAACTGATAGGATTTGAACTCCCAACATACAGTAGCTCAGATGTGATATTACTGGGAGCTTTTTGAAGCCAATCAATAACTATTAAAGCTGGATCCCATCAGCTACCACCAGGTATTAGCCACTTTCTCAATATTTCAAGGATTCAGTTATTCTTAGCTACAGTTAAAGTAGTAAAATGAAGTGGTCTCATACTGACACTGCGATAAATACGAGATTAAATATAGAACAAATTTATTACTCCCTGAAGTCCTACTGAGTGTCCTGATTTTTTTTCTCTTTTTTTTTTTTTTTGTATCCACAACAATCTGGTTTACTTTGATGTTTTATTATCCCAGATCTAAAGCTCACGATTGAAAAGCAAAGCCAACGCTGGTTCAAAGAACCCAAGCCCAGCCACGCCGGGGGAAGGGAACAAATTCCAAAGGGAAGGTGCGGATGGCGGAGCCGGCCCTGTGAGGAAGGTCATGCCCCACTTAAGAGCAAGTGGCACTCACAGGCGAGTGATTTGTGACACTGAGCGTGTGTGACACGGCGCAGCACCCCTGGAGTGCCTTGGGCTGCCAGAGGATCGTGCCTGCAGGAGCCGACTTTTCCTAATACCCCGCGCTTTGAAGAAAGCGGAATAATCAACCCATTTTTAAAGCACTGGTTTGAAGGGCTCCGAGGAGTTTTAAAGGAAAGCAGTTAATTACTTGGCTTGCTTTATAAATAAATTAACCCACAAATTAGAGTGGCGATGGGTCTGGGTGAGGACGGGTGACCCCAGAAGTGCCCATTTGTGGCTCGCTGCAATTCCTTAACCCCAGCGGGTTCTCCCTGAGGAGCAAAGCACTCAGGAAAACTGCAGGAGCAATGAACCACATCCTCTTCCACCAACATCCGAGCAGGATGAGTCCACAAGGCCACGAGTGTTTGGGTCTCAGCTAAATTCCCTGGAAGTGTTCGAGGCCAGGATGGACGGGGCTTGGAGCAACCTGGGACAGTGGATGATGTTCCTGCCCATCAGAGGGGACTGGAACTGGATGAGCTTTAAGGTCCCTTTCCACGCAAACCACTCTCTCATTCCATGATTTATGACATGTCTTGGCATTTCTCTGCTCTCCTCACCTGGGATTCACCCCACTGAATATAACTCTCCCAAGATGACAATGACAGTCTAATCCAATGAAGGGATCTGGCCTCCACTACTGGTGCACACACAGGAGTCATTAAATAAATTTAGTTCCAAAGAGATAAATCTGGTGGCCATGTCCAAAAGCTAGAAGAGGATGCTGGAGACTCTGACAGGCTGGATACACCTTTATCAGCTTGGAAAAACAAGCCCACACACTCATAAGAAAATAAAAATTAACCTTAAGTAATGGGAACATTTTACTTCAGATGTGTTGCATCCTTCTGTGCTCCTCCTTGTCTACTAGGCAGGGATGCTGTTGCCATCAAGGCTCAACCAGCACAGGATCATCCCTGGGACCTACAAGCCCTCACCTCAAGAAGCACCACCAGAACCATTCCCAGCTGGCATCCTGAAGGCAGCCACCTTCTCCCAAAATCCAGGAACGCCTAATGTGACAGAGGGTTCGACGCTGTGCCAGCCCGTCTCAGGGCCAGAGGGCAAATCCTGCCACTACCAAGCTCCCAAGAGGAAATGTGGCCACTGAGGATGAGTTCTGGTGAGATGAAGAGGGCTCTATCCTTGATCAGCGCACATGGTTGGACTTGGAGATGGAACCACGAAAGGGGAAAGGTGTCCCCGCCCATGGCAAGGGGTTGGAATGAGATGATCTTTAAGGTCCCTTCCAGCCCAAACCACTCTGAGATTCCCTGAAGGGCTCTGGTATCATCCCAGAGCGAGCTGCATCCCATTTGGGGCTGGAGCCTTTCCCGGCGTCAGTGGCACGCTGCATTTACGTCAGTGTGTGACAACGGGCCTGGAGTGACAAGGACTAAGGTAAGATTAAGCATTCAGGAGCAAAGCATGTCCTTCACTAAAAGAAGGGCGCCGAAGCCTTATCGCGCTGCCTTTCGGCACAGCCACGTGCCCGAGCACAGCCTCAACCTCCAGCTCCTGCCCCAGCTCGGATGCACATGACTTGGCAAGGCACTGCTGCAGCTTTTCCCAAGGAAACCATTCCTCCCCAGCCCAGCCGTAACAAACACTGGGAAAGAAAGCCCTGAGAAAACCTCCCGCTGCATCACCGACGTGTCGGCGTGACAGACTCCGCGTGGTGACTTCACGCCCCAACGTGAGCGCCTTCCCTGCGTTTGTGAGTCTTCCGGGAGGGAAAACTGACGGATTTCTGCAGCTGGCAGTGCTCGGAGAGTCGTCAGTGCACACTGTTTCAAATTATTTCCATTTCTAATTAATATTCATAAATGAGCCACAATACTGCGCCTTCCATCAGCCGTCACACACCACCCACGCTAGATGAAAGGACAACTACACGAGATAAGCAGTTTATTGGATCAAAAGTCCCCTTTAGATGAGGAGACAGCTACTGCAACAGCTTCCAACTGATAGCATCCCATCACATGGAGGGAGTATCAGCAAATCTCCCTCTTTAAACCCCAGATTCAGCACACGGAATGCACAACGCAATTATTATGTTAATTTAGCTGCATTTTGCTGCTTCCTTGAGGCTTGAGCTGGAGGGAGGAACTTTGGTTTCAAGAGCTGTCACTGAAAATGGCTACTTCAAAAAACTCAATTGACACCAAATTATATCATCAGCTTTTGAGTTCAATCCCCTGTTGTGCCTGTTGTCAGCATCCTGCCTCACCTGGCTGGTTTTGGGCAAAGACTCTGCCCTTCAGCTTTTGCCTTTACCAACCATCCACATCTTGGTCCAGCAGGAGCCTGAAGGAGCTTTACCTGTCCTCCTCCCCAAACTCAGTTTAGGTGGCAGAAAACGAGGATGTCATCTGCATGCACAGAACATGGCCTGGGAATTAAAGCTGTTGTTGTCCACTACCCCTGCATGGACAAGAAATTAATCAAAAAGATACCTGACATTCACATCAAGCCCATGCAGGATGACAGAAAACACTGAGATGTGACATCACATTCACCTCTCTCCACTGATAGGAAACAAGTGTTTCCCAGCTTTTAACTGAAAGACAGTAGGGTTAGATGGGATTTGGGGAAAAAAGTCTTCCCTGTGAAGGTGGGGAGGCCTGCACACAGGTTGCCCAGAGAAGCTGTGGCTGCTCCTGGATCCCTGAAAGTGTCCAAGGCCAGGTTGGATGGGGTTAGGAGCAACCTGGGACGGAGGACGGTGTCCCTGCCCATGGGAAGTGGTTAGAACCGGATGATCCCTAGAGTCCATTTGAACCCAAACCATCCCAGAATTCCATGATTAAAAGGAGCAGAGGAAGGTGCATTGCCCATCGCTCTCCAGAGCTGTTGTGTTCCTCATCCAGGAGGGACCCAAACAGTCTGCCCCAGAAAAAGCGTATTTACGCCCGTTGCCAGAGAGGGAAAGTATAAATATTTCCAAAGCTTTATGAAGGCTGGTACTTACAGTCACGCTTTGAAAGGGAAAGAATAAAGCAAAATATTCAATTAGAAAAAATTACTATAATTGCAGGTTCTATTTTATCCCTCCATTAAAGCAATAAAGTGCCTCAAAATATTGCTGAGCTGGGATACAGAGCTTAGTGCTACTTAACATATTAATATATATCATGGGGGGTTAATTTAATTTAGATCTGCATGAGGGTCTTCTCTCCTCCCTGGCCCCTATGGTCTCCCCCTACACTTCCAGCTGGATATCCATGCATGCTTCTCCCCCATTCCAAGGGATGGACACGCAAGCTGAGGCTGGACATAAATTCTGGTATATGCCACACACTTCTGGAGCCAGAGGACATCAAGCACATCCATGCACAACTCCACACACACAGATTCCCAGCTTAAACCATGTTTGCCTGCCCCTCAAAGCTCTGGTGTCTGAGTATTTGATTTTCTGTTGGACGAAAACGTCCAATTCCTGCTCTCTGAACATCAAACAAAATCCTCTTGGAAATGTAAAATCATCCCATTTTGCTCTAATAGCACATAAACCCCATGGGAAAGGATTTGCTGTTGAAAGTCACTGAGCAAGGAACTGCTGAGGCTGAAGAAGGGGCTCTTCCTCCCAGCTTTGGCTCTCTCCATGCTTTCTCCACACTACGGTGCCATGAGCTGCAGTTTTCCCAATATAACCTCGCTCTTCCCTGCGACAGAAGATAAGTGAATCTTATTTTAGGGAGCCCTTCATCCTTTTAATTAAACAAATTAATATCACTTCTCCGTATCTCATAGCCTCCATCATCTTTTGTGAACTCCTACAATTCTGTTGTAAAGATATATTGAAAAAGTGCTAATTGAGATAATCTCTGGAATTCAAGAGTTGCTGTATTTTTAGCCATGTTTTAAAACTATTTTCCCTTTGTTTCTGGAATGCCTCCCATCCTTCCTCCCATGCCAGACTGTTTACATTATTTAAATGCCTTCTGCTTATACCACTCTTTACAATTTTTACTTCAACAACATCGGCCTCCGTTGCTCTTTTTTTCCCTCGCTTAGACATAACTGGGATGAATTCCAATCCCAAACCCAAAACCACTCCTGGTGCTTTACTGCTGTCTTCTGTGTTTGGTAGATCAGGCAATGAATTTCTGCCATCCTGTCATCCAGGGCTGCCTGTGAGAGGGATCCAAGCATGAGGAGTTCAAATGATCTTTTTTTACAAGAGAAAATAGGAGAATGGTGATTTCCCCAGAGACTGGAACTCTTTAAACTCACAGGGATACATGACATGTCCCTGCTTTAGGAGGTGATCCTGAGCCACCCCACTGAAATGATGAGGGAGCTCATCTCTCCTGGATTTTTTTACAGAGTTGTGATGCCCAGTGTCCATCACAGAAGCAAAATATGATCCTGCTCCCTGCCCCTACAGAAAACTCCACAGAACCCCACAAGCTGAGGGAGGTTCTGGCAACTGGACATGATGCTCCCTCACTCAAGTTTGGGTATTTCCCACAGGTTTAATTAGCAAAGTGATAAAGGCAGCTCCAGCTGCCAGAGCCTTTTGCATCATGGCTCCTGAGGAGTTTTTAATAAGAGTTCTGCCAAAATGGTGGGGGTTTTATGGGAAACTTCTCCCACACCAAGCCGACCTGTGAAGGTAGAAAAGGTGATGTAGCTCAGCAGCTGACAGGAGTTTTCCAGCATGAGCTGAGACCTCTGCAGTGTCCATTTAAACCTGTTCACAAAAGGCTTGGTTTTCCTTGTGCCCATTCACCAACCACCTACAGGGCACTGAGGCAGCATTTAGGAGAGATTCCTGTCTTAGTCCTATTTCCCGTGGGGTTTTGGGACAGGGAGAAGATGCCTATTTCCTCAGCCCATCCTGTACAAAGGGGGATACTTAAAGAGGGGGTATAAAAAGGATGGAGAGTGACCTTACATGGACAGATAGTGATTGGACAAGTGGGAACTATTTTTAAAGCAAAAGAGGAGAGATTTAGGTTAGAAATGGGGAAGAAATTCTTTCCTGTGTGAGTGGGAAGACTGTGGCACAGGTTGCCCCTGGATCCCTGAAAGTGTCCAAGGCCAGGCTGGACAGGGCTTGGAGCAACCTGGGATAGTGGAAGGTGTCCCTGCCCATGGCAGGGGATGGAATGGGATGAGATTTAAGGTCCCTTCCCACTCAAGCCGTTCTGTGACATGATCCTGTTCCATGGTAACACAGGGATATTTCTTTGGGATGCCAAAATCCTGCTGCAGGCAAACCAAATCAGAACGGAGCAGAGGAAGAGGAGGTCATCATAAAGGCTCTGGGCTTGAACACAGAAGGTTTCAACAAAGCTGCAAATTCTGCAGAAGATCTTCTGTGCAGCTGAAGTCACTTAAGGACAGACTGTGAATATTTCAGAGGTGAACCTGAGTTCTCACAGATTTCCAAAAAAAGGAGACATGAGGAGCAGCACAGTCTTCAGGTCCCATTATAGTTTTGGGGACACATTTGAGATGGCCCTTTGCTCTACTTTTTTGTCTCTTGGCCAAGATTTTGTTCCTGGTTCAAGATATGGAAGTAAGGAATAAAGAACCCATTTATACTGAAATAACAAAAATCCATCAGTGAAATTTGTTCAGGGATGGACAAACAGCAGCTCCTGAGACTCCTCCTCAGCACTGGAAATGTGGTTCCTCTGCATTTCCATATAACCAAACAGGCTGAAACTGGAATACAGGGTGGTGGAAAATGTAAATCCCAAGTGGAGAGAGTGATAAAAAATATGAAAATAAAAATCCATCCATGGAGAGATGCAATGGGCTGCTCCTGGGACACAGCTGAATGCTCAGGTCCATAATCCAGAAGATTTTGAGAGCATCCTTGACACTGCAGCCTAAAGGATATGGGATGTGCCTGATGTTCTGCCCTGCAAAGATAAAGCAATTCTGCTCCACAAGGTTAAAAATAAAAAGTGTTCCTCCCTCCATCAGACTGCTGCTAGGTTGGAGGATTTTCTAAAGATCCTCCTGCCCTGGAAAGCTCTTTCCCCATTTTCTTGGGATCCTGGTTGGAAAAACATCTCAGTGCCCTAAAGCATCACAGTAGACTTGGCCATCGTTCTGAATCCCAGCACATCAGGAGGTGGGTCAATGAAGTGACAATATTTGGCACATGTTCTTTGCTTACGCCTTTAATTACAATTTGATTTTCTCTCTAGCAAAGCCTTACTCTGACTTAAAATTCCCCCTGCCTAAAAGCTTCCAGGTGTTAAAACACTGCCTTGAACTAATGCTGATTTTCACTATAGTCAGGTGCTAAAAATCAAGTCAGGATTCAAGGGAAATAAAGCAAAATGAGTACAGAATGAAGTTGTGAGGGATCCAGACTTCTCCACAGGCTCACCTTCATTCCCCAAGGAAAATTACATGTTTGACGTCCCATTTCTGCTCCTTGCAGTCTGAAGGCAGAGCAAGCAGCTCTCCTCCAAAGAGATGCTTTATCACCATCAGTTCTTCCTCCATCCTTTTCATTAAAAGAAATGCTCCCTGAATAACCTACATTTGTTCGGAGAGGAGAACCACTGCAAGGAATAAAGCTGGCTCAGTGCAGCTGAAAGCAAAATGGAAGTGTCTGGAAAGGTGGAAAATACAGAGCCTGGAATTTTAACACACAAAAAACTGTGAGCCATCTTTCCTCCTTCCCTTGGCACCCTGCCTCCCCTCCACCAGGAAAGGCACTGTCAGGCTGCCACTGGCATTAGAGATAAAGCCATGGGGAGAGTGGGAAAAAAACCAAACAGCTGTTTTTCCTGGAGTCCAGCTTGAACAGCTGAAAAGGGATGTTGTGGTCAAGGACCACAAGGGTGGGAGTATTTAGGAAAGCAGCCTGCAACCCAGCTTCAAAGCAGTTGGGTTCCCTTCCAGATTTTGGACTCCTGGAGATGCTGTCCCTAAAATACCTCACAACGGTGTCTCCACCTGGAAAGCCATGGAAATTTTATGCTGGTTCCAGTAAGAACTAAGTCAGGTCACCCAAGCAGTTCTGCTTCCCTTTCTTCCTCCCCAAAAACCAGGGCAAGGGGGTGATGAGCTGCTGTAACTGCCCAGCCACAGGGCACCACGTAGCTCTTCCTCAACAGCATCCAAGAGCAAACCAAACTCCAGTTTCTCCTCCAAATCCCAATCCCCACATGCCCAAGCCATGCTGTCTGCAGAAACACTGGGTCACATGGGGAATTCCCAGCAGGTCAGGGCAGGATATTAATTCTCTCAAGGAAAGGTCTTGGAGAAATCTCTGCCCTCCCAAGGCTGGCCCAGGAGATCCACTCCAACATCTGTGGTTGGACCCCCTCTAGTGGGAACCACTCAACAAGACACGGAGCGTTACTACCACCTGCCCATGGAGACCCCTCTCACAGGATAAAGCCCTTTTCCCATTGTTATTATGATTATTATTATTATTTCCACTCTCTCACAACCTACACACTCTGTAGATGTTGTTGGACCTCTACACCCACAGCTCAGCACTTCCTTATAGAGATCCTGCAAAAATGGGGGTGGAATGGGTAAGTTTTTTGGAAGAGAGGACAACCTCGCCGGAAAAAAATATAAAAAGTTATACCCCAGACCTGATTTTGTAGGGAGAACATATTTATCATCTATCTCAGAATGTCTTCCCTCTGCCAACTTGTCAAAAGCTGACAAAACTCCATACTATAAAAGCAAGCTGTTAAAACTTGGCTAAAAGGAAAAACTCAGCTGCCAGACAAGCTAACCAGAAAAAGCTGAAAAAAATATTCCAACATGCCAGGGAAGGCAGTAAATTTACAGAAAGGCTCTACAGAGCTGAACATCCCAAATCAAGACAAGGAGGCAGCATTAGGTCAGCAGCTTCTGGTTCATCATGTTTGAGAAGCAGATGGCTCCCACTTTGAGGGATTTGGGCAGAGAACTTCAGAGTTGTAGCTGCCTATATTTCTAAAGTATCCAAAATAATGTGTCTCTAACTCACAAAGTTCATCCCAGACAAAGTATTTTAGGAGAGCTTGAAACCACTCAACACAGTGTCATTAAATGCCACATATTCCATTTAAACCCATTGATTCATCCTTCCACCTCCAAAGATGAACAGCTCACAGAATTGGTCTTTCCACTAATAAAAAAGATGCCAACTCTCTGCCTAAATGTTAGGAATTTCTCACCATGTACATCCACAAGACAATTTTTAATGTCACAACAGTGACAAGGTTTGTTGTGGTTTGCAGGGGTTTCTTGTAGAGAATGTTTTTCTCCTAGATCTGTATTCAAATCTGTTTTAGTAACAAACCCCATAAATAGAGCACATTCATGTCCCAAAACTCACCATCACTGATAGTTTAACAGACACAGAGAGATTTCCAGCTGGTCAGCATTCATTTTAGCTCAGCTCCACATCCCGTTAATCCAATGGAATCCAATAATGTTTGCTTTAATAGCACGCAAGGGATCGGACTTTCCACTCTAAACCCCCTATTGCAGGGCAGCATCCATGACCCAGTAACCCACTTCCAGCAGAGGTTAAGGAAAGGTACATCACACAGGGAAGTTGACTCCTGTCATTCATACAACCTGTGCAACTACTCAAGATACCTAAACTTCTACTTCTGAATCTACACGGCTGAACAGCTCTGGCAAAATCAACAGCCCTGTCTTCATCCTGTTCCCAGCAAAACCACAGCATCCCTCCTCAAGGAATATCCCTTGACAGCTTGCACTACAGCACCTCTATAATGAGCATAACGTGCCCCAAATCCTCCACTTTTTGGATTGTCTGGATGAGTTTTCAAGTCCTCAAGACAATCTAAGCTTTGAGAGGAAAAGTGAATATTGTAGGTTTACGAAGGTAAAAATCCCAGGAACTGAGCTTTATTGGTGGGAATGGCATTGGAGATCAGACTACTTCCAGCAAGAATTCAAAATATACGTATCTGTACACACACATATGTTTTTACTATTTTCCAACAGCCACTATAGACAGACAGTATTAACACATCCTTCAGATCCCAGCTGAACTAAAAAAAACCACAAAAACCCCAGGAATATCACCAAGCCCCCCCTCAGCACTCGCACTGCCCCCTCAGCCCTCCTGCCTGGTCACGATCCACCCTCGGAATACGACACAAACAGACAAAGCCACCATCCAGACTGCTCCAAAACAAGCTCCTTCTCCCACAATCCTGACAAAATGAAGAGACAGCCTTGCTAAAATAAGATCCCGATGTATATTTATATTTCTGCCATAAAATGCTATTTATTCACCATCTTATTGGCGAGTCTTCCCAGTATTTACGAGAAGAAGCCGCCACAGGAATTGTGTCATCCCTCAAAATCCAAACGTAGATTTACCTAACGTATTCAGGATGAGAATTCCTGTACTACTCCAACCTGCCCCCCTCCAATTCTCTACGATTTCGCTCCCAGCTGCTGAGCAACACCCACGACATCCCCTACGTAAGGTACGATCCCGCTTACGCTCCATGCAGCGGCAGCGCGGATCTGTGATCCCACAGGAAACCAGGCTCGCAGCATTACGCACTGAAGTTATGCTGTCCTAGGTTTTCCTCCTCCATCCCCACGTCTAAACTTCTCCCCAGCACGCAGCAACTGCGCCGCAGGCAAAGGCGGCCAAACCAGTGTGTTCCAGTATTAGTCCCAGCACCACATCCGAGATTAATTTTAATGGTGTTGGCAACAGCTGTAGTGGGAATGCAAAAAGACACCCTCGTGGAGGCTGCTCCACAGATCCCAGGAAGTTAATTCTGGCTCTGATCAGATACTGGGAGTCGGCTCCACGCTGTCCAGCGTGCCTTAAAGAGCGGGAGCTGGCCGCTGGTGGGATTAGAGATCAACAGGAGAAAAAGCTCCCTGATTTCAACTGATGTGATCCGGGCTGCAGCACTCCTTGTCAGTCCCCTTTGGCATTCCTAGCCCTGCACAATCTCAGAAGCGAATGTTTTTCCTTTGCATTAGCATAGCAGGGAAAAGTCTGGGCAACTTGAGCATTGTTTCTTCTTTTTACCCAAAAATCAGCCCCCCACATGCACCCCCTCTGTCCCTGCCGGCATCACTTCAGCATCCCCCTCCCCACGCGCTCACTGGAGTGTGCCATGGCATAGGGTGTTTGTGCACAGCTAAAACACAATCATTTCTTCTGCCTGACTCCAAGAAAGGAAAGATCCAACTTGCCAGAGGAGCATCTGCATTGAGAACTGCTTTTGCTGGTGGGATCAGCATTTGGGAGTACCAGGGGAAGCCGCAGAAAGGGTCGCGGACCAATTCATCATCCTCGCACGCACCACCCGCAGACAACCCCTTCCCGCCACCCCCCAGCCCAAATCCTGGCTGTAAAAAACCCATAAAAATAGAATAAACCCCCAAGCAGAAGTTGAGAACTAATGTGCTTTGAACAATGCACAAATGACATTGAAGATGCAGAAGAAATATGTATTTGCTGTTGCACTGCATGATTGCATGGGTTTATTTCCTACGTACACATCTCACGCACCCTTCCCACGCAGATCCCCTCCCCTCCACCCCCGCGGCTTCTTCAAAAAAAATTGGGTAAATAAAAATCTTTGATCCCTAAGGATTATTTTAAGAGCTACAAACACCAACCGACCCCCATCTGGAGCCTCTTCCCTACAGTCTGACCATCCATGGGGTGGAGGGGGTGCACCCACCACCCCGTGACTCGACCCAGACTTGTCGCTCAACCCTCACCCCAAATTTCACACCCCTTCCACGTTAACAACCCGCGCCCCAGCTCAGAGGATGCTGGGCCACGCCGGGTTTTTACAGCTGTCCTTACACCACCTCTTTCCGTAAGCCCGACATCTCTGTGGCAGTGTTTGCATCCACAGGCTTTCATCCTGGAGAATCCCTCCCTGCCTCCTCCCACCTCTCTTTTTGGGGAGGATAACGTAATTTCCAGCTCGCACTGGAGGATGCTTTTTTATTCCTGCCGAGCCCGAGGTCACTTCCCAGACACGTCCTCCGGCCAGCGTCTCCTCCACCCCAGGACCTCTCCCTCCGGCAGAACAGTCCCTTATCGCTGACCTTCAGGCTCACACCGGCAGCCCCACCGCCGCCGTCCCCACCGAGGAGGTTTCTCCTTTCTCCAAAGCCACAGCCGAGACATCACGCTGCGTTTTTCCACTCCCACCACCCGCTCCTTCGGTTCAGGGGGAGTCAGCGAGCCAGCAGCTCCCGCTCCACTGGCTGGGGAGAGGCTCTTGGGGATGGATGAGACCCTCATCCCCACGGGATCTGTGCATCAACCCTCTGGAACCAGCACGTCCCAGTGCTCGGCAGCCACGGGTCCATCCCCCCACAGACCCTCTCTGGAGCAGCCCCTGCATTCCATGGGGTCTTTTTCTGGCTGTCCCCTGGCTCCAGGAGGGGGGTGGTGGGGTGAATCCCCCCCAGGGCCACAGCACCTTCCTCTGCAGTGCTGCCACTGCCAGGGTCACCCCCAGCCCCGGGCCTGTCCTGAAGGGAAGAGAGCAGCATGACCCCCCTCCCCATCCTGCCCCATGTCTGTAGAGCACCATCTCATTCCCACGGAACTAGAATCCCTTCATCCCACACTATGGGGGCACAGAACTATGTCCCCTCCATGCCGTGAGGTGACAGCAGTCCTATTCCCCTCTCTCCAGCCCCACACACTCACTTGAGGGGGGGCATCTCTGCTCCCTTTGGGGCTCTTCTCAGTAAAGAGGGTGTCACCCCAAATCTCCACGTGGGAGCACCATCTCATGTCCTGCTTGTACCAACCAACCCCACTCCTCCCACCTCAGCCCCGCAGACACATTTTGGGGGAACTTCTCTTCCCCTCAAATGTCCCCTCAGCACAAGGGGGACCCTGACACCTCCTCCACCATGGGGAATACTGGCAAGGGTCCACCTCAGACCATGAGGTGACAATGACCCCCATGTCCCCCACCTCAGCCCCCAGGCTCATTTTGTGGGAATCACACCTCCCTTTGGGTCTCTCCTCACTCAAAGTTGGAGTAACCCCCAAATCTCCCCTCCTTCTCCAAGTGGGGAGCACTGCACTGACCACCACAACCTCAGACCACGAGGTGACACTGAGCCACGTCCATCTCAGACCACAAGCTGACAACAACCCCCATGTGTCCCACCTCAGCCAGGGATAGTGACCACGTCCATCTCAAATCATGAGGTGACACTGACCCCCATCGGTCCCACCTCAGCCAGGGGACAGTGATCCACCTCAAGCCATGAGATGACACTGCCCCACGTCTGCCTCAAACCATGAGGTAACAGCAATGGCCATCTGGCCCACCTCAGCTAGGGGACAGTGACTCACCTCAGCCCACTGAGGTGACACTGACTCCCATCTGCGCCACCTTGTCCAGGGGACACTAACCCACATCAAACCGTGAGATGATGCTGACCCACCTTAAACCAGGAGATGACACTGATCCACCTCAAACCAGGAGGTGACACTGACCCACATCCACCTTGAACCAGGAGGTGGACAATGACCCATGTCCACCTTGGACCACAAGGTGACACTGACCCACGTCCACCTTGGACCACGAGCTGAGAGCTCCCTACCTCATCTAGGGGACAGCGACCCATTTTAAACCAGAGGGTGATACTGATCCATGCCCATCTTGGACCACGAGCTGACAGTCACCCATGTCCGCCTCAAACCAGGCGCTGACAACCACCTACACCAGCCCCTCCTCGGCCAGCGCACACTGACCCACCTTGGACCAGAGGGGACATTGACCCACGTCCACCTTGGACCACGAGGTGACATTGTCCTCGTCCATCTCAAACCAGGAGGTGACAGAGCCCCACAGCCCCCTCGGACCAGGGGCTGACGCCGCCCCGCGTTCCCCTCGCGCCGGTCGCTCGCAGTCCCCGCTCCCGCCCCTCCGCGGCCGCGATCCCCGACCCAGCGCGCCGCCCGCCCCGCCGGGGGCACAGCGGAGTCCCCGGCCGCCCCTTACCTCCAGACCTGCCCCATCTGCAGCAGGTGGATGACGGTCTGCCAGACCCAGACGGAGATCCTGCAGAGGCGCTGCGCCCCGGGGGTGGCGGTGCCGGCGGCTCCTCCTACCCCGCCGGCGGGTCCCCCACGCCGGCCCGCGGTCCCCCCCATCATGGGCGGCCCGCGGCTGCTGAGCCCCTGCACGGCGCCCAGCCCGCCGCCCGTGTAGTCCTGCACGAACCAGCGGAAGCTCAGGATCTGCACCAGCACCGAGGGCAGCAGCACGAAGGCCAGGGTGAGGCCGCACCACAAGTAGTCCCGCCGGCCGTAGTGGTGCAGCGCCAGCCACAGGTCCGTGCCCACATCCCCCAGCAGCACCAGCAGCGCCAGCACGATCCACAGGCAGTCCAGCCACGGCCGCTCGGCCGCCTCGCCTTCCTCCGGCGGCCCTTCGGCGGCGGCGGCGGGGGGGCGCGGGGCCAGCGGCTCGGCGGCGGCGGTGGCGGCGGCCCGCCCGCAGCGGTTCCGCAGGCAGGCGCTCC
>WAAE01021764.1:406583-438414 GCA_013400495.1 Nicator chloris
GCTTCCGGGGGCGGCGCTTCCGCGGCGCGCGGGACGGGCCGGGGCCGCCTGGCGGCGACAGCGACCGGCGGCGGCAGCACGGCGGGGCCGGCGCGGACGGGAGGGAGCGGCGCCTTCCACACGCCGTTCCGAGGGTACGGACACCGTCCACCGCGGCGGGATGCTCCGTGCCCCGTCCGACCTGGCGGGGGGAGCTCACAGGGATCAGGCCTGGAGAAGGGGAGGCTGAGGGGGGACCTCACCGCGATCTGCAACTTCCTCGTGAGGGGAAGAGGAGGAGCAGACGCTGGGCTCTGCTCTGTGCTGACCCGGGACAGAGCCGAGGGAACGGCCTGGAGTTGTGTCAGGGGAAGGTTGGGTTGGATACTGGGAAAAGGTTCTAATCCCAGAGGATGACTGGGCACTGGAACAGCTCCTCAGGGAATGGTCACAGCACCAAACCTGACAGAGCTCAAGGAGCACTTGGACAACGCTCTCAACGCTCTCAGGCACAGGGTGGGATTGCTGGGGATGCTCCTGTGTGGGGCCAGGAGTTGGACTGGATGATCCATGTGGGTTCCGTCCAACTCAGCTTATTCTGTGAATCTCTGGACAACCTGTCTTCACAAGTCTCAACACTCTTACTGGGAAGAATTTCTTCCTAAAATCCCATCTAGCCTTGCCCTCTTTCAACCTAAAAACATTCCCCCTTGTCCTGTCACTCCATGCCTTTGTCCAACGTCCCTCTCCAGCTTTCTTTGAGCTCCCTTACAGAATCACAGAATTAGGCTGGAAAAGACCTGGCATCACGGAGTCCAACTGTTAACCCATGGACATGATTGCTCCTAAGTTGTATCCCCAAGTTCTACATCTACACATGTTTTGAAATCCTCCAGGGATGGGGCTTCCACCATCAGGTTGCCTTGGGCAGCCTGTTCCATTGCCTGACCACTCTTTCCATGAAGAATTTTTTCCTGAGTAACCAACCTAAACCTCCACTGGTACAACTTGAGATCACTTCGCAGAATCACAAAATCATTTAATGATTATATGGAGGAGGCAGGAAAACAGGTCTGAAATCATTGAGTCCAACCTGTGACCAAACACCACCTTGTCAACCACAGCAGAGAACTGAGTGCCATGCCCAGTCATTCCTTGAACACCTCCAGGGATGGTGACTCCACAACCTCAGTGGGCAGTCTGTTCCAATGTCTAATCACCCTTTTTGTGAAGAAATCCCTCCTAATGTCCAACCTGAACGTCCTCTCCAGCCACGTAAGACCTAGACTCTAAGATCTCCTCAGGGTTCACTTCTCCAGGCTGAACGACCCTAGTTCTCTCAGCCTTTCCTCAGAGGAGAGGTGTTCCATGTCTTTAGTCATGAAATCACAAAATCATAGAATATTCAGGTTTGGAAGGGACACACAAGTCCAACCCCTGACCTTGCATGGGACACCCCAACTATCCCATCCTTTGCCTGAAAGCGTTGTCCAAAGTCTCCTGGAGCTCTGGCAGCCTTGGGGACGTGCCCGTTCCCTGGGGAGCCTGTTCAGTGCCCATGGGGGAAGAACCTTTCCCTGATACCCAATCTAAATCTTCCTGACACAGCTCCAGCTGTTCCCTGGGTCCTGTCCCTGTCAGTGGGAGCAGAGATCGGAGCTGCCCCTTGGGAGGAGCTGCAGCCCCCAGTGAGGTCTGACCTCTGTCTCCTCCAGCTGAACAAACCCAGTGAGATCATTTGCTCCTCATATGGACTCTGAGACCCTTCAGCCTCTTCCTAGCTCTCCTCTGGACACTCAAAAAGTTCCATTGTGCTTCTTTCCCCAAGGCTCAAGTGCTGACACCACCATTCCCCAGACCAGCCTCAGCTGGACCCTCTTGTGTTGACCCCACCCTGCTCCCAAATCAGCTCCCCAGTCCAGTGGCAACTGCCCTGTCCCTGTCACCTGCTCAGCCTCAAATCGCAGGATCACCACTCAATTTATTCTCAGCCAGGCTGCTTCCCACCTTCCCACCTCCAGCAGCTCTCAGGCAGATCTGGGACCTCCACTGGGTTTCTTTTTGCCTTTTCCCTTTCCGTGATTGTGCTGGGGAAGGGGGGCACCTGTCCCACCCCATCCCACAGGTCCCTCTCCTGTACTCAGAGCATGGTGGAGCTGTGGCTTCCCCATCCCTGGAAATGTTCAAAGCCAGGTTGGATGGAACTTGGAACAACCTGGGATAATGAAGGGGCCCCTGCCCATGGCAGTGGGTGGCACTGGATGAGTTTTAAGGTCTCTTCCAACCCAAACCTTTCTGGGATTCATTCTCTGTTGATTACAGCTCTCTCCAAACACACCTTGGCACCCCGACCTCACACCACCTTGTTGCCTTCTCAAATCCCTCACCTTCGTGTCTTCCTGTCCTTCTCCTTCTAATACAGGGATTCTCCATCCACTCCTCTGCTCTTTGTCATTCCTTTACCCACTTTGGAGGACACTGCTTTTCCCACTCTGTACTTAGAGAGTCAGGCAGACTCTCCAAGGGCTCAGCTCTGTGCTGGAGAAGCCTCTGGCAGGCTGAGGAAACATCTCCAAGCTCTGTTTTTGGGATCTGACTGGAGCTGAGCTGCACCCCAGGCAGCTGTTTCACCAGAGGGCCCACTGACAGTCTGGGAAAGCCAAATTCCAGGTCCTTTCCCCCCAGTTCCATGTTACACATCTGTTCATTCATCATATCCATCTTTCCTGAGCTGTCTTGTGCTGTCCTCTGTAGGTTACAATCTCTCTGCTTTTCCATGTGTTGGTTTGTTTTGGTTTTTTCTCCCCACCATTCAATAAGAAGACTCCTTCCAGATGCTACTTCTCCAGCAGCTGCTTCTGCCTCTCTCTGTGGGAGTTTGAATTCTACCCATTCTCCCCTTTTTTTTCCCCTTTAAACTGTGTCAAAATATCAGGGCTGAGAATGTCAGGACTCCAGAACTGGCTGAAAAAGTTGCTGCTTTGCAGAGTCTAAATTTCAACGTGGAGAAAAAAGAAACAGCTCCAAGAAGATAGAAAAATGCAGATAAAGTGCAGATAAAATGCTTTTGCAGGGAGGAAAAATAATTTAATCTTGAAGAAAAAGTGGGAGGACTTTCATATATTAAACAGGCTCTCTGGGAAGGCTGTGTTTGGTGTTTCTGGGTGATGTCAAAAGAGCTGAAAAATTTTGTTAAGTCTGAAAAAATGCTGCTGGTTTTGAAATGGTTGGAAATTCCTATATCAGAGAAGCAGAAGAAAGAGAGCAGAAAGCAAAGCTTTGGGCATGATCTACGTGGATGCACCTGATGCACACCTGGATGTGGGCAAATGTCACTTGGAGTGAAACTCTGGCACAAAGTTCTCCAAAGGGAGAAAACTGGTATTATTTATAATATTATATAGTGGGATCAGACACAACAGGATCCCACAGATCCCCATCATAACCCATTCAAATGTTGAAGATTTTCCCTTATTTAATGCCAACTTCAGCTGTTACAAGAATATGGAAATAAATAAGAGCAAAACCAGCCCTCGACCACAATTATTTCATGTGCATAAGACGTATAAATATATATACATATATGTATAAAATCAACTCCCTCTCCTGATGGATACTTTCAAACCTACATATGGATGTTAATTCTCACAGCAGTAAGAGATAAGGACTCTGGGACCCATATTTTTGGGTGAGAAGCACCCAGATTAAGCTTCCACTTCTGATTTGCTGTACATGGAGATATAAATGGAAGCATCCCTCATTCCCTCGAACTTTTCTGTGTAGCAGATTTGCTACATATGATTAAAAAGATATAAAAATCCCCAAAACCCCAAAACAACAGAGAAGTAAACAAACTATTTGGTCTTATTACTTATATAGAAGTGTAGGTGTACCAATAAGGGGGCAGACGAGTCATCTGTTTTGATCCAAAACCAACCCAAACTTGTTTGATGAGACATTCGGGTGGGAGAAGGCAGCAGTTGAGGATTTCAGCATTGGCACGTGGAGTGAGACAAGCAGCTGCTTGGGCAAGGGATGACACAATGACAATGCCCTGCTGGCACTGTCCCCAAACTCCTCGGTGCAGTTGTGGCCACCTGTGCTCAGGAAGGATGAATTCCAGCTGCAGGGAAGAGCTAGGTGTTGATCAGAGCTCAGGACAATCTGTCTTTTCTCCTGTGGACTGAAAGAATTTGGCTTGTTTAGTTTAGCTGAAAAAATGAGGCTGGAGAAGGAATATGTTTTCCTGCCTATAAATACATCCTGGAAAATAAATGTGAGCGGAGGGAAAGGCGTTGGGACACTGAAGGGCAACGGTGGAAAAGCAAATGAGTAGGAACTGGCCATGAATATTTTTAGCCTGGAAATCGGAAGATCTTTCCAGTAGGAGTATGGGAGACTGAAATAAAAAAGTAACTCATTTAACACATAACTTCCTGATTTTATCAAGGAAAAGGCATGCCAGTGTGGAGGGATAAACAGCTGGGATGGAAGCCCTTTAAAGGTCTTCCATCCCAGATCATCTCTCCTTGGAAAGATCCTGTCCATTTTGATGCACGGTACACTACGTTCCTTCCTGCACCAGGGGATGAGTCATGGCTACATGACTCCGTGGGTGGCCAGAAGTGATATCTCCACCACTTACATCTTAATTCCTGATTATCCCATGATGTTCTCCAGCTCCTGTTCCCTCACTCAGCACACAGCAGAGACGTACCCATGTCCCAATCTCCCCACAACCTCCTGATTTCCCTGTTTCCAGCTGTTTTCACAGCTGCTGCTGTGGGGTTGCTTTGGCCAAGGACATGGGGGTGATGCTTTGCTCCTTCAGTCCAAAAGAGCTCCCATTCCCTTGTAGTCCTGGCCCTCACAGAGAGCCAGAAGTCATTACTCAGAGCCTGTTTCTTTTATTAGCCAACACTCTGTATTTTTAGGGATTTTTTGGAAGTTGTGAGTGTCAATCACACCCATGTTGAGATCTCTCAACTCCTATTTTTGAGAGGAGAAAGCTTTTCTTGGCACTCGGCAGCATCCTACGCTTCCATCACGCTGGAGGCGCTTGTGTCCGGGGGTCTGGGTAAACTCTGGGTGACCCTGAGATCTGCAAGTATTTATAAAACATGTTTAGCCAGGGTTTTTCCCTCGCAGCACATGGAGCTGATCTCTGCCTTGCTATTTCATGTTCCTGCTGTTCTCCAGGAGCACCAGGGAGGCACCGGGAAGGGAAGGCGTGTTTGGTGCTCCAGCAGCACCCCAGCATGGGATCACAACCTCCTTGTGCTGCTTGGTTAAAGGCTTTTTTTGTCCTGATCAATACCCTAATTGAGCTGTGTGGTCTTCCATCTTCCAGGCTTTTATTCAGATCGGGGGAACAAACACTAAATATAGAGAGGTATGTAAGCCGGAATCAGAGTTGTGTAAATCTGGAACTATCTCATTTAAATAACTGGGGGATGGATCCAGCTGAGTGTTTGGTGTACGTGGAGTACAGATAATTACAATTAATGGGGATTTACTTTAAGCAAAGTAGGTCAGAAAAAAATGACATCTGATTGTGTCATTAGTTTCCATCAATTACTTCCATGTTGTTTGCTCAGTTCCCAAGTCAAACGAGTGTGGGCTGACAGCCTTGCAAGCTCAACTTGGTATTGTCTCTAAAAATCAAACTGCATTATTTCTGCCTCATGCATCATCACTAACAATAAAGCATCCACTGCTGGAATATAGCAGGTGGCTTTGTTATTCATGCATGAGGCAGAAAAGCTCCAGCTTCCGTTGCCACAATGTTCATGTCTCCACAGGATCAAAAGTTGGATGTGTTGGTAAACTTAGTAGTTTTTGTGTGAGCTTGACTTAGAAGACTCACTTGGGCCAGTCCTTCTGTTGATTAACTTTGTTAATTTCTATTAACCTCTTTGAATGCTACATGTATACACCAGGGGAGGATCAACAGGATGCTACTTTTGCTGTCGCTCTGGCAACACTGTCACAAAATCCTGGAATCATGGAATGGTTTGGGTTGGAAGTGATTTCTTAAAGCTCTTTCTGTTCCAGCACCTTGCCATGGGCAGGGACACCTTCCTCTGTCCCAAGTTGCTCCAAACCCTGTCCAACCTGGCCTTGGACACTCCCAGGGATGGGGCAGCCACAGCTGGGTAATCTGTGGGTAATCTGTGGGTAATCTGTGCCAGGGCCTCACCACCCTCGTTGTAAAAAACTCATTTCTTGTGTCTAATCTAAACTGACTCTCCTTCAGTTTAAAACCATCAATCCTTCTCCCTTTTGTCCCCATCCATCTTACAGGCCCCCTTCAAGTACTAAAAGGCTGCAGTAAGTTCTCCTTGGATCCTTCTCTTCTCCAGGTGAGCACCCCCAGCTCTCCCAGCCTGGCCCCAGAGCAGAGCGGCTCCAGCCCTTGGAACATCTCAGTGGCCTCCTCTGGACTCTCTCCAGCAGCTCCACGTCCTTCTGCTGTTGGAGCCCAGGGCTGAAGGCAGCTCTGCAGGTGGGGTCTCACCTGAGCAGGGCAGAGGGACAGAATCTCCCCTGCCCTGCTGCCCACACTGGGGGATCAGCCCAGGGCATGGAGTTTCTGGGGTGTGAGACCACATGGATGGGGCATGTCCAGCTCTCACCCACCACTTTGTGACACTGAGCTCTCTAGGAAAGGTGCAGAAGGTCCCAAATGTTCTAAGAACTGCCTCTGAGACAGCGTGAGGAATGTTTGGTTAACCTTCCCGGTTCCATCCCTTCTCTTTTATATGACGGCTTAATTTTTGAATTTTCATTTTAGCAATGCAATTGACTGGTAAGTGATATCAGTGACTGCCAATAGTGTTAGTCCTTACTGATCATAAAGTCATGGAATCACCGAATGTTTTGGGTTGGAAGGGACGTTAAAGAACATCTTGATCTATTCCCTGCCGTGGGTTGGGAATCTCCAGGTTGTTCAGAACCTCACTGAATGTGGTTTGTTCTCACAGCTGGACCAGGTGCTTCACTTCCAGTCCCTGATTCATGTTCAGGTTCTCAAGTGTTAAATGATAAAACCTGGATCCCAATTCCCCACTAAATATGAAATTCTGTGAATCCCAAATGTGTGTCTATTGGACAGAAATGTTACATTTAAATCACTTTACACCTCTTGACAAATTTAAGAATTACTATGGTATTGAGACGTGCATTAGCAAACTTCATCGTTCCTGTTATCTAGATCTTACCTCCAGTGACAGGGGTTTATTCAGCTCTCCTCAGGCTCCCTTTAATCTCCTGAGAGCTGAAGCTGTTTTCAATTATTACTGTGCATCAAAAAGAACCTGTCTGCTCTCTCTGCTTCCCCCAAAATGCTGTTGTGGGGCACCATTTCAGTGCCATCAGCTGAACCAGTGACATTGGATGCTTGGTCCTGGAGTCACCTGGGCAGTGGGGATGGCCAGGAGAGGGTGACTCCAGGATTTCCATGCTGCCTGCCTTTTCTGGAAGTACTTGCAGCTTTGCCATTAAACCAAACACGGGATAATCCCCTCAGTCCTGCTCTTCAAAGAACTGGTTGCCCAGTAGGAAGGGGCAATGTGACTTCATCAGCCAAGGAAGGTGGTGAGCAGTGCAGGGAACTGTGTTTCTCCCCTTGGAAAAGCATTAACAGCTCAGGCCTCCAGTTTGATGGACTTGCTCGGTGCTTTTCCAAGCTGGGATTTAGGAAAAGCAACTACACAGCATTTCCTACTTCCCCCCATGGGATTCCAGTGATTTAATTGGCTCTGAAGGGCAGGGATGTGTCTCATAGAGTAGCTGGCTGCTGTTGTCAGTGTGCCACACTGCTCCTCAGAGCTCAGTGAAAAATAAAGTTATCAGGCAATGCTTCCCCTTCCAAGCAGGGTGAAGGTTGGCCCCTGTGCCATGGGAAATGTGGGTAACATCCAGTTTTTCTGTTCTTCTGGGTCACTGGAAAAGCCAATGTGGAGCCATGGACTGTGGGAGGAAGTGGAGCTGGATTTCACACCTTAACTCAGGTAAGGTATATTCCTTGTAAAATGATTCCCCTTCCCACAGTCCCTGATGCTTGTTTTTTTGTAACTGATAATCACTGAATCACAAAAATGGTTTGGGTTGGAAGGGGCCTCAACTTCATCCCCTTCCACCCCCTCCCATGGGCAGGGACACCTCCCACTATCTCAGGTTGCTCCAAGCCCCATCCAGCCTGACCTTGGACACTTCCAGGGATCCAGGGGCAGCCACAGCTGCTCTGGGCACCCTGTGCCAGGGCCTCACAGGGAAGAATTCTTTCTCAATATCCCATCTATCCCTGCCCTCTTGCAGTGGGAAGACATTCCCTGTGTCCTGTCCCTCCATCCCTTGTCTCAAGTCTCTCTCCAGCTCTCCTGGAGCCCCTTTAGGCTCTGGAAGGGGCTCAGAGATCTCCCTGGATCCTTCTCTTGTCCAGGTGAACACCCCCAGCTCTCCCAGCCTTTCTCCAGAGCAGAAGGAACCTTTAGAGCATCTCCATAGCATCCTCTGGACTCAGTCCAACAGGTCCATGTCCTTCTTACGTTGGAGGCCCCAGAGCTGGAAGCAGCACCTCAAGTGGGGTCCCATGATGCTGAAAACCTCCCCAAACCTCTGAATGTAACAGAATAATTTCTTATATTTAACACTGTCACTGGGGAATTGTTAATTAAATGCATGACCTTTTATGTCAAACCAGATTTAGACAGGATGGTGCACAAATCCGAACACACCTGGGTTTCCCCCTGGAAAAAAGTGAAGGAAAAGGTAACTGGTGACTGGTGACTGCAGCTTCTTCCATCTCCCTGTGGCTGAAACATCAGCCCAAGAATTGCCTCTTTCCAATGTGGGCTGCTACAGTTTGGTGTCTTTACTTCTTCTCTTCTTGGTCTTTCCTGTAGACAAAGCACTGCAGAGAAATCACCTTCCCCCGATTCCCTGCTGATCTTCTGAGATCCTCTGTGGCCCATTTTCCTAAAGCTCTGTCCACACCACGTCTTCTTGCTTTTCTTTCCTTTTTCATCCTGAGGACAGAATTTCCAATTCAATTTTATTCCTGTTGTTTATGGCCTGAACCATAAACAACCATGGAGTTGTCCTGTGCAAGGCCAGGTGTTGGATTTTGATGAACCTTGTGGGTCTCTTCCATGTCTGGATGTTCTTTAACTCTGTGTTGGTGACACCTTTGCAGCCCTTCTCTTCTCCCCGTGCACCACACAGGATTCTGATTTTTGTGTTCTTTTGCACTCAGTAAATCTTCTCCCCCTGCCTTGGCTCCACTTCAACCACCATTTGTCCCACTTTGGTCCTGAGTGGGAATGCAGAGTCTCAGAATGGTTTGGGTTGGAAGGGACCTTAAAAATCATTGAATTCCCATCCCCTGCTAGAGATCTCCCCGTCTCATGACTTTGTCCTCTCCTAGATCAGCTTCTCTTGGCAGGAACAGGCTCCAGTTTCAGGCAACAACATAGAATTTTTACCTGTTTTGGGGAAATCTATTCACTTGCCTTTGCCACTTGGCATTCTGTGTAAGGAGATGGGGCATAAACACTATTTATTCCATAATGGAGCAAAACTCTTTTTTGTAGGATAACAAACACTCTCTTTCTTTCTTTCTTTTATTCTTCCATCATATGACAAGCATCACCAATTCCCCTTCTCTGTTTTTAAATGCTTTTAATTAATTTGGCTTTGCACAGGTCATTTAATAACTCAGGGGAAGGATGAGATTTGCCCAGCTCGAAATGGACTCTGGAAGTCTCTCATCTCTATGGCAAAAATGATCACGTGGCTGTTTCAGACAACATCTCAGAATTAAGTCTGGCTATTCTGAGGTCCTGGTTCAGGCACACTCTGTGCTTTCTGATATGTGCAATCACCAGCATTTCCAGCTTTGCCAAGTGCTCTTATCATTTCTTCCATCTGCCAGCGCACACAATATTTCTGAATCTGTTAATTAAGGAACTGAAGTTTTGCCCTAAGACACCAGAGTAACTGGTTCAGTTTCTTTGCAGGGAAAACTGATGCCTGCCTTGTCCAAACTACCTAAATTGTTGAGAAAAAAAAATTATTCTGCTTTCATGTTGATTCACTTTTGTAATTTCACTGCTGGGGCTAAGTGTGGCGCCCATTTAAATTATCTCCTGCTCTCATTTTACTCAAGACATGTTATTTGCTAACAAAAATTCAATATGGAAAAACGGGAAGGTGACAACTACCTCCTTCATCAATGCAAATGACAATAATCTCCTCTCCTCCACTGTGTAAATATAAACACTGAATCATCCCAGACAGAAATACCCTCCTGCATTTAGAAATATGAATGAGCAAAGGAGACACCTGCTCTCATGTATGGTGTCATAAAACTCAAGTTTATCCAGTGATTCCATGGCAAATCATTCTGGAGATCAGCAGCAGCGTGGACACAGACTAAAAGTGGCCCCAGTGTTTATTGCAAGAATATGGACATTCTTCACCTTCTGGTTACAGTTGCACTTGGAAAGAGAAGATTAATTTTCCTTCTTGTCAAATTATTGGAATTATTTATTTTAAAAAACAGCCCATACAATTCCACTATGATTTATTTTTTATAATAGCTCTTTGATATTATTAATAGCCTCCATATAGCTTCTAAAGCAACATCAAACCTTCCACAAGTGATCGTCTCTTGGACTAAGCGCTGTTGGGTGTGCAGAAGCTTCTGCTGAGGGTGATCTCAGGGTGTTGCTCCTTTTTGTCAGAAACTCAACTGATGGAGGAGCTTGTGGAAGCCTTTGCCATCAGACTTCTAGACGTTCAGTTCTGTAGTTGACAGCACTTGAGTTCATCCATAAAATCCCAGAATGGTTTGGGTTGGAGGGGAACATAAAGATCATTCCCTTCTACCCCCTGTCATGGGCAGGGACATCTTCCACTATCCCAGGCTGCTCCAAGCCCCATCCAACCTGGTCTTGGACACTTCCAGGGATCCAGGGGCAACCACAGCTTCTCTGGGCAACCTGTGCCAGGGCCTCCCCACCCTCACAGGGAATAATTTTTCTTCCCATGCAACCCTGCCCTCTGGCAGTGGGAAGACATTCCCTCTTGACCAACTTATGAAGAAGACTATGAAAGTTTGTGACTTCCAGAGGATCTGTTGATGGCAGCGACCTCTTTGCTTCCTGAATCTCCGTGAGTCCTCTCAGTGGCACTGGGCAAACTTCACCCAAATGTATATTTAACAGGAGCATTGGATACCTACAGCCCCCTGCCCCCTGTGACAGACCCTGCACAAGAGGAACATCCCCAGGGCTCAAACTTTTCTCAGCCCCACTCGGGACTCTTGGAAGAGCCCACAAGTGTGGGCACCTGTGTGGGGTCTGGATCTGAAAGGTATTTTGGTAGATGTGAGGGTCCAGCTGTGGTGTAAAAAATCTCTGAGGAGCCGAGAATGCAAAAACTTTGTCAAAATTCTCAAACAAGAGGAGAAAACCCTGTCAGAAAATCTCACGAGGATGTGTTTGGCTGCGTTGTGCCATAACCCAGCAAAGCAGAACACAGGGGCAGTTCCAGCTGAGTTACTTCATGCGTAAGAATATTAAACCTAAATGCATAAAATAATACCATCCTCTTCTCAGAGATTGTATCACAGAGTCACAAACTGGTTTGGTTGGAAAGGACCTTGAAGATCATCTCGTTCCAAACCTCTGCTGTGGGCAGGGACACCTTCCACAGACCAGGTTACTCCACGCCACTGTTTCCTAAACAAAGTTAATCAATAAACCTGCACATGGCTCCTTGAATCTTGCAGAGAAGACAAAAGTTAACAACCCCAAAGGCAACCCTTCTCTCACCCTGCTAAAAATCCAACTTCTCCAGGGTCTGCTGGCTTCTCTTTTCATTCCTCCTCATGCTTTGAGCCATTCTTTTCTGCAAGAGGATGGGTGTTTAGATGCTCCCCTTCTAATCAGCCACAATTACAGCCTTTTCCAGGATCTTCTGCTGCCAAACTGGAGGGGGGGAAAGAGAGAAAAGGTTTTAAAAAATAAGAGAGAGAGGCTAATGCTTGCAAAGACATATGTGTTTAGTGTTGTTGGCAGATTTGTAAACTTATTAGTGCCTCCACACACCATATAATTAAGATCTACTGGTAATTAGTCAATAGTTAAAAATAGGGGTTGGTGTTGTGCTGGTGAAAACGCCTACAAAATAATGTGTTCTCTGCTCTCAAGATGCAGTTAGTGTCTCTAAAAAATGTTAATTTAAAAAATAGGTATTCATTTCAGAAGCCGACTTTTTAGCGAAGGAGATTTCGGCGAGTTCGTGTGTGTGTGCATGTGTGCATCCAACCTATTTATCTTTCAACATTTATGTGTGTTTGTGTGATGTCCAAAGAGCTTACTGCATGTTTTGTCTTGGATAAAAATGTTAAGCTACAGAACTGCAGACTCGGCACAGCCGTGGAGAGGGAACGGGAGCTGTTCTCATTTGTCGATTTCCATTGGAATAAACCTGCTCATCAAAGGAAATTGTTCAGAAATCCATGGGAATGGCAGATGTGCAGCACCATGGGGCAGATGTCTGATGTTTGGAGGGCTGTGTGTGTATTTTCTAAATATTCAGGGATTACCACAGTCTATGGATATAATCCTTTAGTAACCTGGAATGCCAAAGACAGCATAAAAACTCTCATGCCTTGTAGCAAACAATTTGGCTAAATTGCCCTGGAAGAGCAGGTTAGAAGTCACTTTTCTTTATCCCTTGAAAGAAGACCCAAAAGAGGTGATGTGGTTTTTTAAGATTCCTTAACTCCTGCTGTATCATGTGCTCCAGAGCTGTGAGAGTTGCTGGTAATGTTCTGAAAGGACGTCTCATTTGGCTGTCATAAGCAATCTGTGGTGATTTGTTGTGCAGACAGGCATTTGTCTCAAGTAATCCAAAGGGCTTATTGTGATTGCTTGCTAGATCCAAGGAACGTAGAGTCGACTCGATGGGGGATTCATTTATTATGCTCCCAAACCTCTCCTAAATCTTTCCTTATGTCATGTCAATGGATTTGTCAGGCCACCCTCAGACAGCAGCGATGCACTGGTTGGGGAGATTTACCTTTGCCAAGCAGAGATGGTCACTGTGTTGATAGAGCTGCTCCTGAAGTGCCTGTGGACAGGGGAATTCTGCTCCAGGAAAGAAACTGGACTTTGGTTCGTGCTCTGGAGACAAGCAGCTGTTGTTGACCTTAAGAGAAAAAACCCTACTCCAAATACAGGGTAAAGCAGAAAAGACCAAGCCTGGACCATCCTACTACGGACAACAAAGTTATTTCATGGATTGTTCATGATACCACCTGAGTTCACAGAGTCATAGAGTAATGGAATGAGTTGGGTTGGAAGGGACCTACAGAACCACCTCATTGCACCCCCCTGCCATGGGCAGGGACACCTTCCACTACCCCAGGTTGCTCCAAGCCCCATCCAACCTGGTCTTGGACGCTTCCACGGATCCAGGGGCAGCCACAGCTTCTCTGGGCAACTTGTGCCAGGCCATCCCCACCTTTACAGGGAACAATTCCCTCCCAATATCCCAACTAACCCTGCTCTCTGTCAGTGTGAAACCTTGTCCTGTCTCTCCAGGCCCCTGTAAATGGTGTTTCTCCAACTTTCCTGTTGGCTCCTTTTAGCCACTGGAAGGCCACAATTATGTCACCCCAAAGTCTTCTCTCTTCCAGGCTGCACAATCTCTACTCCCTCAACCTTTCCTCTCAGAGGAGGTGCCCCATCCTCTGGTCATGTTGGTGCTTCTTCTGGACTCACTCTAACCCATGTCCTTCCTGTGCTGGGGATCCCAGGTGGGGTCTCACCTGAGTGGGGCGGAGGGGCAGAATCCCCCCCGTCCCCTGCTGCCCATGCTGTGGGACCACCCAGTATATGTAGGTTTCAGGGCCAGGGCATGTCCAGCCTCTTGCCAGCACCCCCAAGTCCTTCTCCCAGGGCTGTTCTTGATAGGTGACATCTGGAAAGCCCTCTGAGCATCCCCACTACCCAGACACCTGGCATTGGCACCTTTGAGGTCACAGTAAGATTTATAAAAATGTTTCTTTGACACTGAAAATTAATTTCATTTTCATTGTGGTCAACTGTGGCATTTACAGAGTGAGTTTTCTGCTCAAAAACCTGAATAGCCATTGAAACCTATTTTCAAATAACTTTTCAGGTATGAATGTGTCCATCCTCTCACACTTTCTCAAGTCCTCTTTCCCTGGTCAAGAGTGGCAGTTAACCAGCACATGGCAGATACTCTGGGAATGTCATAAACTTCATTACACAGAACCCATGAGCAGAGCAATGATATATAATGGTAAGTAAAATGTATAGGTGTACATTGGGGGTGCAGTTTGTTTTTAATCAAACAAAATCACTCATTAGAAAAAAACAAGAATCCAAACAAATGATAGAATCACAGAATGGCGATTCTATAATTGGGTTGGAATGGTGATTCTATCATTTGGGTTGGAAAGGACTTTAAGGATCATCTCATTCCATGAGCAGGGACACCTTCCTTTAGAGGAGTTTGCTCAAAGCCTTGTCCTCAAAGCTCATCCCAAATAAGTGAAACCAGCAATCTTTGAACAAAGAGTGGCTTTAAGAATTCCCTTCTTTGGGAGCTGTGCCTGTCATCTGCAGCTTTACCTGGGAGAAGACATTGATAGGATGTCTTTTGTCTCCTCGGAGTCTAGTAGAAAATGTTGGAGGGATGAAGTCGTTGGAGCAGATAGGAAGACAGAAAATCAGAGATGGGCACTCTGAGGGTGTGATCTCCCCAGCGTTGTTTCCTCAAAAAACCAGAAAAATATCAAAACCTCTTTATTCCCTCGGCTCTTTTCTGCTTCACTTCTTCCAGCTCTTTTATAAATCACCATTCCCAAATCTCACTGCCTAGCCTGGGCTCACTCGGGACTCAAACACATCCTGCAGCATCACCAAGTAGTAGGAGCACATTTCTTCTGGAGCAAATCTCCATTTACCAGCTGATCAGCCACCACTGGGGAGCACCAGTTGATCCCCACTCATGCCAGAGCTTGGGAACAAGTCACTTCATGAGAACTGCTGGGGCGTGAGGACCTCTGGGACACGTGGCTGCCGAGGCTGGACAGTGACAAACCTCTCCAGAGGGACTCAGGACATCTGCACAGCCTGCAAAATCCTGGAGGATTCAAGGACTGGGAATAGGAAACCACTGCTGGTCTGTTCCAGAATGTGAACTAGGAAGAACAGCCTGTTTGAGGCAAATGGCAACGAGTTCAAGGATTCCTCTGGGGTGAAAATGTGTGGAAAGGGGAATTATTAAAGATAATTTTTTCTTGATCAAGGTGTTTTCCTTGATCTTACTTTTCTTATAGGACCTTGCTAGGGGGCAACAGTGGGGGGAAAATGTGAGATGAATCCTTGATTTCACAGGATCATACAGATTGGAAAAGTCTTCAAAGGGCATTAAGTCCAAACTTGGACCACTTTGTCAACTAAACCAAAGCATTCAGTGTCACTTCCAGCTGTTCCTTAAACACCTCCAGGGATGGTGATTCTACCATCTCACTGGGCAGCCTGTACCAATTTTTAACAACCTATTTTGTAAAGGAAGTCCTCCTGAAGTGCAAAAATCTGAAGCAATCCAGCTGCTGTAATGCTCCTGGAGCACCCTGCTCCCCTGGAGGATGAGCAGAACCAGGATGGCCCAAGGTGAGGAGAGGCTGGAGCAGCCCCCATGCTCCTGTCCCTGCAATACACAGCATGTCAGGGTTTGCTTCCCAGCAATGCCTCTTCTTCTCAGTTTGGAGTTTTGCTTTGAAAGGCAGTTCTGGTGACTCTGATTTGTGGTGACAGCAACTTCAGTGGCATTTAAAGAGACTGGAAGGAAGAGATAAATAAGCTTGAAGATTGCTTAATAAAACAGTGGAAGAATTCTTCCCTGTGAGGTTCCTAAACACGAAGCCAGGCGTGGGAATTCGTCTCGCCTTGTTTTAGCCATCTAGAAGTTGGACATCTTCCTTGTCCAAGAGTTTCTCTGGAGGATTTGGAGAGAATGTCAGCACAACTGGAAGGCAATTCCCCTCCCTGTTTTAGGCATGTATTTTGGGACAGGAGGAACCATGCCCTGGAGGTGTCCATCCTTTTTCCACTGACTGTACAGAAATTTAACTTTTAGAGGGGTGAAATTAGGCAAGGGCAACCCAGACCAGACAGAGTGAGAAGAACCTTGTTCAGAGATGGATCCTTTGATTAGGTGACACTTTGAGTCTTGCTTCTTGTGTTGCCGGAGAGCCAGGAACAGTGAGTTTGGTCTTTGGGAAGTGTCACAAACTGCTTCCTGTGCCATCTCCATGGGAAACCCAGCCAGAACCAGAGAAACCCACCCCCTGCTCTGCTCAGGGGATGGGCAGTGCAAGACAGAGGGAATCCCATGGAGGTCAAGCAAGGCTGGAGGACAGCAACAACTCCTCAAAGAGAAGTGTGAGGAACTCAGTTCTCTGCTGGTTAGGATGATCAGAAGGGGCATGAGGGAGTCTGCGGCACAAATGCTCAGGTTGAATCTCAGAGAGGATAACAAGCTCTGGCATTTTTAGGGCAGAATGGAAAGAAAATTTAAAAAAAAAAAAAGAGAAAAGAAGCTGAAACAGCAGCAAACAATAACTCTTGATCTAAATCTTACAGATCACTGTACTTGCAGTGGGGCAACTGTCCAGGTAAAGGCTGCAAAACTGGGTCTGTTGAATGAGACCTACCTTGACCCAAAAAGTTCATAATTGTCCTTCCACCACCAGCAGAGATTGTGCAGGCTTGACTAATCACTTTGCAGCACCTGTAATATTTCACCTTAAGAGAGGAAAGAATTCCCATTCCTCTGAGACATTCCCATCCTGGTCTTGTTGCTGTGGACTCTCTATCCCTGGAGATGTTCAGTCCCAGGCTGGGTAAGGATCTGATTTATTGGAAGGTGTCCCTGCCCATGGCAAGGGGTTGGAACTGGAGGTTCTTTAAGTTCCCCCCGCCAACAGAAAACATTCCATGATTCTATGATTCAGTAAAGAGACTTAATTCATGGACCTGAACATAATGAACAGTCCTTGGAATGGCAGAGGGAATGGTTTTAAATTAGGAGAGATTTAGTTTAGAGATCAGGAAGAAATTCTTCCCTGTGAGGGTGTGGAGGCCCTGGCACAGGTTGCCCAGAGAAGCTGTGGCTGCCCCTGGATCCCTGGAAGTGTCCAAGGCCAGGCTGGACGGGGCTTGGAGCAACCCAGGATAGTGGAAGGCATCTGTCCATGGCAGGGGGTCAGACTAGATAAGCTTTTAAGTCCATTGCGAGCCAAGCCATTCTGTGATTCTGTGATCCTGCTGATCCTGCTTAGGACAGGTCAGAAATCCCCCCAAGAAATCTGTAGATGAGAATGGCACTCATTGCTCTTTCAAGTCACCGCTGCACAAGGTGCTGTGAGGATGCAGCATGCCTGGAGTGTGGCTGTTCGTTAATTAACATTCCAGGGAGAAGCTGCCGGTTCCACTCCCATGAGCAAGTTTCCCTCCTCGGTGTGGCTGCAGCTCCCAGCTGCCAGGAGGATTTGGTGCAAGGTGGTCAGGCCAGCAGGGTGAGATGCAGCAACCTCCTGTTTTCAGGAGCTGGGGCAGTGTTGTGACACTCCAGGGACAAGCACACACCCCGTTCCTTGCTCCAAGTTTCTCACAGGGACTCCAACAACCTTGGATTGCTCATATGTGCTTTCAGGATATCATGTACACCACTGCTTCCACCTCCTTGTCAGCAGCTCTTTTATCACTTCTTGATTAAACAAAGCATTTAAATCCTTCTCCCTTATCATGTCTCGATCCTGAGACGTGTCTGTGTGGCAGAATATTCAAACCAGCTCCCAGTGCCACTTGTTTCAAGGAGCACAGATGGGCTTCAGATTAATTTTAGGTGTAATATTTTGCTGAATCAGGATCTTCCCCTGCAAAGGATAACTTCCTAGGTACAGAGAGGGCAGTGCAAGGAGACATCACAGTCACTGCAGGAGACACAAGCTAACACTGTTTTTGCAGGAGCAAATGTGCATGGAAGGACCTCACAGCTTCCTGCTGAGTCTTTAGGTCTACCTTGAATTGCTTAGTAGGGTTGTTGATAGAGGGTGACTTGGGAGCTGGAACTCATCTGAGGGTCGGAGCCATGACAGCCACCCAGCTTTAGGAGGGATCTCGGTGTTTTCAATGTGTTTTCTATTCCTGTTGTTCATTCATCCATCCAGGCTGTGCATGGGCCCCAGTCAATCCAGTCCTTGGATTTTTCCTGCCAGATGGGGATGTATTCACCTCAGAGTTTCCCATCTAAAGCACTTGAACCACAGCTTGTGTCTCAACAGGTGAGTTGTGCCACAAGCTCCTTTTGGAGGCACCACTGCTGGGAAGCAGAATCATAGAATCATGGAATGGTTTAGGAGAGAAGGGACCTTAAGGATCATCTTGTTACAACATTCTGCCATGGTCAGGGACACTTTCCACTATCCCAGGGTGCTCCAAGCCCCCTCCAGCCTGACCTTGGACACTTCCAGGGATCCAGGGCCAGCCACAGCTTCTCTGGGCAGCCTGTGCCAGGGCCTCACCACCATCTGAGCAAACAGCTTTTTCCTGACTCTTCCCTCTGTCAGTTTGAAGCTTCTCCCATCACTCCATGCCATTGCCAAAAGTCCCTCTCCCTCTTTTTTATAAGCTCCCATTAATTACTGGAAGGCCACAATGAGGTCTCCCTCTCCAGGCTGAACAACCCCTGCTTTTTCAGCCTGTTTTCCTAGGAGAGGTGCTCCATCCCTCAGGTTATTTTTGTGGCCTTTTCTGCACCAATTTCCCAGGACCTTTCCTTTTTTTCTTTGGAAAAGGCTGGATGTGGCCCCAAAACACTCTCCCTGGGTGGGCTGTGTGGGTTTTGTGGACAGAGATGAAGGATGGCTCTCACAGCACTGCAGCAAAGCCTGTTTTCCATGGTTCCCCCTGTACTTTCCCCCAGAGCTCGGGGAATTGCGGATCTGGGTGTGTTTGACAGTGTGAAGGCAGAGTAACAGTCTGGCAGCTGGACCCTGCTGGGAAATCCTGTGCCTGCCTGGTGCTGGCTCCAGACATCAGGGAGCTGCAATCACGGCCAGAGGTGATGCCTTCATTTCCAGGTGCTCTTTCAGCTGTTTGCCTCCCAAAATCACTCTTTATTGCTACGTGTGAAAACCTCCACCACTGTGCGAAATTACTGTGGATCAGATGGGAGCGGATTCCTGGCGCTGGCTTTCAATAGGATATTTCAATAGGATATTTCACTGCTCTCTGCTTGCTGGGAAACATCCATTTCTGCTCCAGCCTGTGCTGACCTGCAGAAATCACAGCTTTCACGGCCTCCTGATGCAGAGCTTGGGCCCTGTAGTCAAAGATGCAGCCCCTTGGATGTTTAGGTTTGAAGGGCGCTAATTTGGGGTCCTCTGTACCCCCACAGTGGGCATTTTTGTCTGAGCAGTTTTCACATTATAGCTGGATGCACTTTTCTCCAAGATGCCGCTTGTCTGTGCCCTCTTCTTCCCTCCAAATATTCTAAGAAAAGAAATTGTTCCCTGAGAGGGTGGTGAGGCCCTGGCACAGAGTGCCAGTGGAGCTGTGGCTGCCCCTGGATCCCTGGAATTATCCAAGGCCAGGTTGGATGGGGCTTGGAGAAAGCTGGGATAGTGGAAGCTGTCCCTGCCCATGTCAGGGCATTGGAACAAGATGGCCTTTAAGGTCCCTTCCAACCCAACCCATTTTAGGATTTTAAGAACTCTGCAGTGCCTGGTTTTTTTTCTCTTGCATATGTTGGAAATCTTAGTTAGGGTGGGACTACACAGGTTCTGATTTCCGAGATTTATCCCCATAAATACATGTAGATCCCAATCCTCGACCCCCATCAATGAAGCCATCAGGGTGTTATGTTTCCTCTCTGGTTTGCAGCTGAACCATAGAAAATCCTGAGCTGGAAGGAACCCACTAGGACCATTAAATCCAACTCCTGTCCCTGCACAGGACACCCCAAGCAGTGATAACACCATGGCTGGGCTTTTCATTGACATGGAAACCAATGGCTTGTCATAGGAGGGAGGTCAGTGTTTCAGTGTTTGCTGAGGATGGAATTATAGACTCACCGAATGATTTGGGTTGGAAAAACCTGAAAAACCATCTCATTCCACCCCCTTGCCATGGGAAGGGACACTTTCCATAGACCAAGTTGCTCCAAGCCTTGTCCAACCTGGCCTAGAACACCTCCAGGGATGGGGAGTCCACACCATCTCTGGGCATCTATGTAGGGATCCTTCATCACTCCTCACTCCTGAGCTGGGCAAAGTGTCATCTGCAGTCTCCCAGGATATTTCAGACTCCACTGAATAAGTGCCCTGTGGTGCTTTGCCGACGTTCCAGGCCAGGGTTTGCTGCCAGGGCGATCTCCTGAGCCACGGATTTCCCCGTGCACAGTGACTCACTGTGGCACACTAATCACCCCCGGCCCCTTCCGTGATCTCCCCAGCTCCTGCACTGGAATTGCCATCCCCACTTAGGCCACCAGCTCATCAAACCCTCCTTCCTGCCTCGGGCGATGGCCAAAACTGGAGGTTGCCTCCGTCGCGCTCCGAAGTGACTGCGCCGTTCTGGGTGTGCGGGTGGAAGAGCTCTCCCCCGGCTGCTGCTGAAGATCCACTTATGCGCTGGAGCATGAGATTTGATTACCTTTATTACAGGATCTTCGCATGCAGAGCTGCAAATGTTCGTGGTCATGCAATTATCCAGTCGCAGCAGTTGACTCAGTGACCTTCCTTAGCAGTGGAGTCCATAAATTGTCTTTACACTGTGGAGGGACCTCTGAATTCCTGCTCCTCCACTGAACTTTGTCTTCACCCAGTGACATCTGGTAACTTGTGTTATACAGGGCAGGGAAAATTTGAAAGAGTTTCAGTCCTGTGGTTTCCCTCTCTTTTTTTCATTTGAATATCCTCAAACTCTTCTGTTCTCTTTACAAAACATTTTTGGATTTTTGACTGTTTCCTTTCCTGAATCAAGATAAACTTGTGCAGATCCTCAGGGTGTTCTGGCACCCTGGAGAAAAGGTGAAGATCACCCTTGAAATGTCCAACACATCCTTTGCCTTCTCTGGGAAAAGATCTCAGGTGTGTTCAGGAAAATACACAAATAATTGTGGAATCCCACAATGGTTTGCGCTGGAAGGGACATTAAGGTCATCCAGTTCCACCCCCTGCCATTGACAGGGACACCTTCCGCTATCCCAGGTTGCTCCAAGCCCCGTCCAGCCTGGCCTTGGACACTTCCAGGGATCCAGGGGCAGCCACAGCTTCTCTGGGCAAACTGTGCCAGGGCCTCACCACCCTCACAGGGAGCAATTCCTTCCCAATATCCCATCTAACCCTGCCCTTTGGGGAAGGGAAGCCATTCTCTGTGTCCTGTCCCTCCATCCCTTGTCCCCAGTCCCTCTCCAGCTCTCCTGGAGCCCCTTTAGGCCCTGGAAGGGGCTCTGAGGTCTCCCTGGATCCCTCTCCAGGTGAGCACCCCCAGCTCTCCCACCCTGGCTCCAGAGCAGAGGGGCTCCAGCCCTTGGAGCATCTCCGTGGCCTCCTCTGGACTCTCTCCAGCAGCTCCATGTCCTTCTGCTGTTGGAGCCCAGGGCTGGGGGCAGCCCTGCAGGGGGGGCCTCACCTGAGCAGGGCAGAGGGGCAGAATCCCCCCTCCCTTGCTGCCCACACGGGGGATCAGCCCAGGACATGATCATGGCTGTGTCATGTCCAGGTCTCATCCACCAACACCCCCAAATCTTTCTCCCCAGGAGAAGTCCCATTCTCCTGCCAGCCTGTTCTCATGCCTGGGATTGCCCAGACCAAAGTGTAGGACCTTGCATTTGGCCTTGTTGAACATGATGAGGTTCACATGGCCCCACCTCTCCAGTCTGTCCTGGTCCCTCTGGGTGGCAAAAGGCAAGAAAGGTAATTTCAAGGCCTGACACCATCTGAGACCCAGCAGAAGAGGGCAGATGATGAGTTCACCCCTTTAAATTTCAGGGGAAAGACAAGAAGAAACTCGGGAATTCCAAGTACAATTTGGCAAGAGCTCACATTTCTCAGTGAAAATACAGCAGGTATCACAAGAAACAGGGGAAACAGCTATTCAGGGAGAAGGAAAAAAAAGTAACTTTTAGGAAAAACAATGCCACAAAATAACATTTAGCATCTCTTCCAGCACATGCTGCTGCAGCCTTGAGTTCAAGGAGCCGTAAAAGTGACTAAAGCAAGAGTCTCTGGAGCGGATTGCTCAAGTGAAAGGAAGCTGGGATGAAATGCCAGCCAGCCCCGTCGGTCCCTCACCCAGCGCTGCTCAGAAATGCCTGATGCTTTCTGACTGGATAGCCAGGCCTGGAGTAATTACTCAGTTCCAGCATTTTCACTTTTAAAGCGAAAAGGAGGCTTCTTATCTTTGCATGAGTTACAATTTTGCCTCGCATTTTATGAGCTGACACTGCTGGTGAAGGTCTTTGCTTCTGGTTTGCTCCACTCCTGGTCCTTGTGGCCACGTGGCCACTGTCCTACTCTGCCCTACTGCAATTAAAATCCCTGGAGCTGTGGCTACAATTGGGAATGAAGCTATTTGGGGCACAGGTAGTCAACCCTACTGCTGAACTGCTTTATTCAGCTCAGGTGGAACATTGGCTGGAATAACTTGGAAGCTCAGGAGTTAACATGGACAAGGGACCATTCCCAATGGACCATCTGGAGGGTTTGTTCTGTTTGGAAGACTGAGAAAATTTAATACCAGATACAGCCCAACTGGACACTGTGTCTTGGCTTTGGGGCATGCATGAGACCATGTTTAAACTGTAAATCTCTTAAGAGATTTACAAATCTCTGGAGAGAATCTGGGTGCTCTGAGGTGCTCTGGTCCTACACAGTAATTATGACTGGGGTCATTAATCACATTTAGGGACTGAAAGCCTGAATCCACTCTCCAGGTGAATAGCAGGAGCTGGGTGTCTGCTGGGTGATCCAAGTCAAGCTCATGGCAAAAATGCTGAAGGAACCTTTCCAGCGATTCTGGAAGGGCTGTTTGGCCATGGGTTGGGCTGGAAGTCGCCCCAAGACCTGTGGGGTGTGACTCTTCCCTTCCAGTGACACCCAGGCCAGACCAGGTGGTATCCCTGGATTATCTCTAAATCCTCTTGGTCATAAAGGCACTGCACCAATTATCTTTATTCCCCCCTGGCATCACTCCTCCATACATTTTTCCCCTCTTCAAGCCACAGCTCCAGCACCTCACCAGCCCTTTCCTGTGTCAAATCCTGGGATCCTGGATCACCACATCATCTTGGTCAATGTAACCATTCCGTTCCTGATCTCTGCTCATGTTCTGCTCCTGGAACTCCCCCTGCCCACATCCCTCCTGCTCTTGTGGCCATCCTGCTTCCCTTTCCTCTTCCACATCTCCCTTATGCCACTGTGCTGCTTCCCAAGGACCTTTCCCAGCCCTCACAGCACCGTGGATGCTGGGAGCTGAAGGAGTGGCCTCCAAAACCTTGGGATTCCCAACACCAGGGGGACATCCCATGTTCCAGCTGAAAAGCAGGACGGTTTTTGGGGCAATAGCATCACTTTGCCTCTTTTTCAGCTCTCCACGCAGCCCACGAGTCCTTCCCTCCTCCCAGATCACTCTTTCCCGAGGGGAATCACAGTCACCAACCTCCATGATTCTAAAACCTGGCATTGCTAAGCCATTTCCCATTTCTCCATCCCAGCCACCTCCCCCACACTCTTTCCTTCTCTAATATCCAAGGAGGCACGGCTTAGGAGTCCCAGCTTAGCATCACCTCCTCTAATAGCATAAGCCCTGGATTAATCCCCTTGATTTTAGGGCACAGGGTGTTACTGGAATTCCTTGCCTTGTTCCAAGTGCTTGGGTCTTTTCTGTTATTTCTGTGCTGGATATTCAGAGCATGGGAAGATGGGCTATTATTGGGATTTTAGAGTCAGCATTTGTTTTAAAAAAGAAAACGGGTGCAGCAGAGGGGTCTGCATCATACATCCTCAGGAGGCAAAAACTGAGTGACAGGTTAAAGTCATTATGATAAAAAGTTCCCCTTAAAAAAAAAATCACAATTCTTACTGTTTGGAGCAAATATTCTCAGTATAGGTAAGCTTGATCCTCCTCCCATGCCTGCCAAAAATAAAAACAGCTTTAGGACAGTCACTTAACTTGTATTTGATGCTTTTTGGGGTCTAGGTTAAAGGTCACAGCTCGGTCAGAGGTGGCAGGGAGGACAAACAATGGAGATGTAGAGCTTACAGGCATGTGAGGGAGGAAAATCCTGGAAGCACTGGATATGTTGGCTCTGATTTTATTTGGGTTTTGTCAGGCTAATTAGAAAGTGCTGCACACTCATGCATTGGCAGATCCTAAACATCGTGGTGTTGGCTGGCTGGGTAAACACACACAGGATTGGTTAGCTTTGGGATATCCTGGGGAGATGGAGCAGGGTGGAAAAGGGAGGGAGGATTGGGGATTTGCTTTGGCCGTGTAACACAGGCTGTTTCCCTTTGTCCATGATGGGGTAAATTCCTCACTCCTGGAAAGGAGATGAGCAGACTGGAGACACAAAAGAGAAAGAAAACAGATGAGGCATCCATAAGAAACGCTTTAGAGTGGGGGCATAACAGTGGTCCCAGCAGGAAGCCATTTATTCTCGGGATACTCACAAAGGGGCTTTGCCCAAGACATGTTTAAGCAGCTTATGGCCATTAGACAAATGTTTAATCTGCAGGAAAGTGGGCCACCAGGCAGGCAGGTGCTAGGATGCTTTTTGAGCCATGGAGCAGCTGGGTTTGGGAGAGAGGGCAGCGGAGGGGACCCTGGGGCCAGGGAACAGAGGAGTGCAGGGTTTGCACCTCAGGGCTTGGCAGGGCAGGTGTGGCCACTGCAAAGGCCAAAAGGTTTCCCGTGCAAAGGTGAGAGGAGCCCCTGGAATCACCTGACTGCAGCAGGGATGGGCAAGGAGACCCCAAAAAGGCTGTCCCAGGTCTAGCGGCGCCTCTCCCACCTGTGTGAGACCTGCAGGACCTGAGGCAGCCAAGCGGAAGGTGGCTCAAATAAAACTCTCCAGATGTGCAGCCCCAGCCTCACAGCAGCAGCCACCTCCGAAAGGCACGGAAAGCCAGACAGAAAATCAGCTCATTCCCAGATCTGATCCCAGTTTGCCCTCAATAAAGACGTGGATCGGCCTGCGGGGGGCACGAGCAGAGAGGGAATAACTTCAGCCGGCACTTCGAGAGCAAGGCTGGAGCTGGCATCCCTCGGGTGCGTGAGCAGCATTTCCCAGGCAGGTGCCGTCGTTTTGCAGTTATCCAAGAGATGGCAGCCTTCCCTAAATCTTCTGCCGGGCTCTGACCACGAGGCACGCGTTTCACCTTGAGCCCCGACACGGCGGCGAGCGCAGCCCGTGAGACACGGGGCTCTCAAGCTGCAGAGAGCTGCTAAAAGCCGCGCTTCCAGCCGTGCTGCCGGGATTTTCCTGGTTTCTGCCTGAAGCAGTGATCGTGGAGAAGGGATCTGGGTTTTCTCTTGGTTGTACATCACCCAAAGTTGTCTTCTTGCTGGCAGCCCCAGCGTCCTGGGCTGTTCCTGTGGCATTCCTCGCCATCCATGGTACCTGGAGCAGCTTCTAGGGGAGGGGGTGTTTGGCTTAGGAACTCCAAGAGGACGTGTAGGAGCCAGCAGTGGCCTGGGCTCTCAACTCCCTGTGATCTCTGTTCCCAAATTGTTCTTCCCTGCAGAAAGACACAATGAGATGGTGGGATGAGCTCTACCTCCCGGTGCCTTTGCTGTGTGGCTTTCTGCACAACCACCCGCAAAATTCCAGTGTGTCCCCTCAAGAGGTCGCAGAGTGACAGAGTGGTTGGGTTAGAAAAGACCTTAAAAACCTTCTCAGTCACCCCCTGCCATGGGCAGAGATACTTTCCATTTTCCCAGGTTGCTCCAAGCCCTGTCTAACCTGGCCTTGGACACTTTCAGGGATCCAGGGGCAGCCACAGCTTCTCTGGGCAACCTGTGCCAGGGCCTCACCACCATCACAAGATTCCCACCTTCCTCCCCAGAGATTTTACTCTGCTTCAGTGTTCATTGCAGGAGCTCGTCAGGATTGGAAATTATGTCCCCTTTACACACCCTCTTGTGCATCTCTGTTCTCCAGACCTTTGGAAGTGGAAGATGGGAAGACAAATATAAACCCCATTCTTTTCCAAGCATCCCTTTTATGTTTGCCCTTCTTTCCACAATCTGTTTTCAGCCTGTGGAAAACTACAGATACCAAACCACAAATACAAACCACCTCAGCTGTGTTCCCCCACCACTGTTTCCCTGAGCCCACCAGTCCTAGAGAAAGAAGTCACACAGCCTATTCCTGGCTCTGTTCCTGTGGCCCTGGACACCCTGGAGGTGTCTATTCTAGTCCATTAAACAGTGCCAGGGCCTGTTTGCTGGGCTTGAGGCCAGCTGGCATTACCTGGCCACGACCAGACTATCACTGGTGTGTGAGCAACCCCCATCCCTCCACCATCCCTGTTCCTTAGTGGTGAACACCTTTGCTGTTGTCCCCAAGTGGCACTTGGACTGACACCTGCACCAAGTTAGACCTTCAATAGGCTCTGTTCATCCCTGTTGATCCCAACCTCCCTAAAACATGAAATTGTCACTATCCACAGTGTATTCTCCATTTTTCTCAGATTTTTTAATTTGAGTTTTTGAATCCTTTCCCTTTGCTGTGCATTAAAACTGAGCAAAGGATGATTTCCTTCCCCTCAAAGAGGGGAGCCCTTTCCTCTGGGCTTAGGATAATTTGGAGGTGCCAGAGGCGGGGACATTGGAGTCCACAGCTGAGGACATTGATGGGAATGGGAGGAAAAACTGGCCTTAAAAATCTGCAGAAGACAATTCCCTGAGCCATGGTGAGCTCTTCTTCAGGAAACCCACCCAGTCCCCCCAGGAGCAAGGTGTAGTGGCAGCACAGACCCTGCAGAAGGGACTTCCAACTGTTCCTCCTGGAGACTTTAGGAGGAAAGTCACAGTGACAAATGGGAACTGGGATCAGCAAGGCATGAAGCTGATTTGGGTTTTTCTATGCTTTGTTTTCCAAGGAAATGGTGGGCAAAGAAGAGCCCTAGATCATAGAATCACAAAATTTTTGGGGTTGTGTTGCAGGAAACCCACAACAGGGTTGGAAGGGACCTTAAGGATCACCTGGTTCCAATCCCCTGCCATGGGCAGGGACACCTTCCTTTACTCCAGGTTGCTCCAAGCCCAATCCAACCTGGCCTTGGACACTTCCAGGGATCCAAGGGCAGCCACAGCTTCTCTGGGCAACCTGTGCCAGCTGCAGCTCTGCTCCCACCAGTGGGTCAGGGATCACTTCCACATTCATCAGATTTTTTTCCTTCTCATGTCCCCAGTGATGCCCAGAGATGCTGCCTCAGCCGAGAAGGAGCAGCCAGAGAGCACATTCCCCATGCTGTGTCCTTGGAAAGAGTCTCCAGCAGGAATACCATGGGCTGTTTACCCCATCAGGCCAACTCCAAATCAGGGATCAATGACACATAAAGGGACAAAACTTAAGTCTTTCTGGGGACAAAACTTAATTATTGGTGGCAATTTTCAGATTCAGAAGCCACAGCGCAGTTTTTAGGCTGTACTAGCCCTGGCTGGATCCAACCTGTTATTTGAGATTGTGCCTCTCTACTCCTGATTCACCCTCCAGCAGCTCAATCCCAAGGATCCTGTGCCTTCCAAGTGTTCCTGCACTGCCACATGGAGCTGCTCACACAGCCATGGTCATTTCCAAATTATTGGTAGTTCAGGGGGTAAGGATTGGAGCCCCTCTGCTCTTGAGCCAGGCTGGGAGAGCTGGGGGTGTTCACTTGGAGAAGAGAAGGATCCAGGGAGAGCTCAGAGCCCCTTCCAGGGCCTAAAGGGGCTCCAGGAGAGCTGGGGAGGGACTGGGGACAAGGGATGGAGAGACAGGACAAGGGGGAATGGGTTCAGTATTTGCATTTGAGCACATCATCTCCATGAACAAGGCTCTCTCTGGCAAGACTGACCAGATTTTTCCCGGTCCTCTGCACCCAACTTCATAGAAGACAACAAACCACACAGCACATTTCAGGGTCTTTTTTTATTGAAAGGAGCAAAATCTATTTCCATCAAGGAAAAAAAAGAAAAACCAAAGAAAGAAGAAAACAAAGAAACAAAGTTTCTTCCAAACAAGAAGAAACCACTGCAAACATCACTTTCTGTCCTCCTCTCTACTTCCTTTTCCTGTGTGTCAGGCAGCAGTGCGTCCTCCCGCAGTCCTCAGTGTGCTCCTCCTTCTCTCCTTTGCCACAGGTCCTGCAGCAATGCCCTCTGCAGCTCCTTTTTGGCTGGCTTTTGGCTGTGGAAAGAAGGAAGGATCTGCATCTACACTGACTAATTCCTCATGGTCACCAGCACAGCCCAGTGACCATGACGGGACCCAGTTCCCATGGAGACCCACGGATGTTGGATGTCTGAATTTAGGATGGGGTGATTCTGGAGCTGAACTCCACTCCCAAAGCCTTTTGACCCAAACCCAACATAATTCTCCACGCAAGACCCACCCACACCCACTTTCCTGGAAAACTTTTTTTTTACAGCCCCAGAATGGTTTGGGTTGGAAGGGACCTTGATCCAAGCCACGGGCAGGGACACTTCCCACCATCCCAGGTTGCTCCAAGCCCTGTCCAGCCTGGCCTTGGACACTTCCTGGAACGCTTCCACCTTAATTCCTTTACAGTTCAGTCTTGTCTCTCATTCTGCTCCACACTATCTTCCACCTTACCTGGGGTGGCCATCAAGGCCATTAGGAAAACAGCTAAGACAACGTAGATGACCCTCATGGCTGGATATCCACCAGGATCGCAGCAGCTCTGGGATGCAGCCTTGCAGGGAGATCTTGCTGAGAAAAAGGCAGGAGACCCTGATATTTATAGACATTTCCTGACAGAGAGGACAGCGTTAAGAGGAGCGTGACTTTGCTGGTGTCCAAGGACACATTGTTTGCAGCTTAATGGGACCTTGTGTCACTCCAACCCAGTGGCCATCTGACAATGAGACGGCCACTCTGTGCCCATTTGGCTCTTTGAAGGGGTCTCATGCCCTGTGCTGGTGTCCCTCCCATGAGAGCTGGGCTCCTCTTGGTCTGGCTGCCAAAACTTTTAGCACAGACAATTGTGACTGTCCCCCTGTTCAGGGGATCTGGTGCTGGCTTTGTAGGAATGGTTGGGGTGATCAGTGTTAAAGCAATGAGTTTGAGAGCCCTTTTTCTCCCTTTCCAAAGCAGAGGCCTGAGATGACTGGTACTACCCTGGCCAATCCCACCCTGGGCATTCCCAGCTGCCTGTCAACATCCAGACCCTCTACCAGAGTCCTGAACCCTGTGGCAACGGACATGCAAGTTGTTATCAAGTTGAAATGTCTTTCCTATCAAAAGAACCCTCTGGCTGCCTGAAGGTAAATTTTACACATCAATTAACAGAACATAGCAAAATGCCAAGGGCAGAGATGGCCAGAGTGGCTTAGGCCTGTACTGCCTTCCCAAAATGTCCTTCACCACAAACTGGGAAGGATCACGGAACCACAGGATGGTTTGGGTTGGAAGGGACATTAAAGCTCATCTATTTCCAACCCCCTGCCATGAGCAGGGACAGGAACAGGACAGGGCAGAGACACTTTTCACTAGAGCAGACTGCTGGCAAGAGAAACAGAAGTCCTGGCATTCACATTTATATCAGATTGTGATTGATGTGTTCCTTCCCACATTTCCCTCTCCCTTGTGGAGAAATAAAAAAATTCCTTCATCACCTCCAGTCCAAGAAGAGGCTGAACCCAAGCAGAGACACTGCAGGTTGTGTTCCTGGCAAAGAATGGATGTTTGAGCCTGAACAATGTTGGCACTGCATGATGCTGTTCCCTCTGGAATGGCCTGACAGCAGGCTGGGGCTGCCTGCCCTGGGGAGCAAAAAAAAACTGGAAAAGCTCTTGCTCCAAGTGTGTCCACTGGGAACAAGGGGTTCCCTTCTACATCCAGCTGGATATCACAGCTCTAAGATGCTAAACAAATCCCAGGCCCTGTGGATTTGCAGTTGTTTTCTCTCTCTGCACTGAATGCATCCATTGCATTGCAAGGTAAAAGCAGGAGAGAAGTAGAGAAGATAAACAGAGGTGCCCCAAGTTTTCCCAATGTCCTTTAGCTGTCCTTTCTCTAGATGGGAAATGATCCCTCAGTCTCTGTGGCTCTTCTGGGCCCTGACTCCTCTACAAATTCCAATTTGCTCTCAGGAAGGACATGCCACTGGATAAGGCTGAGCCCACCAGCAACAGTGGCAGCACCTCTGGGATAACAGAGGTAAGAAAAGAGGGGGAAAAATGCAAAACAGCACCTGGAGAAAGGAGTGAGAATATGTGAGAACAGCCCTGCTCCATGGGCAGTGCAGGAGGAGGAGCAGGAGCTGCTCCAGGCACCAGAGCTGAGATTCCAGCCCAGGGTGCAGCCCAGGGAGAAGCAGCTGTGCCCCTGCAGCCCATGGGGGCCCAGAGGGATGCAGAAATCCACCTACAGCCCCTGGAGACCCCACACTGGAGCAGGGGGATGCCTGAAGGAGGCTGTGAACCTATGAAAACCCACACTGGAGCAGAGTCCTGGCAGGGCTTGTGACTCCATGGGGGACCTGTGTGGAGCAGCCTATTCCTGAAGGACTGACCCCATGGAAAGGACCCACACTGGAGCAGGGGAAGTTTGTGAGGAGTCCAACCCCTGAGAGTGAAGGAGCAGCAGAGACAATTGACCACAGCCCCCATTCCCCTGCTGAGGGAAGGAGGGAGAGAATTTGGGAGCAATACGCAGAATGGGAAGAAGTAGCAGGCAGGGAGGGCAGAATTTTATGACTTTTCCTTCCTCATTTCCCTCCCCGGACTGATTTTCAATAAATTATAATAATTTTCCTAAGTGGAGTCTGGTTTGCCCTTGGTGGCAATTGCTGAGGGATCTCCCCCTGTCCAATCCATTGCATGGGACCTGTGAGGGCCTTGTTGCTTCTCTGTTTCCCAGTTACTGAAATTTTCATGGAAAGAGGGCTGTCTTATGCTTGGGAGGAGACATTGCTGAGCCACAGACATTTTTAAAGACATCTGCAGATAACCTGTGACCTGAAAAGCAGCAAGGAGCTAAAAGAGTCTCTCCTGTCTCCAGAGGGCTGTGTTAAGGACCATGGAGAAGAGGAAAAACAGCACCTTATTCTCAAATCCCCACCCTGTCAGACCACTGGCAGTCCTGCAGCTCATTGTCAGTGGATGTTCAGGCTTTTTTTTTGGTGCTGCTGAGCCTTTGGGCTGGGCTTGGGGAACCTGTTGTAATGCAGGGACCGTGGAGACATCAGTAACACACCGCACATTGCAGAGTTACATCTCCTTTTTTTTCCTTTGTTTTATTTTTTGAGAGGAGGGGATGACAATGGGGTCAGACAGCCGGCAATCTGCTCCCACAGCCATTGTGGTGCCTCCTCTTCCCCAGGTGCTCCCTTCTCAGCTCCTATTTCCACTTCCTGGGGCGTGGGATGCAGCACGTGAACTTGCAGTCGTCAGCGGTTTCTTTAAAATCCATCACGCGACACTTCGGGGAGCAGTACCCCCTAGGAGCACAGGTCACCCTGAACTTCCCATAGCCTGGAAGAGGGGAGGGAGAGTGGTTGTTCCTCATCTCT
>WAAE01021764.1:438482-602356 GCA_013400495.1 Nicator chloris
TCCCCATTTCCCCACTTCCCCATTTCCCCATTTCCTCTTTTCCCCATTTCCCCATTTCCCCCTCTCTGTTCCCCCTTTCCCCCTCTTCCGCCTCCCTGTTCTCCATTTCCCCATTTCCCCCTCTCTGTTCCCCCTTTCCCCCTCTTCCGCCTCCCTGTTCTCCATTTCCCCATTTCCCCCTCTCTGTTCCCCCTTTCCCTGCTCTCCCATCCTCTCCCAGTCGCAGTGGGCAGCAGGATCAGACTCTGTCCATAGGGATGTCCTGTTCCATTCCCTCACACATCCAACATTCCTGTCCAAGCCCAGCCTCAAAACTGGAAGGGACCTGTAAGCTCAAAAGTCTGAAAAACTCCTTCTGCACCTCCCTCCCCTCATCTTTGGAAAAAATGCTCCCAAGGGAAGCAGATCCATTTCCCTCCTGAGAGATGGCCCAAAAGCAAATCCTAAAGATGTTCCACTGTGCCCATAGGTGTTTCCTTCCCTTGTACCTCTCCTGAAAGGATCAGTGTTCTCAGAGCAAAGCAGCAAAAGCCACATCAAGGATCCTGCAAAGGTCTTAAAAATGGTCCCACAGCAGCCTGGCACCAAATATTCACCATTAAAAGGTTAAAAGTGGGCCAAGGGAAACACTTGCCCCAGCTGGGTGAGAATTGATATCTGAGGAGGGTTTCTAATACCCCTTTGGGAGATCTCAGCCCAAAATCCCCTCTTGATTCCTAGAGAGGAACCAGAGAGCTTTAGAGTCTGAGGAACAGGGAATAGCAGCAACAGTTGTGTCACATCAATAAACCCAACATAGAATCATGGAATCATGGAATGGTTTAAGTTGGAAGAGACCTTAGAGATCACCTTGTTCCAACCCCCTGCCATGGGCAGTGACCCTTCCATTATCCCAGGTTGCCCCAAGCCCCATCCAACCTCACCTTGGACATTTCCAGGGATCCAGGGGCAGCCCCAGCTTCTCTGGGCACCCTGTGCCAGGGCCTCCCCACCCTCACAAAGAGGAATTTCTTCCTCATATCCAAACTAAATCTGCTCCTTTTCAGCCTAAGCCATTAAACACACTCAGTACTATGAAATTCTCCAAATCCCTGGGAGAAGTGGCCACATCCAGACTTGTTTGAAATTGTCTATCCTGGGCTCCTAAACTGGACACTGACGTTTTAGCCCCAATTATTCCTATACAAATCTCCCTGAGGTAGTTCTTATTTTATTGTCCCTTGAAAGAAGTCACTGAAGTACCTGCCCAGGTTATAGCAGCCACCTCAGAGGGTAGGAACTGAGCTAAAGTTATTTTAAAAGAATCCCAACTAGTATAAAGCTCATCCCACCCCATTTCCCATCTTACCTGGAGTGGCCAGGGAGAAGAGGAGGAAAAGAGCGAAGACAAGGTAGAGGAACTTCATGGCTGGACTTGAGCTGGGATCTCAGCGAGGCTGGAGAGAGGAGACCTGGAGACCTCGGAGGGAGGAGGTGATGCACAGGCAGGCTGGAGCTGCTGGGTTTTATAGAGAATTTCCCTGCGGAGCAGAGGATGCTGGGGACGAGCGGGAATTCATCCAAGTCGTTCTGTTTGGGGCTGGGCATGCAGTGATGGCACAAGAACTCCCCAGTTTTGCTGGCAGGGACCTCCTGTCTGCCCCTGACGCGGTTGCCCAAGATCAGATAGGATCCCAGCGCTGATGGGAACACAAAGGAATAGGGGATGTCGATATCTGGGTCCTTAGGAGGGGGCTGTGGGTCAGAGGGACCTGATGGGGATCTGCAGGTGCAGCGAGGAGGGGAGAACAAGATCGGTATCACAGAATTCCAGGCCTTCCCCAACCTCTGGCAGCGGTGCAGAGGGATGCAACAGGGCCACGATGCACTGATAACTCTCCCTGCATTGTCCAGGCTGATCACCATGTGGGACTGATGGCCTGGAAAGGATCCCTGCTCCACCTCTGAACCGTGTCTGCAAAATCTCCCTGATAAATTCAGCCAATGTTTGGGGAGGTGCCTTTGGTCATCCCCTCTGATGGATGGATGAGTGGGAGCTCTGGGGCTGGCAGCTCCAGGGAGCCTGGAGGAGACACTTTGATCATCACCTCGTCCCCACAGACCCTCCAGACAGTCCTGGGCTTTCAAACAAGAGCCCAGCTCTGTCAGGGAACTTTTCCAGCCCCAGCTCACTGGGCTGTTTAATGTCTTGATAAACAGCCAGGAAGAGAAAAAGGCTGAAGGGACAAGAATCTGCTTCAGAATTACTCAATATTGTCAAACCTGAATCCTCAGAGTGCAGCAGATGAATCTTACAACACAAGGCAGCAAAATGACAAATGCTGAATCAGTGAGAATTTGGAAAAATCTATAATCTCTGTAAAAATGGGGGGTCTGAATTACCTAAAACCAGTTAGGAAGGAAGTTTGGGCATCCTGCATCACCCTGGGGGATGTGCACTGCTCATCTCCCTATCCCTGGTGGCCTTGGTAGGGCAAGAAGAGGTTAAAGAAAGGTGGCAGAGCTGGGGACTTGTTTCTGCAAAATTAAATATACTGGAACTTGTCAGCTCAGGGTAGAAACTTAGTGAAGGTGCATCACAAGCTGTAAACATGTTAGAGGCCTAAGCAGGACAGAGCTACAGTTCTGCAATTTTCTTAACCCAAGAAATAGGTGGGATATGATGGTAAATAATACATTTATCATAAAAGTAAAAAACAAACAAACAAACAAGCAAAAAATAAACAAACAAAACCAAAACGAAACAAAACCAAAAAACTCCTCTTTCACACTGAGGATAGCTAAAACATGGAACTTGAACAAGGAATGCAAGAAGCTAAAATGCACTGAAAGGACAAATGTATTGAAAAAGCAATTTATAAATTAATGAAGCAGGTGCAAATTTAAAAATTGGGTGCAAAATCTCCTTGGGGAATTTGCCATGGTTCGTGTCACTGACTTCTCATCCTGGCTAGCAGTAGATCTCCTTTCCTGGATTTGAGGGCTGCCATGTTTTCCATGTCTTCTCTCTCCTGACCATAACCATTCCACTTGGATCTTTTTTTTTTTTTCCTGGCAGGTCACATCTTAATCTCAGAATCACAGAATCATTTAGGTGGGAAAAGACCTCTAAGATCGAGTCCAAGCATTCCCTCAGCACTGCCAAGGCCACCACTGATCCACGTCCCCAAATGTCACATCCACACAGCTTTTAAACCCCTCCAGGCATGGAGACTCCTCCACCACCCTGGGCACCCAATTCCAATGCCTGACCACACTTTGGGTGAAAAGGTTTTTCCCAATATCCAATCTAAATCTCTCTGGTGGAGCTTGAGGCTGTTTCCCCTCGTCCTGTCCCTGTTCTGGGAGCAGAGCCTGACCCCCCCGGCTGTCCCCTCCTGTCAGGGAGTTGTGCAGAGCCACAAGGTCCCCCCTGAGCCTCCTTTTCTCCAGGCTGAGCCCCTTTCCCAGCTCCCTCAGCCTCTCCTGGTGCTCCAGCCCCTTCCCCAGCTCTGTTCCCTTCCCTGGACACGCTCCAGCCCCTCAATATCTCTCCTGTCAAGAGGGGCCCAGAGCTGTCCCCAGGGCTGGAGGTGCCCCAGCAGTGCCAGCACAGGGGACAGGCACTGCCCTGGTTCTGCTTGGTGACCTTGAGCCATTTTCTGAGCCCCCCTGAGCCCCTTCCCTGCTTCCCTGGAGCGTGGAGCACACGACTGGATGGATGCACTTCCCAAGGGCCGTGCCATGGGTACGTCCTGTGTTTGTTTGCACTCGTAGGACAATTGGTGCTGCTTTCCCAACAGCCTGACTCAGCTCTTTGGTGCCTGCCTGTGATCTACTGCCACACAAATGATCCCTCCAGAACTGCCCACAGCCAGAAACTCCTTGTTCTGTGTTCTCCAGCTCATTATCCTTTTCTGTATAGACAAGGTAGCTTCCACTGTTACTTAATTTTTTTTCATTGTGGATCCATGAGGAGATCCACTGGGTTTCTAATCATGTCCCCTAGTGCTTTGCAGTCCTTTTCAACCTCTTATTTGTGAATTTTTGAAGCATTTTGCCAGACAACCATGAAAATTATTAGGCAGGATAACACTGGAATCACAAGAGACTTCTGATCAGATGTGGTGTGGCAATTCATTTCCTTAGCTTCATTTACATATTTGCCTACATCCCTTTTAATCAGCATCATGGTCCTTTTGGAAAGATTTCAGGAACAATACCCAAAAAGGGCTTGGGCCAAATCAATCTGATGAAAGTCATGCCAAGTGCAGGGTCCTGCCCATGGCGTGGGGCAGTCCTCAGGATAAATCCAGGCTGGGGATGAAGGGATGGAGCAGCCCTGGGAGAAGGACTTGGGGGTGCTGGGGGCTGAGAGATGGACATGACCCATCCCTGAACTCCCCATGCCCTGGGCTGATCTCCCAGCTGGAGCATCCAGGGAAGGGAACGGAGCTGGGGAAGGGGCTGGAGCACCAGGAACAACTGAGGGAGCTGGGAAAGGGGCTCAGCCTGGAGAAAAGGAGGCTCAGGAGGGACCTTGTGGCTCTGCACAACTCCCTGACAGGAGGGGACAGCCAGGGAGGGTCAGGCTCTGCTCCCAGGGAATAGGAACTGGAGGAGAGGGAGCAGCCTCAAGTTGCACTCAGGGAGATTTAGATTGGATATTAGGGAAAGTTTCTTCACTGACAAAGTGATCAGGCACAGACTGCCCAGGGCTGTGGTGGTGTCCCCATCCCTGAAGTGTCCCTAAGGGATGTGGATATGACATGTGGGGATGTGGTTTGGTGGTGAACACTGTGGTGCCAGGTTCACTGCACTCAAGGATCTCAGAGATATTTTCCCGCCTTAATGATTCTTTGATTCAGTAAGAGGAATGTGGACCTGTTGGACAGAGTCTAGAAGAAAGCCATTCAATTGGTCACAGAACTTCATCTCCTCTGCTCTGGGGCCAGACTGGGAGAGCTGGGAGTGTTCACCTGGAGAAGAGATGGCTCCAGTGAGACCTCAGAGCGCCTTCCAGAGCCTAAAGGGGCTCCAGGAGAGCTGGAGAGGGACTTGGGACAAGGCATGGAGGGACAGGACAAGGAGGAATGCCCTAAAGCTGAAGGAGGGAAGATTTAGATAGGATATTGGGAAGGAATTGTTCCCCGTGAGGGTGGGCAGTCTCTGGCACAGGTTGCCCAGAGAAGCTGTGGCTGCCCCTGGATCCCTGGAAGTGTCCAGGGCCAGGGTGGTTGGGGCTTGGAGCAACCTGGGATAGTGGGAGGTGTCCCTGCTGCTGGCAGGGGGTGGGACTGGATGGTCTTTAAGATCTTCTCCAATCCAAACTGTTCTGGGATTCTGTTCCATGACTCTTTGATCCTCAGTGCCAGAGCACTGGTCAGGGTTGGATGCTCCATCAAACCGTTCCCCATCGTGGACCTGATAGCCCATTGTGCCCGTGCCTTGCAGACAGTGCCCAAAGCTTATCAGGAGCCATCCCAGACTGAATTCCAGCTGCCCTGGGAGCAGCTGTGCTGTGGGCAGCCCCGGCTGGCACTGCTGGAGCCCGGCCGTGCCCGACAGCCGGATCTGGAGAGCGGGAACGGCCCCCACGTGCCCATGGAGCACGGGCTGGCTGCCAGGTGCCTTTGTGAGAGGCCCCAGCGGGTCAGGGTGACACTGCACGGCCTGGAGAGCAAACAACAGCCCTCTGGAGATGGTTTTGCCCGAGGTTCTCCTGTGGCCGTGCCGTTTGTGGCCAGAGTCCCTCTATAAAACCTCGGCCCTCGGACACCTCGGACACGCTTTTCTCCCTGTGTGCCAAGATCTCCCCCAGCCTCCAGCCATGAGGGTGCTCTGCGTGGTCTTTGCTGTGCTCCTGCTTTTCTCCCTGGCCACCCCAGGTAAGACTGGAATGTTTGGAGGTGGAGAAATCAGGGACACTTGTGTCCTCTCCAGCCTCAGGGTCAGGGAGGGGGTTCATCTCCGGGGCAGTGGGGATCAGGTCCTTGGTGATTTCCAATGGGTTTGTAGTGGGATGAATCCCACACTGCAAATCCCATCGCTCAACCTCATGCAGAGGGATCCAGCATGAGTAGAGGGATGGTTTGTAAGCGCCCAGTTGTCCTCCAGCTCGGTGGAGCCATGAAATGCACCCTGTCCTAGGTGGATCTAACCCCAGAGGTACCCAGAGCAACAGAACCACCCTGGAACCAGCAAGGACACAACTCCTGGGGCTCTGCCCTGCCACATAGCCATGATTCTCTCCAAAACCCCCCTCTCTCTCCTTCCCACGGCAGGGCACGGGCAGCCCAAGGGCTTTTGTGACGGGTACTGCGCCGAAGTGTGCGGCAAAACCGAGGAGTGGTCCTTCAGCCGCTACTACTGCGAGGAGCTGCAGTGCTGCATCAGCTCGCCCAAGAAGGGGAAATGACCCCGCAGGAATCCGGCCCGGAGCAAGAGCAGCACCCGCCGTGGAGCTCCCGGCGCCGTCCCCAGGGTGTGGCCCCGGCGGGGCTCGGTGCTTTGAAGTAAAGTTGGGCAGATAAGATGATTTCTGTGTGCTGAGAGGTTCATTCGCCTCCCGGGAGGGGACAGCCGGCAGAGGCTGGCAGCCAGAGCTCCCTGGAGAGTTGTCACGACAAACCCCTGACAGCCCCAGCTGCTTCTGGCAGCCCCGAAGCCCCGACACCAAAATGCCACCCAGGTAAAGCAAAGGCTTTGGGATTTTCAAAGCGGAGTGGTGGCAAAGGCTGGGATTGCTTAACCCACTGCCTCCCTCCTCCACAAGCTGAATCCCAGTTTATTTGTCGGGGGCACAACAGCCCCATCAGTCCCATCCAGCCTCTGCTGGATGAGGTAGGAACGGGAGACAAACAGCACCACCTCCCCCTTGCACCCCAAAATCCCATTCCTGGCTTGCCCATAGAGCAACCAGTGCAGCCACTGAGGCTTTGGGGCCCCGTGGTTGTCCCGGACACCCTCACCAAGTGCCTTCTCAGCAGAGTCTGTGACCAGATTATTCCATGGGGATCACCAAGAACAGGAGAACAGATGAGGATTTCTTCAGAGTGCCCTTCCCTACCCCATCCACTGTGGGATAACCCAATCACTCCAGGCATTCTGCAAGGGGACCGGGCCTGATCCAGTGTAGGGTGGCTCAGAACATCCCACAAACAATCCAGTAATAGTGGAGGCTGGGATGTTTGTGCCCTAAAGGGCCACAGGGCAGAAATCAGCTCTGTTTCTCTGAAACCCTGCAGGAAATAAAGGAATTTTCCAGCCCTGAGGCCTTGCAAACACAGAAAAAGGCTTTGCACTGGTATTTGTAGGACTGGAAGGTGCTGCAAGAGAAGAGAGGGGGTACAGGCCTCTCCCTCTTGTGGGATTACTCCCAATTTCTGCAGGAGGAAGGGCTGTGCTTCCTCTCCTCAGCAGCATCCTTTGTGATCAGCAGAGATCTTGGCACATGGAGCTGGGGGTAAAAGTAATTTCTTCCTCAGAATAATTGATATATTTGTCCAAAACTCCCATTTTCCAGGACACATGGGGCCTGCTGGTGCATCTGAACATGCAACGTGAGGTGCTCCAAGAGTTTTGTGACCACCCTGGTCTGAATGAGTGTCCCTGGAAATTTTGGGTCACACAGGTAGAAAAAAAAAAAGAATAACAGAAAAGAAAAAAAAGGGCCAAGGTTATGCTCCTTTATTTTATCTTTAGGATAAAATTTTCATCCTTAGGATAAATGTGAAATCTGATAACCTGAAACACTTTATCAGTTTAAAGACTGACAAGGGATACAGGAAACTTGATAAGGTTGTGGGATTTCTTAGGATACAGACAAGAGGGCTGAGTCTCTGCACAGACTGGGTGAGATGCTGAGTGTGAGGGGGTTAAGATCCAGTTTACAGATGCTGAGGGCTGGCAGCACGTGAAAATCACATTTAATACAGGATGGCCCATCAAGAGCCACAGGCTTTGTCAACATTCACCTGAGGCCAGACAAGAGGAGATGAAAGACAGAAAATTCACCTCACCAGCCCTGAGTTGGTGACACTTCATAGACACAAAAGGCTGAAAGTTTGATTAAAGGATAAAAATTCCTGAAGGAAACATAGAACAAAAATAAAAAACTCCTTTGCTGTTGCTTTCTGTTTTTTTTTTCTTTTTTCTTTTTTTTGTCTTCCCTGGGAATTGTGAGAGGAGAGTGAAAAGAAAAGCCAGGTGAAAGTGAATGAACTCCCAAATGGGGTTTGGAGCAGCCTGAGATAGTAGAAGTTGTCTCCGCCCATGCCAGGGGGTGGGATGAGACAACCTAAAAATGTCACTTACAACCCAAACTAGTCTGTGATTCCGTGATATTGTAAATTCCAACTATCCCAAGTCACAGATTTGTATCCTGGAAAGAACCTTCCATAGGAGAAATTAGTTGAATATCTATTTGTTATACCCATAAATTACTGGATTGCAAGGGTTTCTCACATTTACAGGGAGAAAACATCAGTTCAAAGTTGTCACCTGGGTGAGCCCCTGCAACTCAGATCACACAGAACTTGCACTCCACAGCTTTCCAGGGGCAGCAGGGGATGGAAAGGCCACAGCTTCTGCACTCAGTTTCAATCAGGAATTGACATAAAACTGGAGGAATTGTTAAAAAGGAGACGAAGGGTGCAGATAAAAGAGTTAAATGCTTGCAAATAGATTCTTTGCAAGCACCTGGGGAGACGTTTAAGGCCACTAAGAAGGAGACTCAGGGAAAATGTATGACAGGTATTAAAAAGCAAAGCCCTGAGAAAGAGCAAGAAGGAAAAGGTCACAGCAGAGCAGTGGGATGAGGGAGGTTCTTAGAAAGGAAAAGCTGAAATTGTGTCCAAACATGGAAAATAGAAAAGATAATAAACTGGGCTTGACAAAGTATAAAACACAATAAGGCAGCTCAGTAGGGAACTGCAGGAGAAGGTAGAAAAATATGAGGAAACCTCCTCAAATCAGGTTTGTTTATTTTTTTCTTTTTCCAAACACATCGGGAATGTGAAGCCTGACAAAAGAGTGTGGTTGGGGAAATAAAGTTAATTAAAGCTAAGGCCACTCCACAGGAGCCGAATGAAATATTTGCACTGGTTCTCACCTGGCAAGAAAGAAGGGAGGCCTTGATGCTGAACCCTCCTTTGTGAGGACTCATCAAAGGGCTTGTCTTAAGTGTAAAAGCTGGGGAAGGGAAGAAAAAGCAGCAACAAATCACCAGCATCCAGATCTTTTCCTTGAAAAAAAAAAAGTCTGAAGGGAATTCAGGGATGAAACAGAGTGTGATCTCTACAGCCTGGAGAAGGGAAGGATCCAGGGAGAGCTCAGAGCCCCTTCCAGGGCCTAAAGGGGCTCCAGGAGAGCTGGAGAGGGACTGGGGACAAGGATGGAGGAACAGGACACAGGGAATGGCTTCCCACGGCCAGAGGGCAGGGAGAGATGGGATATTGGGAAGGAATTGTTGCCCGTGAGGGTGGTGAGGCCCTGGCACAGGTTTCCCAGAGAAGCTGTGGCTGCCCCTGGATCCCTGGAAGTGTCCAAGGCCAGGCTGGATGGGGCTTGGATCAAGCTGGGCTAGTGGATGATGTCCCTGCACATGGCAGGGGTGGGACTGGATGATCTTTAAGGTCACTTCCCACCCAAACCATTCCATGATTCTGTGACCTGTTGCTCAAGAAAGTTTTGCTGTGCAAAGATGGGAGATGGTAATTTGATAAGGAAAATATCTTCAAGTGTCCTACGGGATTGCAAGCCAGGATTGTACCAGTTTTAAATATAATAACAAGGGGGAAAACCAGGAAATCAGGAAAATCCTGTCCTCAAACCAAAGGACAGGGCCCAGCACTTTGGGGCTGAAATGCGGGAGATGGGGTTAAGAGGAGAATTTGGGGGTGGAATCACTGGTGAGGCTACAGCAGGAAATTTTATCATAAAAAATCTGGAAGAGGGATGGGAGGGAATGGAAAGATGCATTGTTGAGGGTAATAAAGGTTGATGGCTGAAGAAGGACCTGGCTTGGGTTTGGGGTGTGACTCCTCCCCTGGCTGGTGAAATCCAGTGCAGTGGATGTTGTGAGGAAAAACCCAATCATTTCCTGTGTTGGGTGAATGGCTCCATGTGGGTTATTTGATGGTAGAGACTGGGAATGCAGGAGCAAGCGAGAACAGGGAGCATCAGCAGCATCACACCGAGTTGTTTGCTAAACCTTGGGAATTCCAGCCAGACATTTTGGGACTCTACTTGCTCTCCCCTTTTTACCTTTTTTTAAATTTTCCCGTGTGTTTGCTGCTCCCATGACAGTGAATATCCTTGTGACCACTCAGGGAGTGAAACCTGGGACCTGCTGAGCCTTCAGCCTCCGTCTCACCAAGGAAGGATCAGCTGGAAAATCCCTGCTGGGCCGTATTTTTTTGCTGTTTACACAAACTGCACTCCTCAGGAAGGTCCCCATGTTTAAAAAGAGGCAGTGCAGGCTCTGCCCTGCTCCCTGTCTGTGGCTGTGTGTGGGTGGCAGTGACAGGCAAGCAGATGGGCACATTAACAGGGATCACTGTGCCAGACGTTCCCGTTCCTGTCTCTCCCAGGGCAGATGCACTGACTGTCACTACAAGGAAAGACACATCTTTAAAATGTATTGCACCAGGCAATATGGGAACTCCAGATCTGTGGGGAAAGATGGGTTTGTTTGTGGGTTTTTTGCTGCTCTGTGTGGCTTACTCCTTTAAAAATGTTTCTGGTGAGGCCTTATTTCACTGAAAATAATATATAGAGGAAAACAGAGTGGGGGGGTGAGAATCCCACAGCCAGGATCCAATCAATTGCCATGGAATGCTGGAATGCTTAAAGCTCAACCCATTCCCACCCCCTGCCATGGGCAGGGACACCTTCCACTGTCCCAGGTTGCTCCAAGCCCTGTCCAATGTGGCCTTGGGCACTTCCAGGGATCCAGGGGCAGCCACAGCTTCTCTGGATAACCTGTGCCATTTCCTGCAGCTTCTAGAAGCAGGATTCAGCAAAACACCCTCTCTTCTGGAGCTGCAGTTTATGAGGCTGTTTTAACTGGTATTCATCACATCTCAGGCACCTGGTGGGATTTTCGAGGGTGTCCTGTGCAGGGCCAGGAGTTGGGCTGGGTGATACTTGTGCCTCCCTTCCAGCTCAGGATAGCCTGTGATTTTATGAACATTTCTAAAGTTACTCTGTTTATGTCAGATGGGAAAGACAAAGAAGGTTTGTTTTGTTTTGTTTTTTTCCCAAATAGCTATCCTTTCCACCATGAAAGCTTGACACGAGAGNCAAATAGCTGTCCTTTCCACATGCAGAACACCATGAAAGCTTGACACGAGAGGAGTGAGTAAATGACTGCTTTAAAGTAGTGCAATTTTGACTGAAACCCCACAGCAATTCAGGGCCACTTCATTATTCTGCTCCTGCACTCGTTCCATTGCTCTGCACAACTCCCTGACAGGAGGGGCCAGCCGGGGGGGTCGGGCTCTGCTCCCAGGGAACAGGGACAGGAGGAGAGGGAACGGCCTCAGGCTGTGCCAGGGGAGGTTCAGGTTGGACATTGGGAACAATTTCTTCACCAAAGGGCTGCCCAGCCCTGGCACAGCTGCCCAGGGCAGTGGTGGAGTCCCCACCCCTACAGGGATATAAAAGCCATGTGCATGTGGCACTTGGGGACATTGGTCAGTGGTGGCCTTGGCAGTGCTGGGGAATGGTTGGACTGGGTGATCTCAGAGAGCTTTTCCACCCTAAACCATTCTGTGATTCTATTGGTGTCTATAAGCATGAGAGTATCTCCGCTTTCTCACTGGAAAATATGGTTTCTTTTCCAGATTTATTTGGACCCTCATGAACCCCAAGTCTTAAGGCTTTTTTTTTTAATTTATGTTTTCCAACTTTTTTTTTATTTTTCTTACTGAATTCAGTGGTCAAAGAAAATGTCTTAGAAGGGAAATATAAGTGATGACTGAGGGAGATCCCTCTGCTGAAATTTCTGCAGTGACTTCAGGGTACCAAGACACAAAAATCATTCAAATAAGTGGGCTCAAACACACCAAATCCAGTCCTGGCTCCGTGGGATAGAAAACATTCTGAAAGGGATTGTAAACAGTGTCCCAATTCTACAATTCTAAAATTCCTCCAGAGCTGGTGAGAAGGGATTTTGGCAGCACCAGAACCACGGGGAGGTCAGAGCTGCTGCTGCCAGAGATGTGCTACATTCCCCAAATTGTGTCTTTTTTAGGAATGATCAAGTGGGAAACCCAAACTGTCGATTTTCAGCCCCTTTCCTCACCTGCTCTAAAGATCTTTGTTCTGTGTTTCTCTTCCCCTTTCCCAGTATCCATTCCCCATTCAAGACCAGCAGAGGTGCCTGGAAATGGTATTGGCTTTACTCCATGTATTTGCTGGAGGACAAGGAGATGGGATCTGCCCTGTGGCCAGTGAGGGTTAATCCCATCTTCAGGAGCTTCCTGAGCACCTCCTGGTCATCCCTGGGTGGTCTCTCCATGCTCCCTTTAAGGTCCCTCTATTTACATTTTTCCCTTTCATCGATCCCTGCTTTATTTCATCATGTTTCCTTACAATTCTTGGGTTTCTCCAACCTGTGGCCCTTTTTTCCCCTTCTGAATGAGAAAGATGCTGAAGAGAGTTTGAGACCTTGCCCCCATCCCTCCCTCTCATACCCCAGCCATGGTCACAACATTTCTGCCAGGATCTCCAATGAACACTGATTTTTGAGCCCCAGGACTGAGCCAGGCCCCCTCCCACCCATGGGATTTGCTGTGAGCCTCAGAGGGGAAAGGGACAGCCAGGAGGGTGTTGTTCCAACCACACCTTTGTCACCCAGCACTGCCTGAATTCCCTGTGGGAAGCAGAGGGGAAAACTCCATCTCTTTAATGCTTTCACTATGAAATTTGTGGAAAAGAACAGTGAGACATGACGCCAACAGGTCTTTCCAGCTGAGCCTGTCCTAGCACTTTAAATGGGATCGTGAGCACACAACAAATGAGATCTTCTTTTTTTATTTTGTTTTATTTTTTTAGAGGAGGGGATGACAATGGGGTCAGACAGCCGGCAATCTGCTCCCACAGCCATTGTGGTGCCTCCTCTTCCCCAGGTGCTCCCTTCTCAGCTCCTATTTCCACTTCCTGGGGCGTGGGATGCAGCACGTGAACTTGCAGTCGTCAGCGGTTTCTTTAAAATCCATCACGCGACACTTCGGGGAGCAGTACCCCCTAGGAGCACAGGTCACCCTGAACTTCCCATAGCCTGGAAGAGGGGAGGGAGAGTGGTTGTTCCTCATCTCTGTTCCCTGTTTCCCTATCTCTATTCCCCATTTCCCCATTTCCCCATTTCCCCATCTCTCTTCCCCATTTCTCCATTTCCCCATCTCTGTTCCCCATTTCCATGCTCCCCCATCCTCTCCCAGTCGCAGTGGGCAGCAGGATCAGACCCTGCCCATAGGGATGTTCCTGCTCCATCCCCCCACATGTCCAACAGTCCTTCCCAACCCCAACCCCAAAGCTGGAAGGGACCTTGAAGGGCCCAGAGCAGCTCCTTGTGCACCCCTCTTTCCCCTTCTGATGGCTACAGGGACACTGGGAAAGATGGGAGAGCATCTCAAAACACCCCAAAACCAAAACTCATAGAGATATTGTCAGGGCAAGGCTTCACCAAATGCCAGGCACCAGGGTGAGAAGCTGCTGGCCTGAAGTGATGTCCAGAGTGAAGGGATATTGGAATGGGAACCTTTCTGAGCCCCAAATCCCCCTTCAGTCATTGAAGAGGGAGGTGAGAACCAGAACAGAAGGGATGTCTGAGCACTGCACATTACAAATGTGAGGGAGCTTGACCCTGAAGGTATTGCCAGAAGTAGTCTGGCACAAAAGGTGGCATCAAGCAGAGGAAAGTTCCAGAAGGCTGGCGTCTCTGAAAAGGGCATCCAGCACTCACTCGGTGCTTCATGATTGAAACAAGTACACCAGGGCTCAGCTCACCTTAACTTAGGTGCCAGAAACGTCCAGAACATCCTAAATGTGCCTCTTACAGTACTTTAAAGTGATTTTTTCTTTTGTAAAGACTCATTTGTATAAAAATAGATCCCCATATAAGACAACCTGGGGTAACCGAACCATGTTGCAGAATCACAGAATCCTAAAATCCGTAGAATCACGAAATCACAGTCATGAAATCACAGAATCGTGAAACCCTAAAGCCATCGAGTGGCTTGGGTTGAGAGGAGACACAGGTGCATCCCCAAAGGATTAGGGACGTTTATGTGGCCATCAAAGTCACAGCTCTAAAGCCAGTAGGGCCCATGTTCTCTCCAGCTGCCTGCCGCCCTCGTCCCGCTTTTCCCCCTTATCCAGCTCACATTCCCACACAATTCCCCCTCTTACCTGGGGCAGCCAGGGAGACCAGGAGGAAGACAGCAAAGACAAGGTAGAGGAACCTCATGGCTGGAGTGGAGCTGGGATCTCAGCGAGGCTGGAGCAGGAGGGTTGGAGGGAGCCGGAGCTGGGCGCTGTGAGTGGCACGGCTGGGGATCCTCGGATTTATAGGGCACAGAGGAGGGTCTGGGGGAGGTCCTGCTGCTCGGGGACCTCTCATGGGTCACTGCACGGCACAGCCACCGGCCCCTCCACCCTGCTGGCAAAACTCTGCTCTCCCCAGAGCTGGGATCAGCCCCCGATTCAAAGGAAAACCGCGGGGTGTGACAGGAGCGGACGGGGAGCAGATGGAACAGATGTCCTGGGGCAGAGGGACCTCGCAGGGAACAAGATCGGTATCACAGGCCTTTCCCAACCTTTGGCAGGGATGCAGCAGGGCTGGGATGTGGCCAGGATGCACTGACAGCTCTGCCTCTGTTGTCTAGAGCTGTCCCCACATGGGCTGGACATGCTGAGAGGACCCAGTGTCTGTGTGTCACCTTCTTGGGAGCCAGGACTGCAAACCCCTTTGGTAAATTCAGCAAACACCACATTCCCTGCAGCCTGATGTGTTGTCCCCTCTCACCCCTCTGAAGGGCAGGAGCCCTGGAGCTGAGAGCCTTTTCCCAGGAAGAGCTGATCACTTGCAGACACTTTGATCGGCCCCTCATCCTCACAAACCCTCCGGGCAGCTCTGGGGGCTCGAGTGTGTTCAGTTTCTGGGGTGGACGGGGCCTGATCCCGGCTGTCAGAGGTGCTCTGGTGCCAACAGAAGGTTATTCAGAGCAGGGAAATGAGAACTGACTGCAAGGAGTCTGGAGGCTCTGGAAGGATCTCAGCACTGAGTGGCAGCTTCAGCAGATGGCAAACGAGACTGGCTCAGTGGTGACACACTGATTTTCACCTTCCAGGAATGAGACATTCCCAAAGAGCACTCAGGAAAAAAAAAAAAAAAAATCCCAGTGCCCAGAAGCAGGAAAACTGAGTGCTTGGTTTTGCTGGAATGGGTGCTGAAATTGGGGTGGTTTTTTGACAGTTTTGAGGGTGCTTCATGCAGCAAACTGTGCTGGTGTCCCTCTCTCTGCACATGCAGAGCAAGAAAAGAGGTACAAAGGACTGCAGGGAGGATGGTGAGAGCTGGGGACTTTTTCCCTGGCAGTAAGACAGTAATTAGACTGGGAACTTCCACGGTAGAGGGAGAGGAGTATGTGGGAATGTGTGACAGAACTGTTAAAAAAGTGCCCTAAAAAAGAGAGAGCTCTGGTTTTCCCTTTCCATAATCAGGGAAGCAGATGACACACGGCAGTTTGTTGATGCACTGAACAAAGGAATTGCTCTTTCCCACTGCCCACAGTGGTGCAACTCACCGTGCCTCTGACAGCAGGAGAGGAAACAGCCTCAAGTTGCACCAGGGGAGGTTTAGATGGGATATTAGGAAAGATTTGTTCACTAAAATGGTGGTGAGGGCAGTGGTGGAGTCTCTGTCCCTGGAGGGATTTAAAAGTTGTGTGCATGTGGCACTTGGGGACGTGGGTCAGTGGTGCCCTTGGCACTGCTGGGGAAGTGGTTGGACTTGGTGACCTCACAGGGTTTTTCCAACCTTGGTGATTCCGTGGCTGCCACGGATATTGTGGAACAGGGAGTTATAAATGTCTTCAGAAGGTAACTGGCGCAGCCAATCTGACTTTTGAAGATTGTTCTGCTCTGAGCAGCCGGGCAGGCTGGACCAGGTGATCTCCAGAGCTCCCTCCCACCCTGTGTTATCCTGTGCTTCCATGAAATCTATAAAATCCTCTGAGGGGCATTCAGCACGATAATATTCATCCATATGCAACTCAACAACCCCAGACACCAGACTGCTGGAATTGGGTGGGTTTCCAATCCAATGCTGCTCTGTGTGGCTGTGCTCTCCCACCCCTCTAAGCATGAGCTGTTTGTCACTGTCACACTGAGGACACCTGGCTGGCTGGGGACCTGCCACACAGACAGCAACAGAGCTGGGAAGGGGCTGGACCCCCTGGAGGAGCTGAGGGAGCTGGGAAAGGGGCTCAGCCTGGAGAAAAGGAGGCTCAGGAGGGACCTTGTGGCTCTGCACAACTCCCTGACAGGAGGGGACAGCCAGGGGCGTTGGGGTCTGTTCCCAGAACAGGGACAGGACAAGGGGAAACAGCCTCAAGTTGCTCCAGGGGAGGTTTAAGTTGGACATTGGGAACAATTCCTTCATGGGAAGGGCTGTCCAGCCCTGGCACAGCTGCCCAGGGCAGTGGTGCAGTCCCCACCCCTGGAGGGATTTAAAAGCTGTGTGGATGTGGCACTTGGGGACATGGCTCTGTGGTGGCCTTGGCAGTGCTGGGAGGATGGTTGGATTCAATGGTCTTATAGGTCTTTTCCAATCCTAGATGATTCTGAGACCCTGTGGGGCTGTGATTCCATGGCATGGCATGGCCTGCCCTTCTGTGAGTGGCTTCCTAACAAACCAGCTGTCCTGGCACAAGGAGCTGCCTCTCCTCATTGGTGAGATTTTTAACAAGACCCTGGCCATGTTTTTTCCCAAAACTACTCGAGACATTTGCAAACACATTTCCCACTGCACCTCCTGTGCCTCCATGAGACAGGCATGATTTCCAGTGGGACTGGGACCTGCTCACCCTGCTGGGAGTGGAAGAGAGTTTACTATTGTGGATGTCAGCAGGGTGTGATCACCGACAGGAGGGCCAGGGAGTGGGGCATGGAACTGTTCCTCTGCCAACAAAGCTGCAGCCATGGTGATTGGCTACCAAAAATGTGCTACCAAAAATGCATGGGACCACAGTGTCCAAGGAATGCCACAAAGATGCTCCAAAGGTTGGAGCCCCTTTGCTCTGGAGCCAGGCTGGGAGAACTGGGAGTGTTCACCTGGAGAAGAGAAGGCTCCAGGGAGACCTCAGAGCCCCTTCCAACAACTAAAGGGGCTCCAGGAGAGCTGGAGAGGGACTGGGGACAAGGGATGGAGGGACAGGACAAGGGGCAATGGCTTAAACTGCAGGATGGTGGGTTTACATTGGATATTAGGAAAAAATCCATGGGCATGAGGGTGGTGAAGCCCTGGCACAGGTTGGCCAGAGAAGCTGTGGCTGCCCCTGGATCCCTGGAAGTGTCCAAGGTCACTTGGACAGAACAGCCTGGGATACTGGAAGGTGTCCCTGCTCAGGGCAAGGGGAAGAACTTAATGGTCTTTAAGGTCCCTTCCCACCCAAACCATTCTGTGATTCTGTCATTGATTCTGTGATTCTGTGATTCTGTGATTCTGTGATTCTGTGATCAGAATCTCAGTTCTTCCAGATTTTTATTGTAGATCACATTTTCTTGGTCCTGTAACTGTCTCAGCCCTGAGCTCTCTCCAACTATTCCACCTCCCCTTGAAGCCTGGTCGTCTCAGCAGCAAACAGCACCACCTGGAACTCTAATTCAGAATCCTAAATGGATTAACTGACGTGCCTGACACGTGATAAACCTGGTGGTTATTTTTATAGGAAGAATAACTCCTGCCTTTTCCAGAAGGAACAGGATGATGTTGTCCCAGTGTGTGCACCTTGGTGCCCACTGCAGCCCCACAGCTTTCCTGCAGAATCCCTGAATTGCCAGATATTGCTTATTGCAGCTTCTCCACCAACCATTCCTGTCTTCCAAAAAAAGAAAAGCCAGTCCCCAGTGCCCTCCAGAACAGAGCAGCCCCTTTCAGCCTATTTGCAAATTCAGAAAGGAGGAGCTTTATGACATGATGGAATTTTTTTAATGGAGACCCTGGATAGTTCAGGACTTGAGCCTTTTGAGATGTCCTTCCACCATCACCAAGGTAACTGGAAATTCATTAACTGCTGCTCATAAAACATTTCTTCCTTCATTTCCTTTAGGTCATGATCAGTGCCGGGAAAAAAAAAAAAAAGAAAAAGAAACAAACTCAAAATTGAGACAAAACACCCAGAAAAAAAAAATGAATGTGATGAAAATGTTATAGAGAATCACGTTTGGGAGAGGGCCTTGAAGATCCTCAGTGCCAGGGCACTGGTCAGGGTTGGATGCTCCATCAAACCGTTCCCCATCATGGACCTGATAGCCCATTGTGCCCGTGCCTTGCAGACAGTGCCCAAAGCTTATCAGGAGCCATCCCAGACTGAATTCCAGCTGCCCTGGGAGCAGCTGTGCTGTGGGCAGCCCCGGCTGGCACTGCTGGAGCCCGGCCGTGCCCGACAGCCGGATCTGGAGAGCGGGAACGGCCCCCACGTGCCCATGGAGCACGGGCTGGCTGCCAGGTGCCTTTGTGAGAGGGCCCAGCGGGTCAGGGTGACACTGCACGGCCTGGAGAGCAAACAACAGCCCTCTGGAGATGCCTTGAGAAGTCTCCAGGCACAGATGTTTCTGGTTTTGGTGGTTTCATGAGCGTTGTTCCACGCTCCCAGCGCAGCAAGAGCTCCCCTGGCCTTGCAGGCGTTAAGTTGGGTATTGGGGAAATGCCTTCACTGAGAGGGTGGTCAGGCACTGGAGTGGGGTGCCCAAGGAAGTGAGGGCATCACCACTGCTAGAAATGTTCCAAAAAAAGCATGTAAAAGTGTTGCTTATGGACATGGGTCAGTGGTGGCCTTGGCAGTGCTGGGGGATGGTTGGACTCGATGGCCTTAGAGGGGTTTTCCATCCTCAGTGATTCCATGAGTCTGTTTTCTACTCTGTTCTGCTTTTCCCTCGTTTTCCTCCATGTCCACCCAGGTAACACAGCAGCTGGGGAGCTGGAGTGGATGGAGAGACCTGGAAGGACAAAATTAGGAATTGTCACCTCCAGAGTCACCTTATTGGGACACCCTGCAGAGAGACATCCTTGAAAACCAACTCCACTGGCCAGAAACGCTCCAGGAAACTGGAGAAAGTCTCTTCCCACCCTCTCCCCTGTCACTCCTCTACCCCTTTTCCAGATTTCTCTATTCCTTCTCTCTTTTTTACAGCTCCATCAAGCTATAGTCCATATCCAACTATTGTAACTACATTTTCATACCCTCTCAGCTTCCTTCTTCATTCTTTGCTTTTTCCTTTTTCTTTCTACTTTATAATTTTCTGTTTTCCATGACCACTACAGGGAAACAACCTTGCTCATTTCTGCTGTTGACCATTCATAACCTTCTAGAAGGAATAATTCCATTTACTGGAATTCTGAAGGAAAATAAATCCTTTCACTGATCATTACACTGCTATTGAGGAGTGATTTTTTTTTTCCTTCTTGACAAGAAACTGGGTGGTATTTTTTTAAGATGCAGAGTTTATTTTGTAGATATCGAATGTGTTTGTTCCTACAATTGTTCAGCAGGAAATCCCTCATTCCTGCTATTCACGTTCAAATTCAAACAAACACCACCAATTGTTGCTGGTGTTGTCTCATCTTTTCTGGATGCAAAACCAACAGCTAAAATCTCCTCCTCTGAGTTAAGGCACAACAAGCAGGAAGGATGAGTCTGGATCAGCTGAGAAAACCCCCCAAAAACAGTGCTGGGAGACGCTGAAGCCCTTTGTACCACGGGAGAAAGAGCAGAGCTGGAGAAAATCCAGCAGAGGAGAGGAAGGATCTTCTATGTTCCCTCACAAAAAAAAAAATTACTGTATTTTTGAATGGGATGTGATCCAGCCTCGATGTAATTTGGGGTTTTTAATCCCAGAAATTGTAGAATCATTTGCCCCCAGGCAGATCTGTGGCTTTGCACAGATCTTTTCATCGGGCTCGTTTCTTTCCCTGGTGCACACAGTGACCTCTGTGGTCCTCGTGTCATTGAATATGAGCTGAACCCTGCACCAGTAAATGAAATATTTCCAAATATGGCAGCAATAAATGTCTATTCCACCCTCCTGATGTAAATCTGGGATTATTTTCCCTCATCTGTCACCTTGCAACTGTGGTGCCCCAGGGGCCTCCCCTTCCCACTGCTCTTGGTTCGTTCAACACAGAAAAGGGAAAGACAAAGGGGTGAATGGCTCAGACAGGGAAACAGCAAAGGAACTGTGATCTCTTCACCCTCCTCTGGCTCTTCCAAGTTAAAAATTTGAGGCCAAGTCCTTGGCATGTCTCTCAGGGGAGCTCTGTGCTGTGCAGCAGGACAATGGCACGTGGCCGGCTTTGGCCATCCCCATGGGATTAAACTGCTCCCAGCTTCCAAAACAGTGAATTTCTACCCAAACACTGGGTGTGGTCTTTGGTCTGTGGCCAGTCCAGAACTTCCATTTGGGATCTGGTGAACCTGCTGGTTGTCCTGAGGCACAGCAGCTCCCTTTGGGCACACGGCATGGTTTAAATTGGAGTGTGGGCACTCCCTAGGGCAGCTCCAGATCACAGCAGCTCCCAGGACTACAGGGAGAAAGAGGAATAAAAGGAATCAGAACTTCTGGAGTTCAGAAGCTGTGGAGTTGCATCTGTGGTGAAAGTTTTCCCTGGTGAAGAATATCCAGTCATGAGCTGAAAATCTCCAGGCAAAGAAGACATCACCGCTCCTATTATTATTGAATCTCACTTTTAATAACTAAAGTTTCTCTATAGAATCATAGAATAGAATCATAGAATGGTTTTGGTTGGAAGGGACCTTATAGGATATCTAGTCCAACGTGCTGCCATGGGCAGGGACAAATTCCACTATCCCAGGTTGCTCCAAGCCCTGTCCAGCCTGGCCTCGGGCACTACCAGGGATCCAAAGGGCAGCCACAGCTTCTCTGGGCACCCTGTGCCAGAGCCTCCCCACCCTCACAGGGAACAATGTTTCCTAACTTCCCATCCAAACCTACTTTCTTTCATTTTAAGCCATTCCCTCTTGTCCTGTCACTCCAGGCTCCTGTAAATTGTCCCTCTCCACGTTCCCTGTGGGCTCCCTCCAGACACTGGGAGGCCACCCAGGTGCTGGGGTCGGTGGTGACCACGTGGGGCTGGGTCAATGCTTGGACCCGATGATCTTAAAGGGCTTTTTTTAACTTTAATGATTCTGTAACTGAATTAAGAAAAAAAAAAAAAAAAGCCACAGGACTGCGACAGCAGCTCTGCTTTGTGTCTGATCTCACAGTTGAAGAGGCTTTCCAGCACTGCTGCTGAGTTCCAGCACAGCTGGACGTTCTTCCAGCGCTCGCTGTCTCCGTGTCCTGTTTGATTGCAGGAATGACAAGTCACGGCTCTAAATTTATCCCACTGCCTGCAACAGGGAGTGGGACAAAAGGCATTTCAGCTGGTGGGAGCATCTCTGACTCTGCTGGGCTGCCCTGGCTCTCATCTCTTTGTCCCTGTACTCTGGCCACTTGTTCTTTATTAACTGGGATCGTTAATTGGATTCTGGAAGAAAAGATTTTCAGTTCTCTGCATCCAACAGAGAGGACGTTTACTCCCACACTGAGAACCCTTTTTTCCCCCAATAACAATGGTTCATACCTCAAGCTACTCAGGAGACTCAGCCTAACAAATCCTAACTCAGCCTGTTCATATTTGATCTTAAATACTCAGCACAACCTCAGCAGTCACTGCTGAACTGACAACTCCAGCTCCATTTAAAATCATTTTCCCTGGTTCTGAGGCCAGGTTGGACAGGGCTTGGAGCAACCTGGAAGAGTGGAAGGTGTCCCTGCCCATGGCAGAGGGGTGAAACAAGATGGGCTTAAGGGTCACTTCCAACCCAAACCATTCTGTGATTTTATGAAGTTCAAGTCTCCCTGCCCACTAGAACCAAATTTTCTAAGCTCCATCAAGTCCAGGAGGGTTTGTTTTTGAAGATGTCTTGATTAATGCTCTTCAAGAAGCAATTCAGGTTTCAGCTTTCTCAGGAATGATCTGGCAATTTTACCAGCCTGGGTCAGACCCCAAGAACCCAGTTGTGGAGTTGTAAAGAGTTACCCCAACAGATGCAGCTCCCAGGACAGAGAGAACCTGAGCCAAGTCTCATGGAAAAGCAGCCCAAATGATGTTTTCAAGGCACCACAGCTTCTAAATAGTAATAATAAAAAATCAGTTCGTAAACAATTTGTCACCTCACATTATTGTCATTTTCCTTTCAGAAACAGGCGGCAGAACAATCCTGTTCTTGAATGACAGAATGAGAGAAACATGGAATGGTTTGGGTTAGAAAGGACCTTGAAGATCATCCAGTTCCAACCGCCCTGCCAGGGAGGGCTTATAATAATGCTTCCTTGTAGCCTCCAAAGAAATCACTGTTGCCCCTGTTGCAACCTGTAGTCGCTGCATAAATATCTGTTTCATTATCTTTCAACTTAAACCCAAGTGCAAGTGAAGATAATTTCATTAATGCCCCATATTTCACACTCCTGTCCAATGGAAAGCCTTTGTAACCACAGAGGTTTCCCTCCTCTGTTACCAAATTATCTTTCTTTCTACTTTTTTTTTTCCCTCCAGGGGTCTCTGAGCCCCCAGGGCCAAATCATATCCAAAGCAAAACTCTCAAAGCCACTCACCTAAAAAATCAGGTCATGGCACATCAACACGTTAAATCTGTATCTGACACCTGTGCAGTGGCCTGAGTGGTTTCCTCAGAATTCAATGGGTTTTGAATCCATGAAAAGGTTGGAATTTTCCCCCTGAAAATTTGAACAAGTCAAGTACAGATGGTATATCAGATATCCCATCCTTCATCCTCGGGTCCTGATAAAGGGGAAGTTTTGGGGACTGTTTGTACCTGAGCAATTGTTCTCACTCACTCAGAATGATTCCAAACAGCTCTGGCACCAGGCTGTGTACTCTGTGTACTCCAGGAGCGCAGAGACCTGGAGGTTTCTCCCTGGGGAGTGCCTGGAGATTTCCACGGGAAGAAAAGATTTTCATAAAGTGAGGAGGGAAAAAAAACAAAACAAAAAAAAGGCTTAACGGAAAAATGTTAAATTTAGAATCCCAGAATGGTTTGGGTGGAAAGGGCTCTTAAAGCTCATTCCATTCCACCCCCTGCCGTGGGCAGGGACACCTTCCACTATCCCAGGTTGATCCAAGGCCCGTCCAACCTGGCCTTGGACACTTCCAGGGATGCAGGGGCAGCCATAGCTTCTCTGGGCACCCTGTGCCAGAGACTGCCCACCCTCACAGGGAACAATTCCTTCCCAATATCCTATCTAACCCTGCCCTCTGGCAGTGGGAAGCCATTCCCTGTGTCCTGTCCCTCCATCCTTTGTCCCAAGTCCCTCTCCAGCTGTCCTGGAGCCCCTTTAGGCCCTGGAGGGGGCTCTGAGGTCTCCCTGGATCCTTCTCTTCTCCGGGTGTCTAGCTCTCATCTACCAGCACCCCAATCCCTTTTCCTCAGGACACTTTTCCATAGTGTCCCCTGATTCCTTATGACAAAATGGAAAAGCTTCACCAAAAACTCGTTATTCCCTGGAGGGGGAAAAAAAAAAAAGAAAAAAAAAAGAAAAATAAGAAAATCGTCTAAAAATAATCAGTGATGGAATCTCAGCCCTGAGGAATGCTCATGAGTGCAGTGTGGGGTCCATCTGTCTGTCTGCCTCATCCTGCCACTCTCCTTCCTCCTGCAGTCTCCCTTCAGGGCTGCCCACTCACTCTCTGCTTGCCAAATCCCCGATGTGGCCTTGCTGTGGAGTTGGGAATGCTGCCTGGGAAGCTCTCCCACACCTGCAGGCTCCCTCCTCCCAGCTGCCAGGAGGATGGACCCTGCTGGTGGGGTTTAGTGAGGAATTGTGGATGGCAGCTGTGAGCTCAGACATCCCGGTGGATGTCAAGTGGAAAACAACATCTAATTCAGAGCCAGCTCACTTTCCTGCTTTCTGAGCAAATTTCATGTAAACATGAGGATTTCTCTGCTTCTTCATGGGAGGGTTTTTCTCTCTGCCTCTTTCTCCTCCATGCCCTTGGCTGGATCCACACCAGTGAATGAAGCAACGCCAGGACCAAGCTCAGATATAAAACCTCCCCCAGCCCCTGGCACATTTTTGTTCTGGGCAAACTGGCTCCAAGGCAGGGCTAAGGAGTTAGCACAGACACCAATCCCCAGCAAGCTGCCCACTGTGGATCCCTTTTTTGGGCAGCCAGGAGATGTAAATGTCCTGTCTGCGATTTGGCCCTGCCAGCTGGCCTCGTGGCTGCCTTGGATTCATCCCTGTGCATGTGGTCACTGCACTTACAGATGATTCTCAGCAGCCACAAACCTCCTCTACCTTGTGCTTGCTGCTCTTCCTGGGAAAACATCGGAGGGTGAAGTGGCTGGGTGTTGGGATAATGGGATCACAATCTATTTCAGGAATGAAAACAAGCACAGAGAGAGCCCTGAAAAACACCAGTGCTTGTCCAAGAGGCAAATGGTCACGGGGCTGCAGCATATGGAGGGTGATCCTCTGCCATCCTGCAGCCAATTACTCCTTGGATCCCACAGGCAAACCCCTGCTGGTGTCAGTGCACACGTGCTGGAGGAGAACTCGCTCTCTGGAAAGCCCAAAATCATGGGAATCGCTCCAGATTTGGGACATGTGGCCTCAAGAGTGACTCCAGAGCAGGGAGAGGAACATCTGCTCCCCAGGGCCCGCCCCATGCCCTGGGGTTTTTCAGGAACAGACCCAGACAGTTCATGATCCTGCTCCCCAGGCAGGAGAGGAAGACATGGGAAGAGCCCTGAGTCCTGCTGAGGACAGACAAGGTTCTTGGCAGAGCTCTCCAGCCCACATTCTGGGGCAGAGGGAAGCAGATGGCCGGGCATTTAGGGCCCTGGCAGGAGGAATCTCTGGGCCTTTGGCAGAGGGCACTGATTTAGCTGCATTTCCTTCTGCTTGGACAATTTCTGCTTGTGCTTCTCCCGCTCATGGGGTTCCTTTGGAGGCTTTGTCAGAGCAAGGAAAAGCAGCTGGTGCCTGGAGCCACCTGCTTCCAGCAGCTGGAGAGGCCTCCTTGACCCATTATCAGTTATTATGGCCCAAATCCATCCCCACAAATACCTGTACAACCCACAGACCACAGAATATTCAGGTTGGAAAAGCCCTCTGAGATCAGTGAGTCCAACAGCTCCCCCAGCACTGTGAAGGCCACCACAGAGCCATGTCCCCAAGTGCCACATCCACATGGCTTTTAAACCCCCCCAGGGCGGGGGGCTCCACCACTATCCTGTTCCAGGGCTGGACAACCCTTTCCATAAAGAAATGTTCCCTGATATCCAACTCAAACCTCCCCTGGAACAACTTGAGGCTGTTTCCTCTCATTGTTTGTACTTGGGGACAGAGCCCGACCCCCCCTGGCCGTCCCCTCCTGTCAGGGAGTTGTGCAGAGCCACAAGGTTCCCCCTGAGCCTCCTTTTCTCCAGGCTGAGCCCCTTCCCCAGCTCCCTCAGCTGCTCCTCATCATCCCAACTGTGCTCCAGAGTTCTCTGCCTCACTCAGGGCGAGTCTGTACCCCAGCCATGAGATTACCCTAAGTTTTATTGCACAAGAGGTGTGTTGCTCCCTTCCCCATGTCCCGTACGTCCCCCATTGTTCCCGAGGCTGGGGCAATGTTTGCTGACCGATATCAGGGCTGAGCTGTGCCAGGCAGTGCCACAACGCAGGGAGCAGCTCCAAAAGTCGCTGCTCCTGATTTTACAGGGCTAAAATCCAGGCAGGATGGGTCTCCCTGCCGTGTTCAGGGGTTCCTTTGGGAGAGGTGACATTCAAACCAAATTCCAGAGTACATGATGAGTACATGTGCGTGCACAAATGAGTACAAACCTCATCTTCCCTACAGCACAAGGCTCGAGGACAGAACAAGGCAGGCAGTGAATCCCATCTCAGTGCCAGGCACTCCTCTGTCGTTGTAGGACACGAAAAAAGGATGAGAGATTCTAAATGTTTCAGAAGGCAAAGAGCATAGAAAAAAAAGCTTTATTGTCTAATTCTTACTACTTTTATAAGGTGTTCTGATACAGACTTAGCATGATTAGTGAACAAGAACAATACCTCTCTAATCTTCTTAGTTTAACTAGAGAAACAGCTAAAATGTTCTGAGAACTAGAAAAGCAAAGCACTAAGAGAAAGACTGTTTTGAGAAAGGATAGTTGTTTGACAAAATTGTTTTGAGAAGAAGCTTTCTTGAGAACTTTTTCCTTGGGAAAAAGTTAGCCGCTGTTAGCAGGCTAAAATCCTTCAAACTTTAAAATATTAAACCCATACTCCTCTTCTTAGGCACATTCCTAGTGTACCTGTGACTCCTTTTTCTCTGTGTCATATCCAGTATACCCCTGACTTGAGGGCGGTTTGTGGTGGGTTTTTCTCTGAGCTGGGCGGTGATCCCCCTCCCACACATCCCCTGGGGATTGCAGAGCTATCAGGACCAACCCTGGGGTAACAATCAGTCCCTCCATGTGCAGCCACAGCCCAAATTTGCCTTTTCCCTCCTTCACAGAGGCAGCAGCGCTGTTTTCCCACTGCCTGTGGGGCTGAAATAATTTGTTTTCCTTTGCAGCCAATCCAGTTGTGGCTTTCCCACACCTGGAAGTGTCCCAGGCCAGGTTAGACGGGGCTTGGACCAACCTGGGACAGTGGAAGGTGTCTCTGCCATGGCAGGGGTGGAACTGGATGAGTTTTAATGCCTCTTCCAACTCAAACTATCGAGACACACCCAGAGACCCCTCTTCTCTCCGATGATGTGGATCAGTGCAAACCCCCGTAAGAGGAGAACTAATCGTCCTTGTTATGAAACTTTCCATCTGTCTACGAGATTAAAATGTCATTAATTAGACGTTCAAATCATTCCCAGAGACTGGAATCCCCAAAACTGCCAGCATTAATGAGACACACGGGTAACAAACTGGACAAACTCAGGCTGAACTCAGCACCAGGGACGAGGATAAAAATTCAGGTCACCAAATCCAAACACCTCTGCAATCCTTCTCAGGGGCAATTGCCCAGAACAGGCTGTCACCCACCCCTGCCCGCTGGCATCCACTCGGGCTGGTTCCATCGTGCAGGGGCTGAACAACCTTGAACCTGAAGCAATCCCGGGCAGGGCGGCACCAGGAGCCTTCCATCCCCTCCAGAGGGAGCCCCAGGAGTGGCTGATGACCCGATTGCCGCGCTTTGGCTTTGTTCTTGGCCAGAGATAAAGCAGGTGGAGGCGGAGGAGCCGGAGCCTCTCTGGGTGAGTGAGATCTGTGAGATCTGTGGGATCTTTGGCTCTGGATCCAGCCTCCCTTCCAGCAACCCCAGTGGCCAGTACAGACAGCAGAGCCCTTCTTCTGGAAAAATCAGGATTTTGTTTTTTTCCCCTGAAAATCTGGAGAGTCCTTCATCTTTTTCCCACTTCCTAGAACTTCACTTTTCCTGGGAGCACACGGGTTTTTGGCCAGCCTTTCTCACTCTCACAGATAGTCTCAGGGTAAATGCTGGATTTCAGTGTCACCAGCCTTAAATTTGGTTTGGAATCCCAGGATTTTTGGTTGGAAGGGACCTTAAAGCTCATCCAGTTCCACCCCTGCCACAGGCAAGGACACCTTCCACTATCCCAGGTTGCTCCAAGCCCCGTCCAATCTGTCCTTGGACACTTGCAGGGATCCACATTCCTGCTCACACCTCTGCTAATAAATGTAGTGGTAAGGATTGGGTTTTAGCTGTGCCCAAGCTCTTCCTGACAGGGCTGTACTTTACAGGAATAAACCATGGAAAAGCACTCGAGTTTATGCACCCCTGACCCTGCAGCCTCAGCAGTGGCTGTGGGATGTTGGCAGTGTCACAGCTTCCAGTGCCTAAAGGGGCTCCAGGAGAGCTGGAGAGGGACTTGGAACAAGGGACGGAGGGACAGGATACAGGGAATGGCTTCCCACTGCCAGAGGGCAGGGTTGGATGGGATATTGGGAAGGAATTCTTCCCTGTGAGGGTGGGCAGGCCCTGGGACAGGTTTCCCAGAGAAGCTGTGGCTACCCCTGGATCCCTGGAAGTGTCCAGGGCCAGGCTGGATGGGGCTTGGAGCACCCTGGGATAGTGGAAGGTGTCTCTGCCCGTGGCAGGGGTGGCACTGGATGATCCTTGGGGTCCCTTCCAACCCAAAGCACTCGGTAATTCCGTGATGGAAACACAAGTGCCGGGTGATGACCCAGTGTAGGGGGGGCTCTGCTGGGGCACCGTGAGGGGACCGTCCCCCTGCCACGGCTGGGTGGCTTTGCAGAAGAACCTGAGGGGGATTTCAGAAAACACCACGTGCGGTGTGGCCAGGCTGAATTTTTGGCCTTTTCGCCATTTTTTGCGGGAGTGGGACGGCGCTGGGCTGGGGTCAGCAGGGACCCGGCCGTGCGTGTGCTCAATTCCCTGGGTTTGTACGCAAACTGCGGCTGCCGATGGCCTCGGTGGGGACCGAGCCCAGCCCTGCTCCCTGCCCGGCCCGGGGCTGCGGCTCTGGCACCCTGCCTGTCCCTGCCCCATTCCCGATCCTTGCCTGTTCCCTGCCGCCTCCATTCCGAACCCTGCCCGCTCCCTTCCCAATCCCTGCCGGCTCCATTCCCTCTGTTCCCATTCCCACTCCATTCCAAACCCTGCCCGATCCATTCCCTCCCTATTCCCATTCCCGCTCCATTCCTTCTCTCGGCCGGCTGCATTCCCTCTCTGTTCCCTTCCCGCTCCCTTCCCATTCCCTCCCCCCTCCCTTCCCCCCCCCACTCCCCCCCCCTCCCCCCTCTATCCCCTCCCCGCCCCCCCCCCACTCCCCGCCCGCCCCATTCCCCCTCTCTGCCCGCTCCATTCCCTCCCTATTCCCTTCCCCGCTCCCTTCCCATTCCCTCCCCCCTCCCTTCCCCCCCCCACTCCCCCCCCCTCCCCCCTCCCCCCCCCCCCCCCCGCCGCCCCCCCCCCCCCCTATCCCCATCCCCGCCCCATTCCCACCCCCTCCCCGCTCCATTCCTTCTCTCTGCCGTTTCCATTCCCTCTCTATTCCATTCCCGCTCCATTCCCAATCCCTGCCCGCTCCATTCCTTCTCTCTGCCGGCTCTATTCCCTCTCTACTCCCATTCCCGCTCCATTCCTTCTCTCTGCCGGCTCCATTCCCTCTCTATTCCCATTCCCGCTCCATTCCCAATCCCTGGCCGTTCCCATTCCCGCTCCATTCCCAATCCCTGCCGTTCCTATTCCCGCTTCATTGCCTCTCTATTCCCATTCCTGCTCTATTTCAAACCCCTGCCTGTTCCTAATCCCTGACCGTTCCCGCTCCATTCCCGCCCTCTTTTCCCAAGCCCCGCCCCTTCCCTTGCCCCTCCCCTTCTCTATTATCCCCTTCAGGCCACGCCCCCTCCCGCGAACACCGCCCGGAGCCCCGCCCATTACCATTCAGTGCCGCGGAACATTTGTGGCGGGGTCATGCTGCACGCCGGACCCTTAAACCTGTTCGCTGTCTCCCTGAGGATGGAGGGCGCGGATTGGTCCAGGCGCGCGTCACGTGACCCGGGAGGTTCCCGGGCGGCGCTTCCGGCCCATCCCGCTCCGCCGGCGGCTCCTGGGAATCCCGGGAATCTTGGGGGGCCCGGGGCTCCTGGAGCTCCCCCGGCGCCCTGACCCTCCCCAAGTCAGCACGGAGAGTCTCCCCGCGCCGTCCCCTCGCTCCCTTCTGTAACATCCTCACGACACCCCCAGCCCAGGCCTGAGGGAGAAGGGGGGCCCTGTGCGGGTCTGTCTCGCTCCCCGCATCACTCTCGGTCCCCAGGGAGCGCCGCCACCGGGGGTTATGCCCCCACCTGCCCGGGTGGGGCCGCACAGAGTCTCCCCGGCTTTCCTAGCCCGGCCCTGCCGGTGTTCCCGAGGCTCGCCCCCGATTTCCCGGTGAATTTCCCCGGTGAGTTTCCCCCGCCTTCCCCTCCAGCATGGAGTTCGCCGAGCTGATCAAGACGCCCCGAGCGGATAACGTGGTACTGCACCGCCCGTTCCACCTGGCCGTGGAGGGGACGCTGTGCCTGACCGGCCACCACCTCATCTTCTCGTCGCGGCGGCACGACAACGCCGAGGAGCTCTGGCTGCTCCACTCCAACATCGACTCCATCGAGAAAAGGTGATGCTTCCCTTTTCCCTGCCTGCCCATCCGTAATGCCTCGTGGTTGGGAAGCGGTTGGAAGGGCTGGCTGGCACCTCAGCTGTCCCAAATCCGGGTGTGGAGAGCAGGAAGGATGCTCTGGGCATAGACATTGTCTTAAGCTGTGCCAGGGGAGGTTCAGATTGGGCATGACAAGGAATTTCTCCACAGAAAGGGTGATTAAACCCTTGAATACCCGGGGAGGTTTGGAGTCCCCATCCCTGGAGGTGTCTAAGGAATGACTGGATGTGGCACTCAGTGCTCTGGGCTGGTGACAAGGTGGGGATTGGCCACAGGTTGGACTCGATGATCCTTTTCCAACCTTAATGATTCTCTCAGGACCCAGAGCAGGGTTCCCATTCTGTTTGGACAGTCATGTTTGGTGTTGCATGTCAAAGGTTGGCTTTTTGTTCTGCAGAGAGTCAGAATTTTTGTGTTTAACCCCTTTTGCTTTCTGTTCATTGCTCATTGGATTCATCAATAAAGCACTTTATAACCCTTGAAGCACTTTATAAACAATGCAGCTTCCCCCTGTGCACAGAGAGGGACATCAGAGCACTGCTGAAGGGATTTACTTTGTGTCACCCTGCAAAACTGGTGGCAGAATTGGACTCTGGACTTGCTCAGCCCCAGATCATCTCCTGCTGCTCAGCAGCATCACCCCTCACTTCTTCAGCTGCTTATCAGTAACCCTTTAGCCATGTGCTTTTTGTGGTGCAGCTCAGTTGTAGATGCAGAGCTCCGTGTATTTCTTGCCCATCCCCTTTTAACTACAGAGAATTCAGAGATTTCTCTTTTTCCCCTCATTTCTGCTTTACCTGCACCATTGCCCCTCACCAAGTGTCTGCCACATCTCACCTGGTCATTGTCTTTGCTCCCTCACCTTGGTCCTTTTTCCAGCTTGAGGACAATTCTTCATTTTTATATTAGCTACAAAATCCTTCCCCTGTTTTTAAAACCTTTTAAGGAAATCTGGTAGAACAGAGTTCCTTTCTGCCAGCAGACTGGAGAAATCAGGCAGCAGTGACTAAAAAAAGCAGAGCCTGGGATGGGGGAATTGCTGGGTGCTGATGAAGTTTGTTGCTGATTTCCCTGTGTGTTTCTGAGAGAGGAAAGGAGCAGAGGGGTGGAAACCTCAGGGAGTTTCTTCCCATGCTCAGTCTTCAACTTGGCCTTGGACACTTCCAGTGATGAGACAGCCACAGCTTCTCTGGGCACCCTGCCAGTGGTGTAATATTTGTCATGTAAAACCTGCACTCCCTGCCACAGCAAAAGGGTGGAATAAATGAAAATAAAACCAAACTTGCAAATAGCAAATAACGAGTTGTGTTTGTTTCTTTATTTTCTTGAAAGGTGTCCCTGCAGACAAATTGCCACTAATGGAGATTTGCCTCCTAGGAAGAGCTGTGACACTTCTCCTGCCTTAGAGGATCCTGTTTTTATGGGACTTTTATTTCCTGTCTTGCTGTAGGTTCGTGGGCTCCTTGGGCTCCATCGTCATAAAATGCAAAGACCTGAGGATTATCCAGCTGGACATCCCAGGGATGGAGGAGTGTCTGAACATTGCCAGCTCCATCGAGGTGAGCAGTTACCATCAGCCAGAAAACCTGCAGCTCTGGAGCTCACCTCAACCTTAAGAGCTTTTTTTTTCCCCCCCCCAGTTAGGTTTTCGTGTTTTGAAAGGCAAAGTAGAATCTGGAATATTTCACGTGGGGTTGTGGATTATTTCCCAGGGGTTTGGGACTCTCCATGCCTGGAAGTGTTCGAAGCCAGGCTGGGTGGGGCTTGGAGCAACCTGGGACAGGTGTCCCTGGCAATGGCAGGGGTGGAATGGGATGAGCTTTAAGGTTCTTCCAACCCCCACCTGTGATTCCATGATTTCTCTTGTCCACACAGGCGCTTTCCACCCTGGATTCAGTCACCCTCATGTATCCCTTCTTCTACCGGCCCATGTTTGAGGTCCTGGAGGATGGATGGTCCTCCTTTCTGCTGGAACAAGAGTTTGAGCTCCTCAGCTCAATGGTGAGTGAGATTTGAGGGATTTGCCCAGGCACTTGGATATTCTGTGAACTGTTTCACCCAGTGGTGGCTGGACTGGAAATCCCAGATGGTTAAAAATCCGTTTGGTGCCTGGGTGAGAAGTAAATGTTGTTGAAATGTTCCCTCTGTAACATCAGACATTTGTTTGCTGCTTCACCTTGTACAAGTGGAGGTTTGGGGCCTTTCTCAGGAAATCACAAAGGTAGGAAATGTTTTTGGCCTTTGGGGATTGTTCTCTAATTGGAAGAACAAATTGAAATCCTTTGTCCTGGCTTTGTTCTTAATTTTGATCTGGAGTAGAATGAGAAGAGTCTTTGTTAAACCTTCATTGAAATGACATTGGTTTAAAGAAATTGCTCTGTAGGAGGATGACAAGGATGAAGATGCCCAGTTTGAAACACTTTTTCCTTTAATTGATGCTGGGGAAATATTCAGGAGGTTCAAAAAGCAGGAAAAAAAAGCAGTTCTCTTTTTCCAGGTGCTGCTGAGCACACTGATTTTGTTTTGGGTAGGACTTGTTCTTGTGGCATTGCCTGTTGTGTCCTTTTAGGATGCTGAATTTGGTAGAGTGGGAGCTATCTTGGGAACCTGTTTTAATAATTCCTTGGATTTGCATCTCTGTGTTCCAGGTCTTTGTTTCACATCCACTTTGTGCTCTTGCTCCAGCAGCTCAGGTTTCTGAGCCCACATCCATTAGTGCAGCATCCAAGAACATTGATTTTTTTTTTTTGGTTGCTTTTCTCTGCAGCCCAGCTTGTCTGCAGCCTGAATCACTTCCTGGCTATGAGTAACAACTTAATAATGTGATCAGCTTGACCAAATTCAGTTGATGAAATCACCAGAAAATTAAAGAAAATTAAAGAGGTTGCTATTTTTGTCTAATGATTAAAGCACTCTCATGTATCTTATCTTCCTCTGCCATCCAAAGACAGACCAACTGTTATCATATCCAGCACATGGATCCATTGATGTGCTTTTTTTCCTTATATTTTCAGGGATTTAAAACTTCATTTGTCAATCTCTTGCCTTTCTGAACATATTCTCTGTGTAAGAATTACATTCAAAAACCTCATTACTTTTTAGCACCACATTTCCAGGGCAATCATTCATTCCTTTAAAATCTCCATGTCTGACAGCTGTTGATTAATTCTTGGCTTTTAACCCAAAACTTCACATTTTGAACAAAATGGTGTCAAAAGCCACCTTGCAATGATTTACTTCTCCTGAGCAACAGATAAATGTCTTGTTGATCAAATAATTCTTGTTCTGCAGTGACACTGCTTTATGTGACAGGCTGGAACAAGGAAATGCCTGATTTAAATCTTTCTCCCAGAAGTCAAATGAGTAGAATTCCAAAGGTTCCTGCCTCTGCTAAATCATCCATCTGGATCTGTACCTTCCCCAGCAGGATAACAAGTCACAAACTATTTCACCCACCTTACAGCTCTAGTAATTTATTAATTCCACGTTTATCTGCTACAGGAGAGTTGTTTTCAACACTCTCTAACGGGAAAGTGCAGAGTAAAAGTTAATACTTTTTTAAAAAGTTGGGTAATACATTAAATATTTAGATAATGTGATATGTAATTTGTATTCTTCACTGCACAGTGAGGAGCTGAAAGGAATTCAGAGTATGTGCAGGGGTTCATATTTTCTCTGAGCAGTCAGAGGAGAGCCAAGAGGTGTCTCTTCTGCCAAATTCCAGAACTGCAGGACACTGCAAACTAACTCTGGAAATTCAGTTTCCTAAAATGAAGAGGCCTGAGAAGTTTGTATACTGACAGGATAATTAACATAAAGGTATTTTATTGCCAGGAAAATCACTTGCTTCGTTCTTCCCTTTCCTTTCCCCCCTTTTCTTCTCCTCCCTTTCCCCCCTTCTTGTTCCTCTCCGCTTTCCCCCTTTTTTTCCCCCCCCTTTTTCTTTCCCTCCTTTCTTCTTTTTCTTTTCCCCTTTTCTCTTTATTCTTTCCCCCCTTTTTCTTTCCCTGTCTTTTTTCTCTCTTTTCTTTCCCTTTTTAGCAGGAAAGATCTCAAGGTTCTGAACAACTCAGTTGTGCTTCATCTTCGTGTCAGAGTTCTTTTTAAAAATCATAATTTTCTGGGTTTGGGCTCAGGTTAAATGATAATTGTGAACCATACTTTGCTCTTTCCAGACAAGCATCAGTCTTTACATCTGTTCTGCTCCTTGTCCATGTACAATCTGATTCCCAGCAGGGCTTGTTCCTTGGGAATGGCCTCTGGCTTTGCTGCTTTGCAGGATCTCCCAGGATCCATGCTGGGTTCTGGACTTTTTTTAAGGCCTGTTGGTAGAGCTTGACTTGTTTCCTAATGTTTTGTGGAAAATGACCTCTCCCGGCAATTTTAAGTTTTAGGAGGAGTGATAACTTGGACATTTGGGAATCAATATCTCTGTAAACAAGCATTAGCACAAGAAAAGTAGAAATCCAAGAGTTGATCCTGCAGTGGGTTTAGAAATCACTGCTTTCTTTTTTCTCTGTAGTTCTCTCTCCTTTCTGCTCAGCCCTCATCCCTTCACTGGTTTTATCCTTCACTTTTTTTGATTCCTAAAAGCTCAGATGTCTTGCTGGGAGAATTAAGGGTTCACTTTGTTTCACACAGCACAATTACCTGGTTGAAAGTGAGGTCTCCCTTCATCCCTTTCCCTGCAGTCCTGCTTCCTCTGCTGCTGCCTCGCTCTTCCAGTTAGTGATGGCCCTTTTTGCTTCCAAATTCCAGCCAGGCCAAAGCTAAAGGAGTTGATTTGGGCAGTCTGGAGCTGGCAGTGCAGAGGTTAATGGGATCTCTGCAGCAGGAGCTGTTGGAGGGAAGACAAATGGTGCCAAGTGCTGCCAGGTTCCTCCTCCTTGCCATGGAAATGATACCAGGATGACATAACAGGGGGATCGTCTGTCTCTGGTGTCAATGGGCAGGAGAGCAGGGTGTGGGCAGGGTTAAATTACCAGAGTGGGGGATAAATCAGGTGCTGCTCCTCCATTCCTTTCCATACTGGTGGTGCCAGTGACAGCCAGTCTCCCACACTTTGCCCAGAGTCCTTGTTTTGCTTTCTCCACGTCCTGTGCCACGGTGAGGTTTTTATCAGTTTAATATTCCAGATCCATGCATATTTTTTTTCACAGTAATCAAACTGCACACCTTCCTAAGTAAATTAACACAGACATCTCAAAAACCCTATTAAAAATCCCACTGCTGGTGCATTAAAAACTGGAGCTGTGACCAGCCAAATCCCTTTTGTGTCCCAGCCAAATCCCTTTTGTGTCCCAGAAGTTTTCATCTCTGCTCATAACACAATGGCCAGAGGCAATTCGACTTTGCATCTAGGAGAAGCTCTGCTTTTTATAAAATGGAGCTGTTCAGAGGAACTGTTTTGAGGCTAATGAATAATGAAATAAGGTTATAGCAGGGATGGTGCAAAACTGTCCAGCTGGGCTGCTGCAATTGCTGCTCTTGATGCTGATATTTATTTTTTCCTGGCATCTTTTTTAGGCTGCCACCAAAAAGGACAATTTTCCTGTCTCCTAAGCCACACATCCCATGCCTTGGAGCTGCTGCTGCTGAGATAGTGTTGTGAGTCAGATCAGCTTGTTCAGCTGATGGAAAGGCTTCATTGCCAGAAGACATTCCTGAATTGATCCCAGTTTTCCACTGGAGCAGTGAGCCAGTCAGGTGGATTTACATAAGCAGGTAGCAATCAGGAGGTGTGTGGCAAGAGGTAGGAAGGATCTGGAAGAAAGGAATTCTGATCAGAGATGTGCAATTAATTCATGTTAAGTCGACAGACCTGAATTGATGTGGATTTTGTGTGTTTTATCACAGCCTGATTTAGCTGTTGTGCTCTTTTCTCACTTTATCCTGCCTGCCTTATCCTTCTGCCTTTTTGTCTGCCTCAAACTTTCCTTGAACTCAGATGAGCAGAGGTTTGATGGATCTCTGAGGTCTCTCCCTGCTGCAGAAGCTCCTCCTTGACCTTTTTCCCTGAGCTGGAGCCAAGGCCTGTGGGTGACCCTGGGTATCAGGTAGCTGGAATTCTCATGCCAAGTGCCTGTGAGGTGCCACATTCAGCATTTCTTTCCCAGGGCTGTGGCTGTTGGCAGCTGGAGAAGTTACATCACAGGGGCTCGTGGTCAGCCCTCGGTGCTTGGCTGCTGGGCCACTTCCAGAAGGTGCTTTAGGAGGAAGAGCTGTAGCTGAGCCCACGGAAAAGAACCAACCTGACATGTTTAAATTGAAATTTTAACCTCAAAGCAGCTTCAACATCTGGAGTGGGTGAAAATTCTTGCCTTTCTTGGCCACCTTTGTCTTATGAACTCTTCTTTCAGCACAGATGGAGGGTTGGGCCCATGTGCCCTGTAAATGAACTTTTTCCCCCTCTTTTTGTGGAAATACATTTCTCTGTGGGGTCTCCCCTTGCCATCTGCTGTGCCTCTGAAATAATTTAAAGCCACAATCACCCATTTCTGCCCACATGAGCTTATTTTGTGCTGTTTGAGGATGTGGATAAACAAGAGGGGGAACTGTTGCTCAAGACCCAGAGACACCTGATCATTCTTCCATTAATTCCCAGCTTTATCTGCGCTCTGGGGAATGAGCTTCTGGGAGCTGCTGCAAGGAGATGATTGCAGGGAGCACCAAGGGATGTGCTGGAAAAATTACTGGGTCCACAGCCCTGTAAATGGCTACTTAAAGGACAATTTGTGGTGCAAATGGAACAGATCACAAATACGACTCTGTGTGTGTGTGTGCTTTATCCCGTGCATAGAAGTCTTTCTTCCCTGTTCCCTCTCCCATATAATCTCTCTTCTGACCCAAAGCTGTGTTCTGGTGTTTTTCAGACCAATGAATGGCGTCTGAGCTGTGTGAACAAGGAATTCTCAGTGTGTCCCTCCTACCCTCCTGTTGTCATTGTCCCCAATTCCATCGATGACGACGCGCTCCGCAAAGTCGCCCTGTTCCGCCACGGCGGCCGCTTCCCAGTGCTGAGCTACTACCACAAGAAAAATGGGATGGTGAGCTGGGCTTGAGGGGTGCTTGTGCCTGAAGGAAGTGTGGGAGCCTGTTGGTTTCATGCTCTGGAATTAGCAGAGCTCCTGGTTTATTTTCCAGCTTCTTCAGTGGAGCTGGTTCTGGGTGATGGAATGAGTAATCTCCGTCCTAGAAATAGCCATTAATCTGCTTGGTTGGGAATGTGCATGGCAGGAGCTTGCTTACAGCAGTAAGAACAAGATGAGGCTTGTAAAGCCACTGCTGGCACCCTGACTGGCTGTGTGTGCCAGGAGTTTTCATGGAAAGGATGGCAGGAGCCACATTGTCCTGTCTGTGAGTGGTGGGCCCTCGTCACAGCCCTGGTGACAGCAGAGCCAAGGCTGCTCTTGCTGTGTGACTGTGCAAGGAGGATCAGAACAATCTGTTCTCTGAGCCTGGCAGGGTGACTCGATTCAGGAGCAGCAAAGTCTTGGTCTTGCACAGACTTTGACAAGCCAGAATCCAATGGAGTCACTGATACATTGTAATTAAGAAATGCACTGTATGAAAGTGTTGGGTAATTGTGTCTCTTGCTGATGTAACCAGTTCTGAGGATGCAGGGATGTCCAACCTGCAGCTTTTAAACTTGATACAGTGTCCTCAAATGCTCCAATGCCTTCTCACCTCCTGTGGCCAAGATTTGTTAGCCTTCAATTTGAAGCTGTCTAGTCTGATTCAGAAGTACCTTGGGATTTTCTTTGCTTTAAAAACAGCCAACCACCTACTCCACATCAGTTGTGCTTTTTGCTTTTTCTCAGCTGAGCTGAAAACCATTGAAGGAAGATTTTTGCTCAGTTCTCTCTCCAAGTTGTGCATGTTTCATGTGAGGAGTACAACAGTATTTGGCTCAGAGTGCTGCAGTTGTGACAGTAATGCTGTCACTCTCATTGCCCTCCTGGCTTGGAGTTCTCAGCTGTACCTGGGGTTGCTGACTGGCTGCTCTCACATTTTTGTTATGATTTAAGCTGCTGGGGCCTTTCTGAATTGAAAGGCATTTGCTGAAGAGAAATCTCAGCTTATCAGTCTGTGGACTTGAGGTTTATAAGTCCATCCATGGAGTAAAAATGTCACCTTTAACACATGAGCAATTTGAGTGTTTAAAGAACAGAGTTGGGAATAGACCTTGAAAATGACAATCCTGAAAAAGTTGGTTTCATAGAATCACAGGATGGTTTTGGTTGGAATGATCCTTAGGGGCCATCTACTTCCAACCCCCTGCCTTGGGCAGGGATGCCTCTCACCAGGTCAGGCTGCTCAGGACCCCGTCCAACCTGGCCTTGAACACTTCCAGGGATTTATAACACTGCCAGGGTTTGTAAAGGAGCCTTCAGCAGGAAGGCAGCTCAGTAGTTCACCAAAACGGTACTTGAGGCATAACTGAAGGGATGCAGCCTCTAAGATCATGCCTGGCATTTAAAACTTGCCCGGCCAAATGATTGCTGGATTCAAGGATTTCTAGTTCAGTTTTAAATTCATTCAATCCTTGAGAGTCATCCAACTTGGAACAACTGAAGGATTCAGGGCAAGGCTTGGAGCTCAAGTGCTTGGTGCCTTTCAGTCAGAATTCTCTCCACTTCCAGTGCCTCATCCATGGTTTTGTGTCTCTCAGGCAATAATGAGGAGCAGCCAGCCCCTGACAGGCACCAACGGGCGGCGCTGCAAGGAGGACGAGAAGCTGGTGAACGCCACGCTCCGCTCCGGCCGGCGCGGCTTCATCATCGACACCCGGCCTTTGGCTGTTGCCCAGCAGGCCAGGGCCAAGGGAGGGGGCTTTGAACAAGAAGTCCACTACCCTCAGTGGAGGAGGATTCACAAATATATCGAGAGGTGGGTGAAATCAGGTGTAGCACACTGTGGCTGTGGGTTTCGATGGTTAGGTGATAGATCTCTGGAGACAGGGTTGCTCATGGAACACGTGGTTTGTTTGCAAGGGTCGTGGGTGACAGAGTTTGCTATCAGCTGCCAGCCCAGCTGATGGCGTGGTTCCAAGAGAGTTCCAAAGAGAGCGTTTCAAAAAGGAAGAATTTCCTGTTACAGTAAGTTTTATCCCATTCCGTGTTGAATATTCTGTTTACAGTGACCAACCGGTGCGAGACACAAATCCTACAGAATTTACATACAGCCTATGAGAACTACTAGATTTGAATAAGGCACTACCTCCTTATGCTAATCTCTATAATCCTTTCTTCCTGCCTGACCTGCAGACCCCTTTCCACATGGTCAGAGGTATTGCCCAATATCCTGTCCTCTAACCCACCGTGCTTCATATCTCAAAGACTGCTGTCATTTCTATTTCACTTACAGGCTTTATGTTTTCAGAACCTATTGCTAAACAATCATATTTATAAGATTTCTGTATCACCTTCCCCAACAATCAGGCTCTCCCCTGAGTTCGGCTGCGTCAGGTCGCACTGGCAGAGCAGTGATACCTCCACCAAGTATCTGCTCCTGTAAGAAGAGTTGTGTGTCCTGGTTCCTGGCAACAGGGTCGTGTTCCTTCTGTGGCAAAACCAGGATATGTGGATGATAAGGGGATTTTTGGTTTGGTTCCTTGTTCTGAGCAACCTGCTGCAGGTTTCAGCCATCAGGCATCTCCCTGTGCTGTTTCTTTTCCTGACCACCCATCTTCAGCCACACTCCAGCCTTCTTGTGTTCCCCTTTGCACAGGAAGGAGCAGGTACCTTGCCAGAAAACTTCTGCAGGGGAGGGTTTGTTCTGTGGTTGTCACACTCCTCGTATCCAGAGGATTTGTCCAGAGAAGCTGTGGCTGCCCCTGGATCCCTGAAAGTGTTCAGGGCCAGGTTGGACAGGGCTTGGAGCAACCTGGGATAATGGAAGGTGCCCCTGCCCACGGCAGAGGGTTGGAATGAGATGAGCTTTAAGTTTCTTTCCAACCCAAACCATTCCACGATTCTGTGATCCAGTCCTTTTCTCTGGACACCTAATATTGTTCAGTCATTTGGAGACAAGTTACTAAATGAAACAGACTTTTAGTCTGGCCTTGTCCAACTTCTCTTAAAGCCTTAATTTTGGGGAATCCTTCTACACAGACATGCAGTAATGTTGCTGGAGCTGTAGGCCAGCTCTTGAGCAGTTAAATAAAGAATTTCCTGGCAAATGCTAGAAGTGTTTGGTTTTGCTTCTGAAGATTTTATATGAACTTACATTTGTTGCTGATTGTTTACAGCATCAGAGAGAGAGGAACGAATAAACACAATATCCAAACACTAAATAATCCATGTCCTCGTTCCTATGTCACTGCTTGTGCTTTCAACAACGTTTTCCTTTTCCCAAAGGTTTAATATCCTGCAGGAGAGCTTTATCAAGCTGGTGGAGGCTTGCAATGACCAGTCACACAACATGGACCGCTGGCTCAGTAAACTGGAAGCTTCCAACTGGCTCACTCACATCAAGGAGCTGCTGACTGCAGCTTGTCTGGCTGCTCAGTGCGTTGACAGGTAAATCTCCTGCAGAAAGTCTTGGGTTGCTCATTCACTGGTCACAGATTGCTCCTTAAATACCTCTGGCAGTATCAATAACTGCCCACCGTGGTCTGGCTCACTTGTACCCGTGGAAGATTCTGTTTCCTTATGGTGAAGGAATGTTCCTCCAATAAATCAGGAAGAGGGAGGAAATCTTGGCTAAGAAAAGGTTTTGGATCATGTGTTTGAGGTATATTCCTGTGTCTGTTGCAGCCAAGCTAATTTAGAGTGTTTTATTGAAGGTTTGGGTTAAAATGGATCCATCTGAAATGCTGTTTGATGGCTTGGAAAAGGGGACACAGAGATGTCTTTTTGTTTTTTTAAGAAGTCTCTTTTTCTTTTCAGCTGCAAATTTCCAATACCACACCTCGCTTGCAGAGGTTAAAACAATGTCATCTCCTTGTTTTCCCCAGGAATTGGTCCAGTGCTTTTCCCCTCTTATATTTTTATCCCCACAGCCCTATCCAGGCAATCCTGCTCATTTCTTCTAAGTGCTTTTGACCTGTTCTAACCTGACATTTCTTTCACAAGTGCTGCTGACTCAGCTGACTCATGCTCAGACCTCAGGCTGCAGAGCCAACTCTTGCTGCCAGGGGCCAGGGTTTGTAAGGCCAGATACAGGAATCTAAATTGGTTTTATCTGTGGCTCTGGGTGGGAGAAGCCCATCCCAAAATCTAGGGAAAACCTGGCTTTTCATAGGAGCTGGGGAGTGTTCTGCAGGCACACAAGCAGCTGAAATGCAGGCTCAGTGGTGAAACAGCAGTGCTGCATTAAAATGGGAGCTCTGTGCTTTTTGAAAGCTCTGACAGTGCTGGTTTCATTACTGGCTGTGCCAGGAAAGGATTGCTCTGGATCAATAGTTTTATCTGAAATTCTTTCCTGCAAGCATGTAATAGGAAAGATCAGTGATGAAACCCTTCTGGCTTGTTGGGACAGTGGCTGATTTCATAATTTTTAACCTCAGCTTTGCTTTTGGTGTTTACCTGGAGCCATGGCAGTTCAGTTCCAGGTGCCTGACCTGCTCCCTTGGAGCCTGGAGGTCAGAGCTGGGCTGACAAAGAGAGTTCTGTTGTATTTTCCATGGGGAGGGAATGGCTGGGACAGATCTTTCAGCATCTTAAAGGCTTAAAAGATAAAAGAGAAAAACAGTGTTAGAAACTTAGTGTAGAGAAAGATCTAGGTAGGGAAGGAAGGTTTAGATAAAATATCAGGGAGAAATTCTGTGTTATAACAGTGGTGAGGCCCTGGCACAGGGTGCCCAGAGAAGCTGTGGCTGCCCCTGGATCCCTGGCAGTGTCCAGGACAAAGTTGGATGGGGCTTGGAGCAACCTGGGATAGTGAAAGATGTCCCTGCCCGTGGCAGGGGTGGAATGGGATGACTTACACCAAGCTGTAACTCAGAGGGTTGCTAATCCTAAAGAGAGAGAACCACAAAGGAGATCTCACTGTGCACCTTCTGTCAGTGTGGGAGAGCATCTGGAGTTCCAGACTGCTCAGGAAGACACTGAGCCTGCAGAGATGCAGAGCTCACTGTTGATGTATCCGGGTGAGATCCATGTGGGATCCATGTGGGATGGGGCTGCAGTGGTGGTAAAGAACCAGCAAAACCTCAGCACTGGTGTCTGTGGGATGTAATGGCATCCACTGGGATGGGTTCTGCTCATTCCTACTCTTACCCTTCCCACCTTTTCCTTTCCCAGGGAAAGTGCTTCAGTGTTAGTCCATGGCAGTGAAGGAACTGATTCCACGCTCCAGGTCACTTCCCTGGCACAGATCATCCTGGATCCAAGGTGCAGGACCATCCGTGGCTTCGAGGCTCTTATAGTGAGGGAGTGGCTGCAGGTAAGAAATACCCCTGGACAGAACAACAACCAGTTCCAGAGGCACTGGGGTTGGGAAATAGCCTGAGAGGCAGCCAACAGGTTGGGTCTTGTTGCAGCCCTGCTGAGTGTGAGTGTCCTTTGTCCTAAAGAGCAGCATCATTACCTGAGTCATTTGTCCCTCTGGCACTCCTGGGGCCTCTGCCTCTCATGGCAGGTCTTTGATTTTGGAGAACTGCCTGGTTTGTGTGCTCAGGGTGAACATCTCTTATCAAAAATGGTTTGGGTTGGGAGGGACCTTAAAGCTCCTCTCATTCCAACCTCCTACCATGGGCAGGGACACTTTCCACTGGACCAGGTTTCACCTCTCCCATCTCATGAGAGGAAACTGTTCAGACCAAACCACAAAACCTGAGTTGTGCTCTTTGTACCTTGGCAGTCTGGTCCCCCAGTGCACCCACCCCAGCTTTCCTGCTCACATTCTCTGATCAAACAGCCTGAGAAAGGCAGGGAAATTGGTCATAGACTCACAGAACCATTTAGGTTGGAAAATACCTTTAAGATTGTCAAGTCCAACTGTCCCCCACCACTGCCAAGGCCACCACTCATCCCTGTCCCCCAGTGCCACATTGATGTGGCTTTTTAATCGCTCCAGGGATGGGGATTCCACCACTGCCCTGGGCAGCTGTGCCAGGGCAGAACAACCCTTTCCATGAAGAAATTTTCCCTAATATCCAATCTAAACCTCCCCTGGCACAGCCTGAGGCTGTTCCCTCTCCTCCTGTTCCTGTTCCCTGGGAGCAGAGCCTGACCCCCCTGGCTGTCCCCTCCTGTCAGGGAGTTGTGCAGAGCCACAAGGTGCCCCCTGAGCCTCCTTTTCTCCAGGCTGAGCCCCTTTCCCAGCTCCCTCAGCTGCTCCTGGTACTCCAGCCCCTTCCCAGCTCTGTTCCCTTCCCTGGACACGCTCCAGCCCCTCAATGTCTTTCTTGTCAGGAGGGGCCCAAAACTGAATCCGAGATTTGAGGTGCCCCAGCAGTGCCAGCAGAGGGACAATGGTTTCTAACAGCTTGGTCCTGGCTGCCTGAGCAGTTGCATGGACAAAACTCTCTCTGAAGTGTTTTTTCCACACGTCCTCACATCCCATTCCTTGGTGTGTGATGCTGTCCCCGATCCCCTGCAGGCTGGCCACCCTTTCCTGCAGCGCTGTGCCCAGTCAGCCTATTCCAACAGCAAACAGAGGTGGGAGGCCCCAGTGTTCCTGCTCTTTCTGGAATGTGTGTGGCAAATCCACCGGCAGTTCCCCTGCTCCTTCGAGTTCAACGAGCACTTCCTCATCATGCTGTATGAACACGCCTACGCTTCCCAGTTCGGCACCTTCCTGGGAAACAACGAAAACGAAAGGTTGGTAAGGATGTTTGACCTGACTCCTCTAAATGTTGGGCTGAATTTGGCGAAAAGAAGGTCCCAGCGTCATGGAATGGTTTGGGTTGGGCTTAAAGATCATCTCATCCCAACCCCCTGCTGTGGGCAGGGACACCTTCCACTATCCCAGGTTGCTCCAAACCCCGTCCAACCTGGCCAAAAATCTCCACCCATCTCAGTTTATTTAGTTTCTCACACAGAAACTCTTCCATAAAGGAATAAGCAGCTGGAGTTTGATGTGAGTCACAGCTGTGGGAAGCAGACCTGTCCATGCAGGCCTGGAGGAGGAGGCTGAGGCAGGCAAAGGTCACAGCTGACAAATCTGTCCCTCACCTGTGAGGGAGGAACGTGGCTCTGTAGCCTGGTGGTCCTGAGACCCACCCTGGGAGTAGAAACAGGGGGAAGGACTGGAGCTGCCCACAGCTGCCAGGGGGGTTTGGATTCCTGTTTGGAGCTTGGCAGTTCTGCCCTCAAGACTCCTGGCTCCAGTCAGGCCATGGCTGAGGGTCTGCTGGACTGAAGGCCACTGGACAGGAAGGGAAAAACAGAAGTGATACTCCAGAGAAGGAAGGCCATTTAAAGCTTCCTGTAAACCTCTCTGTCCTTAGAGTGATCTGGGTTTAGAACAGACTCTGCTGCCTTCTGCAGGGCTGCTGAGTCAGTCATCTGCAAAACCGAGTTAGACTTGAAACCAATAAGCTGAAATTTGGAGGAGTATTGAATGTTAAGTGTAATAACCTGCCTGTCACATCTGAGCACATCAGCCTGGGAGCACAGACAGGGGTTGAAGTCTGATGTTAAGCTTGTGCTGTCTGAAGCATTCACAGGAGTGCTGCATCTCCTGCCTGGCTGGCAGTTCAATTTGCCAGTGCAGGCAGAATGAGATTTGCTGGAATCTGAGGCACGGGGATCCCTGTAACTGCTGGAGGTGGGATTGCCCCAGGAAAACAGCACTGCTTGCTCCGTGTGCTCAGTTCCTTCCTGCCACCAGAGGGACCTGTCAGACGTGCCCATTCCAGCAATAAAGCTGCTTTTATGTGCTGGAGAATTCCATTTCCATCCTTCTCTGACACAGCCCTGCCCTAACACAGGAGCCTGATCCCTTTCCAAACCTGGCACCCAAACCTGGCATGTCAGACTTCGTGGGGAGGTGACTGATTCTTCACCTGGACAGCAGGCAGCCAATTTACAAGTGTTATTTCTTTTATTCAAAATGAATTGTAATCAGCCAGGCTGAGTAAATTGCTTTAGGTTTACACCCTGTGCCATGATGCTGAAGGGATTAACTTGACTTATCTGGGGCAGTAGCACATGGAAAAACTTGTGGCCTTGTCTGTATGGTTCTAACAAGAGCCTTTCAGATCCAAGTGTGTGAAACTGACTTGTTCCTCTGGGTTTCTTAGGGCTAAACTGAAGCTGCCTCAGAAGACCATGTCCCTCTGGTCCTGGGTGAACAGGCCTGAAGAGCTGTTCAGGTTCCAGAACCCTCTTTATGAGGCCAACAGCCTCGTCATCTGGCCCTCTGTGGCCCCACAGAGCCTGCAGCTCTGGGAAGGTGAGCCAGGTTTGCTTTCCCTGTTGCAGGCAGTATGTCTTTTGTGATTTTTTTTTGTCAGACTTCATTGCTGACCATTCTGGAAAATCCATCTGCACTGGGTCCCCTGCTGCAGAAACTTTCCCCATGCCACGGGTGCTGAAGAGTTCATGACAGTGACACAAGCAGGCTGTCACAGCAGGGTGGAGACTGAAAATGGAGTGGCCTGATAAGTACAGGAGGAAAAAAGGAATGAACTCCCCTCATTTTTTGTTTTTCTTTTATTGTTTAATAGGCTGGTGAGCTTGGAGGGGAGGGGGAAGCCACTTAAGGGGGAGGGAAAGGGAAGAAAATGTGAACTGTGTGCACCTCACATGAGAGCTGCTGGAATGTGAACAACCTTCACGAATTCCTCCTTGTCTCAAGAACCCCTTCTGACCTGGATGTCTCTGGGCTTCCAGGTGTCTTCCTGCGGTGGAACAGGCCTTCCAGATTCCTGGAGGAAGCTGAAGAAGAAAGGATCAACATTATCAAGTACAACAAGGAGCTGCAGGCCAAGGTGAACGCGCTGAGGCGGCAGCTGGCGGAGCTGGAGACGGATGGGGGGATGCGGGGGGAGCCCTGAGCTGGGCTTTGCCTCAGGCCTTTGCTTTCCCCTTGACATCGAGGAAGAAAGATGGAAAGTGCATGTTCTGCTGAGCCCTTGGGTACAGCTGACCCTCCCACTGCTGAACCCTTCACTCCATGAACCTCCCTGCTTTTTGGGGAGGGGTTTTTGTTTTGTTTACAGAAGACACAGCTGGGCGCAGTGTCCCCTCTTGGCAGCTTTTCTGTCACAGAATTGGGTACAGTGTCAGCAGAAGCTGGAACTCTTTACCTCCAACTGTGTGGATGACCAGGATGGGCCAAGAGACAGGATGTCTCCAATTCATTTTAGACTTTTTCTGGTTTTGTTGAACACTCACAGGATTAATATGCAGAGTTCTATATAGATAGGTAAAGGCATTTTGTCAGGAAGCACCTTTTCTCTCCAAGAGTAGGTGAGGCAGCTTAGTTCTTCAATTTCCTAGGAAATCTAGAAATTGTTAAAATCAAATCACGGTTCTGCCAGTCTACACAATAGTCTCAGTAGCCTTCACATCTCACACTTGGGTTTTTGTGTTCAGCATTGGCTCGGGAGCAGGAAGTTAAATACCAAACCAGAGCCAGACATTTCAGTGCAATACAGAATTGAAGGAGGGATTCTGCTGCTAATGTTTAAGCCATGACCTTCAGGTGGAATTGTCCCTTGTGGACAAGAATTTCCTAAGGAAGAACAAACTTTTTTTTCTTATTCTACCTGGAAAACAAAAAGGTTTAGTAGTTGGTGGGGTGTTCACTTGCAGAACAGGGCTCAGACCTGTCCTTTAAACCAGAGCCAAGCTGCCTTCTTGGAAATTCCAACCCCCCGGCTGGGTTTGGACACCTGGCCAGGTTCACAGCATTGCCAGGGTGCAAGAGCAGCACCTCAAAACACTTCTGTTGCACCTGATGTGCTTTTCCTTCTTGTGCTCTTATGCCCATCTTGTGAAACCTCAAAAGCAGAAGCTGGAAGTTCAGGTGACCTCACAGATCTGCTGCAGATGAAGGGGCCATCACACTACAAAAAATATTAAGAGTTTAGATGATTTGTAGCTGCTAAAACTGCTTGAAGACTTTAGGGATAAGCTTTTTCCCATTTAACTTTGTATTTTATAGCTGCTCTTTCCATTTCTGTGGCTTCAATCTGCTTTTTATAAAATCAGAGTTCTCTCTTGTGATTTTTTTTTTTTTATCCTTTAAAAAGACAGGTAGGGGTAGGTCTGAAATACTCCCTGAGGTGTTTTTTCAGCTAGATTCCGTGGGTAGCTCCACAGGACTGGGAAAAGTTGAATTAACAGCAGCACATGTGGCTGGGATTATCCAGAAAAGAGCTTCCTGTTAGCCTGGTTCTGCTGGAATGAAGGGAGCTGCAGTAGGTCAGTGGTGTGATCCCTCTGGAAACTGTCGAGCTTCCAAGTTTATGGAATGAAGCTGCCTTTATTTAAAAGCCACTTCACATAGATATGTGTGAAAATGCAGGATCTGTAGTTGTAGAAGTAGCTGAGCAGGAACCTGCAAAAATCATGTAGCCACTAAATACAGTCTAAGAAAATTCTATAACCAAGGAAATGACATAAAATTATGTAATAGTGGTCAAGTGCTACCTTAATGCCTTTTGTGGAGTCCTTATTTCCTTAACTATTTCCTTCTTGCCTAAGCTAAACTTAGCCCTGAAGTCCTCTGGCTTAAAAAATAACACCATTCCTTTTGAAACATTGCTCGCTTAAAGCAGAAGAGTAATTCCCCCTGCTTGCAATGCCAATTTATTTTTAGGTTTGGAGCCTTATTCCCTAAATCCAGTCTGACACAGGGAATGCTGCTCAGGGTGGCTGGGGATCTGTTCTGCATGACAGGGGAGGCAGAATCAGGCTGTTCCCTCCTCCAAACCCGGAGATTCCTCTGTGTATGTGGCTCACATAAACCCCTCAAATGATTGTTCACCCGTTGAAATGATGTCTTTGGGATCTGCACCTGCCTGGGTGGTGTTTCCCGACCCCATTCAGAATTTCTCCATCTGAAATCCATTATCCCCAGCCAGATGGGAAGGATTCAGAAGGCACTGTTTTCCCTGTAATAGACTATACATAAAACACTCCTAAAGGTTATGCAATTCCCTAACACAGTAATTATAGATGGAGCTAAATAATAGAGAAGCAGAGAGGGTTTTTTTGGATCTAATTGCCTGGCTGCTCCAGCCTCTCCTGCAAACTGCAGGCATGCGAGGAAATGGGAAAACCAGCTGTGACAGCCAACAAAAGGCAGCACATTCCCTCTGAGCTGGCATCAATTTCAGCCTCCACTTGTGCTGAATTCACACCCAAGTGCTGTGTGTGCCTTGGGAACGTGGATCCTGGGAATGTGGCAGTGCTGGTGTCCTCCTGAGCAGCCCCTGCTCTTTGTTCCACAGTTCCATGCAGCACCTTGTCCCTGCACAGGCCTGGGAGGGCTGGCAGGAGAGGGAGTGGGGACAAGACTTGTGCTGCTGTAGGTTCTCCTGGCACGGGACACTTCCCAGAGCTGTCCTGCCTCGCTGCTCCCACATTCCCTTGGAACTTTTCCATTCCCAGTGCCTCCCAGGCTCCAGATCCACAGCCCATGGCTCCCTCCCTTTCTTTGCTTTGCTGCTTGCCTCCCCTGTTAAATCACATATTTCATATCGGTGATGGGTTTGCTCCCTCTGAGGGGGATCCCTGCCCTGTGCCATGCAGTTTGCAAATTCCCTGTGTCTTCCTGAGCCTGGGCAGTGCCCAGCTCTGGCTCCCCCCTGTGCCACTGCCTTATGCCCTCACTGCCACCCCGCTCCTGCTCTTTTGCACACTCTTTGTGTAACAAGCTGGACACTGAAAGAAAGCCCCATCTCCAAATTTTGGGGGCAATCCACGAGGACTCTCTGCCATTTACCAAAAAAAAAAAAAAAAAGAAGGGAAGAGGAGCTAACTTGCACAGTTTTCATAAGGGAAATATGAAATATGTACCTTCAATACTTTGATTGTATCAACGAACTCTTGAATGTGGCTGGTTTTGACGTGCACTATTGTCCCTGTTGCATAGGATCTAATTTCAAGTTGCACTGTACAGCATTTTTGGTGTCTCATGTGTGCTTTGCTAAAGCCTTGGGCAGTGCTGTCGTGGTGTGAGGGGTGAGGTTTGTCCCAGCACTGCCTGTGTCCTGTCACAGCAGCACTGTGTGACGTGAGCTCTGTGTGTGTGTCCACTGCTGCCCGCTCAAGTGATGAGTGCACTGCTGGCCCAACATCTGGAGCTGCTCTTTGGACTTGGCTGCTGCATCAGTCTCGATTTTGGGTTTTTTTGTTCCTGTACAATTTGAAATGCCAGGGCTGGGAGTTGTGTGCTGGTGTTAGGTATTTGCTGTCTGTGTACAGACTCCCAGCTGCTGCCGCGTGGAATTTATTGCAATGACACCGACAACAAAATAACAAAACTGAGGAAAGAGAAGATGATAGCTCAAGGTTCAGCCATTTGGGGGGAACAAAACAGATACAAAGTGGCTGTAAACTGCTGTAGATATGTTGAGAGCATAGTAGATGTGTCTGTGTAAATTAAAACCTTGAAGACTAAAAAGTGCTTTAATTACACCGCTGAATCTTCTTTATTTCTGTGTCCTTTGCTTCTCGTGGGAGGGATGTGGGTGGGTATGACTTGGATTAAGCTTTTGCTTGAAATTTTAGCTATTTTCATCTCAATTGTGTTTTATTTACAGCTGAACAGGCCCTGTGGTGGTAGAAGGAGGGTGAAAGGAGAAGGCTGAGACCCTGAGGCTGTGAGGGGCTTGCAGAGCTCTGCTGCAATGGCTTTGGGCCTTGCACAGCAGCTCTGCACGTGGTGGATAAACCATTTGGTTAGCCAAGGTTTTATACTGGTATTGATCTTTTTATCCTGGTATTCATCTCTCCAAAGGAAGAAGGGCAGGGGTGTTCACAGGGAGAGGGAATTGGAGTGAAGCAAAGCCTTGCAAGAAAGGGGATGGTGAATGGACAAGGGGGAGTGGTTTTAAACAAAAGCAGGACAGACTCAGATGAGATATTAAGAATAAATTTAAGAATAAATTCTTCGCTGTGAGGGTGGTGAGGCCCTGGCACAGGTTGCCCAGAGAAGCGGTGGTTGCCCCTGGATCCCTGGAAGTGTCCAGGGCCAGGTTGGACGGGGCTTGGAGCAACCTGGGATGGTGGAAGTTGTTCCTGTCCATGGCAGGAAGGTAGAAGTGGGATGATCTCCAAGGCCCCTTCCAACCCAACCCATCCTGTGCCTCTGAGGTCCATCAGTGAGTGGGGTCACAGTTCCCTGCTGGTTTTAAGGCAGGGGGGTACCTTGGTGCCAGGGGAAGGAACACTAAAGGACAAACAGCTCCTGGGAAATGGAGCCTGGGAACTCTGGGAACTCCTGGATCTCTCCTGGCTGCTGAGTCAGGAGGCTGGGAACTACTGGGCCATCTGTTTCCCTGTGGCATCACTGTGGTCTCTGCAGCTCCTGGGGAAGGTGATGAGTTTTTGTGGCTTTTGGGGTTGGAGCAGATGGAGGCTGGGGGTGTTTGTGCTGCCCTGCAGCCTGTGCAGCCCATGAGATAACACAGGGATGGGTGCTGAAGGCTTGGATGTGAAAAGATTGATATTCAGCCACTATTTGTGCAAGAAGTCCCAGCTGAAACAGGGTAGGTCTATTTTAAAATATTTTCAGCAGTGCTCAGGCAGTCTGATTTGGGTTAAACTTGTTTCTTGGCAGGGGGGAAGAAAATAACTGAAGAATCATAGAATGGTTTGGGTTGGAAGGGATCTTAAAGCCCATCCTGCTCTACCCCCTGCCATGGGCAGGGACACCTTCCATTATTCCAGGCTGCTCCAAGCCCTGTCCAGCTTGACCTTGGACACTTCCAGGGAAGGGGAATCCATCTGAACAAGCGTTGAAATTTTTCTGTAACCTTCTCTTGAGTCTGTTGGATTTTTCCTCTTGGAAATCCCAAGTGTTTTTGCTCAATGCCATTGTAGGAGTCTCTTCCATGCTGCCCATTTTCCCCTCCGAGCAGTGAGAGGGGAAACAATGAGGAGGAATTCCTGTTGCACTGGGTGGAACTGGGGATGCTGGGCTGTGCTGGGCTGCTCACAGCTTCCCCTGCTGTGGAAATGTCACCACAAACCCCTGGCTTTTGTCAGAGCTGAGCTGGTGATCCTCTGATGTTCTCTTGGGAGGGCGTTGCTGATGGCTTTGGATGCTTTATCTGGTGCTGCAGGTCAGCTCATGGAGGGTTTGCTCTTAAAGCTCCAAATCTGCTCCCTCAGGATCTCAAAATACTGGCAGACAACCTGGGCACTGCACAGATGTTACACCACTAAAAACCACAGTACAGTCACTAAAATCATGGTTTTTATACCTTGGGCAGTGGTTGTAATCATTTACGTGACCAGTTTGCACATCCCAGTTGGTACTGGTTCTGTTTGGGGGATGGTTTCAGGTTTGAAAGGTGTAGGCTGTGGTCACTGTGGAAGGAAAAGGGCTCTTTTGGCAAGTGGTTCATTCAAAGGTACAAGAGATAAAAGAAACCAGGGGATTTCTGCTGCTTTTCCTGCTGTTCTTTCCTGACATGGAAAACATTTGTTGGCATGCCCTAGCAAGGTAAGTGCAGCATTTCTACAGGGAATTTTCTGGGTTTGGCTTGTAAGTACTTGGTGGAACAAAATAAAACCTTTATGGCTGGAATAAGAGTTGTTCTAGAGTTTGGGTTGGTTTTTGGTGGTTTTTTGGTGTTGTTGTTGTTGTTGTTGTTGTTGTTGTTGTTGTTGTTTTTTAACAGAGAACTACTTAGTTTCTCTGTACTGTGCTCCATTTTTGGGGTCCAACTTGAACACTCCCAAGGATGGGGCAGACACATCCATCAGTCATTTTGGGGACAAAGCAGCAATTTGTACTACAGTGGGGTAAATACAGGGCTCTGGTTTCTACATTTCCCTCAGGGAATAAAAACAAAAACCCCACAAACCTGTGCCTTACTGGGAAAAAGATTTTCTTCCAGAGATCCTTAAAGGACACTTGTGCAACATCAAGCACGTGGAGTGTCCTGGCTGTGCTGCCAGTTGGCAATGCTGTCGTTTCACAATGAGGAAGGCTGTGACAATCCTGAATTAAAATTCTTATTCTGCTCTCCTCCGCCTCTTTTTCCTCCTCACTTGTGCTGGCTCAGCTGTTTGTGATTCCACGTGGCACATGGGATTGGAGAAATGTATGGAAAAGTGACACAGCCAGGAGGGAAGAGCCCTGCAGGCTGGGTCAGCATCTGGGGTGTTAAACGTGGCATCGATGCTTGGAGTAAATGAAGTCACAGGGAGGATTTGTGAGGTGAAAACCCACATGGAGCAGCTGGAGAGAGTCCAGAGAAAACCATGGAGATGCTCCAAGGGCTGGAGCCCCTCTGCTCTGGAGCCAGGCTGGGAGAGCTGGGGGTGTTCACCTGGAGAAGAGAAGGATCCAGGGAGACCTCAGAGCCTCTTCCAGGGGCCTAACGGGGCTCCAGGAGAGCTGGAGAGGGACTTGGGACAAGGCATGGAGGGACAGAACACAGGGAATGGCTTCCCACGGCCAGAGGGCAGGGTTGGATGGGAATTTGGGAAGGAATTGTTGGCTGTGAGGGTGGGGAGGCCCTGGCACAGGCTGCCAGGAGAAGCTGTGAGCTAAAAGTAGAAGAGGAGAGCAGACTCACCTCGATCCTTTCCCCACTGCCACGTTAGAGGAACCCTGAGCTGAGCATGTCTGGGATTGTCAGAGGGACTAAAGGAAGCTGCTCTGCACCAATCCCACACTGTGGGCAGAGCCTTGTCCCCTGCAGAGCGGGGAGCCAAAGGGACAGCACATCCCTGATGTGTCTCCACGTGTCCTGAAAGGCTGGGAAGAGCTCCTTGCCCTGAGCTCTCCAAGCACAGTGGGCGGTGAGGGTTGGCAGGTTCAGCAGGGCAGAGGGCAGAGGAGGAGACCACAAAACCCCCTGTGTGGGAGGGAGACCAAGCCCCAGGCTCTGGGAGAGGCTGCTGCAGGAGCTTGGAAGGAGCAGCACTTCTGGAATGTGGATCCATGGCAAGGGAGAGAAGGAAGGCAGTGGTAGAGAGTGGGGAGAGTGACAAGAACACTCATGGAGTCCCTGGAGCGATGGCACCATGCTGCCTCTGAGAGGAAGGATGTTGCAATATCTCCTGCTTTCTTCCCCTTGATTTGTATTTCCAGTATTCCCAGCCTGTTTCTGAACCTCAAGCTGGCTTTTCATGTTTGAAGTCCTTTGGATGTGGATTTATATTTTAAAAATACCCAAAGTCAGGCAACAAACCAAGCCGCAAAACTTTAAAATCCAGATAACATGAAAAATACAGAACATGCAAACTCCTCAGTAGCCTGTGACCCTCCCTCTCTCCCTGGAGCACTTTTGGGGCCATCTGTTGACACACACAGAAATTCTGTGAGCAGGATTGGAAGAGGCTGCCCAAGGAAGCAGTGGAATTATTACCCTTGGAAGTATTCCAAAGCTGTGTGGATGTGACACTTGGGGACGTGGTTCAGTGGTAGATGTGGCAGTGCTGGGGAATGGTTGGACTTGATGAGCTTAAAGGGCTTTTCCAATTTAAATAATTTGAGGACACACACAAGTGATGACTGTCAGAGGATCACAGAATGGCTTGGGCCAGAGGAGACAATAAAGATCATCTGGTTCCATCCCCTGCCAGGGACAGGGACACCTTCCACTGTCCCAGGTTGCTCCAAGCCTTGCTCAACCTGACCTAGTGAGCTGCAAGTCTGTGCTGCCACAGAGAAAGACACCCAAGGGGTCTTTGCTGCCCACAGGGGGGTTCATCAGGTGGGAGTGTCAGCCTCAGCTGTTGTTGGAATGGACTCTCCACACACCTCAGATGCCATCACCCCACTGGGGTGGAGTTTTCTCCCCTTTTGTATTTTCTGCCTTCCCATGTTGATGTTTTCTCTTGTCCCCTTGAGCTGCCTGTCACATCCTGACAATCCAGCCTCTGTCCTTGGTTTTACCTTTCTTATCTCACAAGGCTCTGTGCTCTTTTCTCACAAGCTGGCAGCCTCCTCGGCTCAGGGAGGAGGGTTTTCCAGCTAGGCTGTATCTGGGAGGCCTTGGATTGCAGCTGAACCTGGAGGATCAGGCAGTTCAGGGCCAGCTTTGCTGGACGCTCCATTTTGCTGATTTTGTGCCAGTTTAGTGCTCCAGGTGCTTGGCTCAGTGCTGGAGGAGGGAATTGGTTTATGGAATCACTCCTGCTTCCCTGTCAGTCTGGGGGCTTTGCCATCCTGCAGTGATCTGGGCCTGGGAGAGCTTTACTTTGTGTCCAGGGAAGGGAACAGAGCTGGGAAGGGGCTGGAGTACCAGGAGCAGCTGAGGGAGCTGGGAAAGGGGCTCAGCCTGGAGAAAAGGAGGCTCAGGGGGAACCTTGTGGCTCTGCACAACTCCCTGACAGGAGGGGACAGCCAGGGAGGTTGGGCTCTGCTCCCAGGGAACAGGGACAGGAAAAGAGGAAAGAGCCTCAAGCTGTGCCAGGGGAGGGTCAGGTTGGACATCAGGAGGGATTTCCCATGGAAAGGGTGGCCAGGCATTGGAAGGGGCTGCCCAGGGAGGTCTGGAGTCCCCATCCCTGGAGGTGTCCAAGGAATGTCTGGACATGGCACTCAGTGCTCTGGGCTGGTGACAAGGTGGGGATGGGACAGGGTGGACTCGATGATCCTGGATGTCTTTTCCAGCCTGAATAATTCTGCGATTTACATTGAGTCAAGTGATCAGATAGAGTGAAACCACCAGTGCTCCCTGCACTCCCCTTCCTGAACAGAAAAGTCCCTTTTGCTCAACTGCTCATCTATGTCAGGGCTCTGGGAACAACTGGATCTTCTCTTGTTCCCTCTGCAGAATTCCAGGTGAGCTGTTTGGCCTCCCTGCAAGGCTGGATCCACAGTGCCTTTGGGAGAGCAGCCTGGAGCTGTGCTGGAGGCTCTTGCTTTACTTCCATTTGGTGCAGACTCCTCAAACTGGAGCAGGGATTGCTGAGGTCATGCCATGATTCAGGTCTAAGGTACACTGCCATGGAATCACAGGAGGGACAAGGTTGGAAAGGACCACAGAAATCATTGCACTGTAAGAAATTCTTCCCTGTGAGGGTGCTGAGACCCTGGCACAGGTTGCCCAGAGAAGCGGTGGCTGCCCCTGGATCACTGGAAGTGTCCAAGGCCAGGATGGATGAGGCTTGGAGCAACCTGAGATAGTGGAAGGTGTCCCTGTCCAGGGCAGGGGTGGGAATGGGATGAACTTCAAGGTCCATTCCAACCCAAACCCTTCCATGATTCCATGCAGCCCAACCTGGGCTTTGAGACACCACACGGGATTCAATGGCTCTTTAATTTGACTCTTTTTTGGAAGCTCCTGCTCAGTCTATAGCAGATGGATCAATTCTGCTGAGCTCCCACATCTTTGCCTCCCCAGGGACTTAAAATGTGTTTTTTTTCCCAGGCTCTGCACTGGAACAAGAGGGTTCTTTGTGTTTCTTTTCCTCCTGGAGCTTTCCCTCTTTCCAAGAGAGACATCTGCTCTGGTGGATGGTACTTAACAGGCCTTTCAAACTCAATTAGGCACTGAGAGCCAGGAGCTGCGAGCGCTCAGCTTCCCCAGCCAGCAAAGGGTTTTTCCCTCTGCAGCTCCTGTAATACCATGATTTTCCAAGATTTTTTAATAACTGGCCATTTGTTAGTGCCTGGAATGCTTGGAAATAACGGCCATTCCTGCTTTGTTTGCTCTCTGAACAATTTCATTCAGCACATTTTAAGAAGGAGAAAAATAAAACAAAAATAATCACTCTCTGCCCCAACCCTGAACTGACTCTAATCTTAAATCCACAACAAATACCAGGGGTCTTTTAAAATTTATTTTTTTTTGTTTAGGCTTGACAACAAAACCATTCCTGCATTTGAAACGATGAAACCCGAGTGTGTTTCCCCTTTGTGGAGGTGCATGTCAGGGCACAGGGGTTTTTGCAGGGTCTCCTCCTGCCCAGGGGCTGTGTCCCCGTCCTGCCCAGCCGGGCGGGAGGGATGGGATTCATCGCTGTCAGATGTGGTTGGCTCTGCCTCTGATCTCTGAGGCCGGGGGTATCTCTGTGTGTGCACTGCAGAGTGGGATTTTGCTTAGCAGAGCTCTGGGAAAGGTTTTCCCCTCTCAGGAAATTGCTTTAATGTTCATCTTTGTCCTGAATGAAAATGATGACCTATATATATCTAATTTTTTTTTGCAGTACTTTTTTTTTTTTTCTTGATTTAGTTAAGCTCCTCCGAGTTTTTCCTGTGCCTTTAACAAAAGCATTTCAGTATTTCAGGATTCCTCTTTGGGCTGCTGAGCTAAAGGTTCCAGCTCACTGAGCTGTGTGCTCACAGGGGCCTGGGATACTTTCACGTGTCACATTTTCATGCTCTGGGCTCCTTCTCCAGAGCTTCCAGGGGACACTGAGCTGAGCTGGCTTCATGCAGGCGTGCAAGGAGGACCAGGCTGGTCAGAGCAAAGGCACCAGCACCTCCAGGCTTGGTCTCCAGCATCCGTAATCCGTGGATATGAAAGGAGGAAACGTAGGGAATGGGACCAGAGCAACCTGGTCTGTGGGAGATGTCCCTGCCCACGGGGGTGGAACGAGGTGAGCTTCAAGGTCCTTTCCAAGCCAAAACATTCCAGGGTTCCAGGGATTTCCCGGACTCCAGCGATTTCTGATTTTGATTTAAGACAGAATTATTTAGGCAAAACCCCCTTTTTGTCCCCAAGGACCATTTTCTCTTTGCTGAGATTGCTCTTTTTGCGGATGGAAAATTCCCAAGCCGTGTGAGCTGCCAAGCTCTGGTTTTCAGCTAAAGCAGATGCTGATGTATGTTTATATCCTGCTCCAACAAAAACTGTGGATAAATCGGGAGCTGAAGGCAGGAGGCATTTCCCTTCCCCATTCCAACAGTCCTCATGTTGCCAGTAGGGGGTGGGTGAAAAAAAAAGTTAATTACAGTTCGATCTGCAGGAATATGACAACAAAATTAAATAAAATACAATTCCAGCACTCTCCCCTGTCCTACAGGGCACTTCCCTTTAAACTCAGGAAGAATCTTTTCATGGAAAGCATTGTTAAGCATTGGAAGGGGCTGCCCATCTCTGGAGGTGCCCAAGGAATGACTGGACGTGGCACTCAGTGCTCTGGGCTGGTGACAAGGTGGGGATGGGTCACAGGTAGGACTCAACCGTCTCAAAGATCTTTTCCAACCTTAATGATTCTATGAAATGAAGAAAGATCCAGCAAATGTGACCTGCAGCACCCACTGCCTGAGAAATGTCATGTGAGAAGGAGTAAATAACCTGCCTTTGTTTCAAGCAGAGGACTATTAAACTTCAAGAGCAAAGCCTGTAGCCTCATCATGCTAAATTACAGTGATTATCTGACAACACTGGATGGAAAACGGAATTCTTCAAAGCCTTTGCCTCTCCTTGGCTGGTAACACGATGCCTTATTCCCTCCAGCAAAGGCAAGGAATTTTTAAGCTGATTTTTCAGTCCTGCTGTGGCTGCTCCGCTCCTGCACAGCTGTGAGAGGCTGGGGAGGCTGTGGGAAAGGTGCTGCCTGTTCCTGGAGGCATCCAGAATGCTCCCAGCACTTGATAAATGACTTTACAGCTGTGGTAGAGGCTCTGTTTTGCAGAGGTGGCTGGTACAGATTTCATTTTAAATGCCTCTCAACTTCTCTGCCCCGAAGTCTCCCCCCGAGGTCTTCTGCTTAAAGTCAGCTTTATTTTACAGTGTTTTTTTTGAGGTTAATTGAACAAAGCACTTGGGGGATGAGAGGTTTAGGTCAGTGAGACCTCACAGATTTCATGGAATGCATGGATATGATTTTAGCAGGCTTTTCTCATGTTGGGTCATTACATTCTTCAAGCCCAATGAAATCCAGTGGTTCCCTGGGCCATTAGGAATTACAGACTTCCAGAACCTGAAGGGGACTCCAAGAAGGCTGGAGAGGGACTTTCACAGGGTCATGGAGTGATAGGACAAAGGGGAATGGCCTTCAAATGAAAGAAGGGAGACTTGGATGAGATATTGGGGGGAAATGTCTTGGCTGTGAGGCCCTGGCACAGGGTGCCCAGAGAAGCTGTGGATGCCCCATCCCTGGAAATATTCAAGGCCAGGTTCAGTGGGGCTTGGAGCAACCTGGGATAGTGGAAGGTGCCCCTGCCCATGGCAGGGGGTGGAACTGGAGGGGTTTTAAGGTCTCCTCAAACCCAAATCATTCTGTGATTCCCCAGTGAGCAGTTGTGTCTCTATTCCCACATTTCACAGGGATTGAGCCCCTGACAGGGAAGTTTATGTAACATTATCAGATGAAACCTGAATCCTCTTCATAAAGTATTTATTCTCCAAAGTCTCATTAACAAATCTGCTCAGTAAAGAGAATTGGGAAAGTGGTTTTCCACTGGCCACAGGTTTTTTTTTGTCCACCTTGTTCCTGGCAGAAAATGACCCCAATGATCATCATTTCCCAGTGAACTCTCTTCTGAGTATTCAGTGTTGCAAGGCTGATTCCTGGTGTTCTGCAGGTTTCCATCTCTTGGACGGATGGAGGTGAATCACAGAATACCCCACAAGGATCCCTGATGTCCAATTCCAAAGGAGGGCAGTGATCTTCCGTTGTTCTTTGTGCTGTGCGATAAACTTGGTGCGAGGCTTTGTCTGGATTTTTAAACAGTTTGGTTTTCACAGAGCACATTCCTTAACCCTTATTTTGCAACATCTGCTCACCTCAGAGACCTGAACGAGCTTGTTTCCACAGGCGTTTGTGTTGTTCCGAAGGACACAGACTTTTGGGAAAGCAGTCCAGGATTTAGTGGGCAGGGAAGGATTACAGTGAGCAAACTCTCCTCTGCCTGCCTGAAAGTGTTGGATGTGCTGCCCCTGCTTAATCTGGTAACTCATCATGGTCATTATCAGCACTAATTATGCATCTTCTTTCCACAGCCTGCATGGAGTGAATTCCTGTGTGGAAACTTGCACTGTCAGGGCCAGTAAGGAAGGAGGAAAAATGGGTTCTGGTTATGCTGTTAGTGGATCCAGCTCTGCAATAGCAGCTGCTGAGGGTTTATAACATTTCCCTTCTGCCTTTGTTTCTGTCTGTGGTTACTCATGTTTGTTCCAGGGTGAATGGTTTCAGCTTTTTATGACCAAGCTGTGAAGGGCAGAAAGATTCCTTGGGTTGTTTCTGCTGAGGGACTTCCATGTGGTTTTCCCAATGTGCTACAGGAGCCCCGCTGGAAAACTGGGAAATCATCACAGACTGCTTTGGCTTGGAAAGACCTTAAAGCTCATCAGTTCCAGCCCCTGCCATGGGGGATTTGATGGACCAACCTTCCAGGTTGCTCAGAGCCCTGCCCAACCTGGCCTTGCCAGCAAGAGAGAATTGAAAGTCATTTTAAATTACAGCACAGCCCCTCGTGAGCTCCCTGTATCCACTCCAAGGTATGAAATTCCTGCTTAAGGGCAAGTGACAGCTGCTGTGTTTTCTTTAGCAGCATCAGGGCCTCTCTGCAGGCAGATGTTCATGAAGGGTGAGACCCAGGACCTGATTTTTCCTCAAAAATCCCTCCTTTCCATTAACAATCTCAAATCATTGCTATATTTGTGATGCACCCTTCATCCGTTGTGTTTGCTGAGACGTGAGGCTGCAAGGCAGTGGATGAAGGGCTAACATAGGAAAGCCTTCAGGGAACAAAGGGAGATTTCCTTCCCCAAAATAACAATGTATCTGTTTGGGCTCCAGGAATTCCTCCTGGCTGGTTGCACTGCAGGCTGGAGCCTGTGTAACCTCAGACTTGTATTCCTGACCTTTTAGTACATTCCCAGGATAAACAACTCATTATTTTATGTCTTTACTGGAGAGGCAGCAAGCAAAGGGGAGAGATTCAGGTGCTGAATCTGAAGAGGGGAGGTTTGTGAGCCTCTCTCTCTGCCCTGAGACAGGATCCGCTGACCACACATCTCTGCTGATGGTTCTTACCTAACCTGCTCTTAAATCTCTCAGCAACACAAACTTCTCCCTCTCCAGGTGATCTTTTCCAGGACTTCCTTACAGCTAAAGGTTTGTCCTAAGGACTAACCTGGCTACTATTGGAGCACGTGCCTTCAAGATTGGTTTATCTGGAGGTTTTTCTTGTGATGTTGGTGCTTCATGGTGTGAGATTGGCCCCTTGTCCCCCTCAGCCACTTCTGCTCTTCACAGGTCTGTTTTCTTCCCTTTTACCTTTTTTTTTTTTTTTTTTGGATAACTTTTGTTGCCACGGGCTGTCCTTAGTTGTGTTTCATGTGTGTCTTTAACACCTGGATGTGCCCTGGTCTCATTGACAAGGTTGGGATTGGTCACAGGTTGGACTCAGTGATCTTGAAGGTCTTTTCCAACCTTAATGATTCTGTGAGTGTAAAACCAATCACCACGAGGGTGGAAATTGAAATTGTGGATATAAAAGAAACCAGATCCTTTATCTGCCATCAGTGCATGAGCAGTATTGGGGCGTTTCCTGAGGGGAGATCCTTGCACGATTGCTGCCCCATGGTCACAGAAAAAATGTCAATTTTAAGGAAGCAGCAGCACAGAAGCATCTGGGGGACACGGAGGGTTTGATCCTGGTCCATTACGGTGCAAGGTGCCATAAGGTCCCTTTGCACAAGGAAATGTGCAAGCCACTGCTGTCCCCAAGCTGTGAGCACCCAGTAGGAGTTAACCCTGCTGAGAGGCTCCTTTCAGGCAGGGAGCTCACACCCAGAGTGGAACAGCCAGGTGGAAGAAGCCACAAGCAAAGACTTCCCTCCTTCCCAGCCTACCTGGAGGGGGAACACCTGTGTTTTCCCTTTGCAGGAGCTCACAGGGAGAGGAATGATGCCAGGAGAACGTGTTGAAAAACAAGGCATCTGTAGCTCACACTGTGCTTTCACCCCTCATCAAAAAAAAAAAAAAAAAAAAAGAAAAGAGAAAAGAAAAAAAGACAAGACAAATGTAATTGAACCAAAGATGATCAAGTGCATTCTTTTAATTAAAAAGAACGACTTCTAAATAAAATCTTCCCTTTTTTCCTTCTCCAAGCAGGCAGCAATGCAGTGTGACACACACGTTTGGGTGCAAAAGTGACGCTTTCACTCACAGAGGGAAGATGAGACCTGACTGTGATCAGTGTGAGGTTGTCCGGTGCTGCCAACACGATGTGACACCTCCCTGTGCCCGGGCACAGCCCGTGTCACATCTGCTGGGCATGACGAGCGTCAGGGTCAAACCAGTTCAGCACCACAGGCAGAAGATGTTTCTTCTTTTCACGTCCTGTGTGGCTGAGCTGTCACTGAGGCCCAGCTCAGTGTCCCTCCTTGGTGACTCTTTGTGGCTGCTGTGGATACAGCAGGACATCCTTTCAGGAACTGAAACTTTGCTTGGGTCCGAAGGACAGGGAGCCACACAAAATCCAGGCAAAATTCCATTTCCTTACTAATCTATCTCTGGGCAGCAGCAAAGATTTGTGGAAAAAACATAGGAAAATGGCCTGGTATGGATTTGTAGGTCCTCCTTGCAATGAGGAAGCTGGAGAGGGAGTTCTCCTTCAGGAGCTGCAGTGATAAGACAAGGAGTAATGGAGTCATTCCAAACTGAGAGAGGAGAAATTTAGGTGAGATATACGGACAAAATTCTTCCCTGTGAGGGCGGTGAGGCCCTGGCACAGGTGAAGCTGTGGCTGCCCCTGGATCCCTGGAAGTGTCCAAGGCCAAGTTGGCAGGGCTTGGAGCATCCTGGGATAGTGGAAGGTGTCCCAGCCTGTGGAAGGGGTGGAACAAGATGAGCTTGAAGGCCCCTTCCCACCTAAACCATTCCATGATCCTAAGAACTCTGGTGGATCTCTGCCCTTCTCAAGTGATCGCAGCTCGGTGGGGCTCTCTAGGTTTCCCCAGGTGGGGGATCTGGTCCAGGAATTATCTGCTGCCACCTTTCCTGCATGGTCTGGAAGCAGTTCCTGCAGGAAAGCTCCAGTTGTTCTCTCTGTTTCCCATGTCTGGTTCTGTCCAAGAGCTCGAGGGCTGTTGTGCAGCATCCACATTCCTGGCCAGGACTGCAGCTCATCCCAGAATCCCAGGATGGGTCAGGTTGGAAAAGACCACAGGAGATCATCTGGTGTCACCTCCCTACTCCAGCAGGGCCATCCCAGGGCACAGGGTTGTGTCCAGATCATTCTGGAATACCTCCAGTGAAGTTCCAGACCCTCTCTGGACAATCTGTTCTGTGCTCAGTCACTGCAGACAGAAAAAGTTTATCCTCATATCCAGGTGGAACTTCCTGGGCATCAGTTCCTGACCATTCCTTTTATCCTATTGCTGGGCCCCCTGGAGCAGAATCTGGTCCCTGCTCTGAGCCCTCCTTGCAGACAGAGACAGGGAAGACATCCCCTCAGGAACAAATAAAGTATTGGATATTTGCCTTTTTACACGGAGGAAGATGAAAAAGCAAAAGCCAGAAGGTGTTTTAGCTCTCTGTCTTCCCCACTGTGAACAGTTTAAAACCTGTTTATGGGCAGAAATTAGGCAAGATAGGAATACCATTATCTGCAGAACACTGTGAAATTCAACAGGCTTCAGAAAAGATAGGCAGTGTTTCAAAAAATATGTTTAAATGCAAACTCCACGTCAAAGGAGGAGGTTGGTTTACCTTCAGCAGCACCTTCAAACACAAAGTGCTGCTCAGAGGGAGGGTAAACATGACTGAAGCGCAAGAAGTTTTTTAAAATAGAAGCTGATAAGCTGAACACCACATAAAAATGACTCCATTGTGTGAATAACAATCAGGTGGGTCCAGCAAACAGAAATGACCCGTGCTTCACAAATATAATTACTGCACTTGGCTCCCTCATGGCTCAGTGCCCTGCTTATAATAAATGGCCTTGAAAAACAGCATTTTTGCAGAGAGTGGTTGGTTTGCTGAGCTCCTCCTCTGCTCCTTGCTGTGCTGAGGCAGGAATTGCTCATCACTCAGGGAACCCAACTTAGAACATAAAAGCAACCCCAGCAAATCAAGGCAAGATCCTCCTAATCCCGCTCCTTTGTTTCCAGCAGCAGCTTTTTCCCCACAGTGCTCTCACAGACTTTGGGACCTACAGCTGAAGGACTTTCTGAACCAGACAGTGTCACAGCACATCCAGGAAATTTACAGTCACTCATCATTAATGTTTTTCTCCTCCACAAACTCACCCATGTGTTTTAGAAACTCAAGTAAGCTTGTGCCATCCACACGGGATAATATCCCTGCTCCATCTATAATTTTGTGCCCTCTAATTACGTGTAGCTAAGCTATTACATAACAATACCAACCTGTCTGCCAAGGGGTGGAATTCGTAAGCAGGAGGGAATGGGAAAAAAAATTAGAAGGCTTAGAAACACCTCTGTGGCAAGATAATCTTATCTCAAAGCTTTTGTTCTTCAAGATTGCTCAGGGAGTTAATGTTTCTGGTTGTGAAAGATAGATGGGTTTGGAATAGGGGGAAAGAAAATGTAATAATGCTGTTTGCTGGAGGTACAGCTCAGTAGAAGGAACCCAGAGAAGGATCTGGAAGCTCTTTGTACAAATGCTGCTGGGAATGAGAAGACTTACTAGGATCAGCTCAGGGAAAGGATGATTTGATCAGCTTCTGTCTGAAGAGTTGCTGGATCAAATTGAGAGATCAAATCACTGGTCCATCAAGCATGGAATTCTCCTTGCCAGCAGTTTGTCACTTTGTCCTTCAGAGGACATCCCACTGTCCCACACCCTCCCAGTGCTCCCCTGAGAAGGGCAACAACACACAAGCCTCCCCTGTGGGCAGCTCCTTGTGCTGGCAGAATTCACCCACTCCCTCAGCCAGGAACATCAGGAGAACCTGGACGGTCCTTAGGGTCCCTTCCAGCTCCAATAATCCCAAGGATCTGTGATTCTCTCCTTGATTTAGGAGTGGGATTCCCATATCAAGCCCTGCTTCTGAGGCTGCAAAACCCCATCACACCAGGACTCTGCTTGGAGATTTAGAAAGTGTGACGTGGGATCAGATTTAACACCAAATACTTTGCACAAACTGTTCCAGGCCCTCTAATCCCTCCTGGTTGCTCATTAAGAACTCCCTTAAGAACTTCCTGCTTCATGCAGCTTTACTGGATATCTGAGAAATCGGGCAGTGCCTGGACTGCACCAAACCATGATGTGTTTCTGGATTTCTGCAGTTTGGGCCAAGTAAGACCCCTCTTTAGAAGGATTCTTGGCTGGGAAATTTGCAACTTTGTCCTTGAGACGTCCATACAGTCTTGGGATGGAAGGGACATTAAAGCCCATCCAGTTCCATCCACTTTCCACTACCCCAGGTTGCTCCAAGCCCTGTCCAGCCCAGCCTTGAACATTTCCAGGGATGGGGCAGCCACAGCTTTCCTGTCAGGCTACCAGTTGGAGCTGCAGGGGCTTCAAATGAAGAACAATTCCCCAGGAAGGAAAAATGAAAAGGCAGAATTTGTAAGAAAGAAGCACAGCTCCAAAATCTCAGAAAAAATAGCTCTGAAGGACATGGTAAAATGTAGGACAGCATTTGTCACCTCACAGGGCACATTCCTGTGTCTGACATCCAAAAACGCTGAAACTGGGTTCATAACCCATCATACATCCAGCTTCTCTTCATTCAAGAAGAATGTGCTCATTCCAGCACTCTTGTCCTCAAGAGAATTGTCAAGTTCCCAAACAGCATAAAAAGAAAGGTATCCAATGGAAAGTGCCATCCTATTCCAGTTCAATATATCTCATATCAAGAGAATTTTCCCTTTCTAAGGCTGTTTTAGTTTTCCCTTGTGGAGTCCAGCAGAATGTAGGTGTCAGCCTCACCCCAGCAGGGCCTTGCTGTGGACATGCAGCTCCACCAGCTTTATTCTCTTCATGGCCTCCTACTTAAAAAAAAAAAAAAAAAGTATTGATAGGATGAGTTTTCTTTTCAAAACAGCTACGCCCACGTCCTGCACACAATCAGCCAGCAGGCTCTGTCCTGTGATATAGTAAAGGCTGCCCAGGAGTTCGATGAGCAGCTGTGAGTGTGGGTGCTGATAGGAGGGTGGATCTCCTGTTTTGAGGCACGGTGCCACAGCTCAGCTGTGCAGAGAGCACAAACACAATGATTCCTACAGTCCCTGTCCCAACAAAGAGCCTCTCAGGTGTAAAATGTATCCTCCAAGTTGATTTCTGCACCCATGATCAACCAGGTGGCTCATTCTGCTGAGCTGAAACTGTTTAAGACTTGGCCATATACATGAGACACTGACCTTGATGGGAAAGGGGGAAATATCTCCTTCTATTGAACTTTTAGGAAACAGTGTAATACCTAACAGGTCCTGCCCAGCTACTGTGACCTCAGGTAGAATGGGAACACTAAAAAACAGGGTCTACGCAAGGGAGAGCGAGTTTCAGCAGCTGTTCATGTAGAACAGCCACTGGAAGGATGCGAAGGCAGCAGAGGAAATTTGAAATGCAGAGATGATTTTTAGCAACTCAAAGATCATTTGGGTCCTACATGCCTCTCTGATGTCTGGGCAGTCAAGGACCTGGTGGTACAGCCTAGGAGAGACAATTGTACTGGTGTGATGGAAAGATCATGAAGGGAGCATCTCCCTTAGGAGGAAAGGCTGAGGGAGCTGGGGCTGTTCAGCCCAGAGAGGAGATAAATGACAGGGAACCTCATCCCAGTGTGTCCCTGTGTGCAGGGAGGGCTCAGAGCAGGGCCCAGGCTCTGCTCTGGGGCCCAGAAATGGCACCAGACGAACGGGCAGGGTCTGATCCCAGTAAGTTCCACCTGGACAGGAGGAAGAACTTTCCTGTGCAGTGACCAAGCACTGAACAGATTGTCCAGAGAGGGTCTGGAGTCTCCTCACTAGGGATATTTCAGAACTGTCTGGACACAATCCTGTGCTTTGGAATGTCCCTTCTTGAGTGGGGAGGTGGGACCAGATGACCTGCAGTGGTCCTTTCCAACCTGACCTGTCCTGGGACTCTGGGAATTAGGGATTCTGGGATTCTGGGATTCCGTGACCAGTGCTGTGTTATTGTACTACAGCTCGGCCGGTGAGTGCTGACCAACAGGACAGCTGGAGAGGGACTTGGGACAAGAGCATGGAGCGGCAGGAAGAGGGGGAATGGCTTCCCACTGCCAGAGGGCAAGGTTGTTATGAGTAGGGCGAGGAGACTTTCTCCTTTTTGATGCCCTCATTAGTGATCAGCTCGGGTGGGGGCTCGAGGGGTCGCGTACACCGCTGCTGCTCCTGTTGGATGACGCGGAGGAGGAGGAGAATCTGTTCTGTAGCACACACTCCGGATCTGGGCCTTCCTTCCTCACGGGAGTCCCTGGGGAGACCGCTGCTGGTTTGAAGGTCTGGGGTCTACACCTCTGTCTAGTTCTCTCACATTGGGGTGAGGGGACGAACCATCTGAATCACGGTCAGGAAGCAGATCTCGATGGTCCCGATTCAGTGGTGTCACTTTAAGTTCTCTGGAAGCAGGTTGGCTCGTTTTTGTTAGGGGTCTTTTCCTTAAAATAGTCCAAAGGCCACGGCATTTGCATACATAGGTCCTTACGGGATTACATCACCCTCCCCCTCAAGAAGTCAGTGTGTGTTCCACCATTTCGGGGAGCAGCGGAGGTGACACCTGACAGGAAGGGGATACAAAAACAGGGTAACCAACAACTAATTGGGGATATGGAAATGGGGTAAACGGGGTAATTAAAGCAATTAATTGGAGATACAGACACAGAGTACCTACTTGGGGTTACAGACACAGGGTAGTTAGCAGTAGGTAATTAAAACAACTAATTAACAATTAACTAATAGCGCTTTTAACCTGTAAACCTTGTAACAGTAACAATACATATAACATTGAAGCAGCAACTTACTCACTACAGGGTTAGATGGAATATTGGGAAGGAATTGTTTCCTGTGAGGGGGGTGAAGCCCTNTGTTTCCTGTAAGGGGGGTGAAGCCCTGGCACAGGCTGCCCGGAGAAGCTGTGACTGCCCCATCCCTGCCCAGGTCGGACAGGGCTCGGAGCAACCTGGGCTAGTGGAAGGTGTCCCTGCCCATGGCAGGGAGTGGAATGGGATGAGCTTTAAGCTCCCTTGTCCCGCAGACCGCTCCATGTCGCGGTGTCCCCCGTGGCCGGGCACCGCCGCCCTCAGCTCCGCCGCGCCCCGCCCGGCACCGCCGCCCCTCGCGGCGCGTGACATCACGCCCGTGTGACGTCACCGCCCAATCCCCTGGGCGGCCGCCGCTGACGTCAGGCCCCGGCCCCGGCGCGAGCGGCCTCGGCTGAGGGACGGGGCGGCGGCGGCGGGAGCGCGGTGAGTGCGGGAGCGCGGGGCCGGGCCGCGCCGGGCGGCTGCGGGGCCGTGGGGCTTTGCGGGACTGGTTTGGGGGGATTCGGGATCGCGGGGCCGCCCCGCTCCCGGCGCGACCGAATGAATGAGGTGGGGGAGGGGCGGTTTCCCCCGGCAGCGCGCGGTCCCCTCCTCTGGCGACACTTCAGGGACGCTTCTGGGCCGGGACCGGGGCTGGGGCGGCGGTTCGGTGCTTGTGGCATTTTTGTGTCTCACCGCAGACTCGCTGAGGGCGGGCGGGTTTCGCTCTTGCCCATCATCCGCACCGGCCTCTTGGCCTCATCAGCGGGGGATGTGCCGGGTGTAGTGCCAGGGAATCGGGGAATGGTTTCGGTTGCAAGGGAACTTAAAGATCATTCAATTCCAAGCCCTGCCATGAGCAGGGACACCTTCCACTAGCCCAGGGTGCTCCAAACCCATCCAAACTGGCCTTGGACACTTCCAGGGATCCAGGGGCATCCACAGCTCCTCTGCAACCTGTGCCAGGGACTCTCCACGATCACAGCCAAGAATTCCTTCCCAATATCCCATCTAAACCTACTTTTTTTTTAATATTTAAAGCCACTACCCCTTGTCCTGTTCCTCCATCCAGCTCTCCTGGAGCCCCTTTAGGCTCTGGAAGGGGCTCTGAGGGCTCCCGGGAGCCTTCTCTTCTCCAGGTGAGCACCCCCAGCTCTCCCAGCCTGGCTCCAGAGCAGAGGGGCTCCAGCCCTCAGAGCACCTCAGTGGCCTTCTGTGGACTTGCTCCAGCAGCCTCACTCCTTCTGCTGTTGGATCCCAGATCTGGAAACAGCTCTGCAGGTGGGGTTTCAGCTGAGCTGGGGAGAGGGGCAAAATTCCCCCCTCCCCTGCTGCCCACTCTGCCCAGGATACACTGGATGTTCTGGACCAATCTTTCTTACCTGCCCCAGGAGTTTTGCGGCATTCAGCAGCTGTGTAATCTCCCCTTTTTTTTTTTATTTATTTTTGGTGGCTGAGGTCAGGTTTCCAGCGGGTCCCTCACGGCTCGGGCTGACGTCTCCTCTTGGCAGGCTCCGCGAGGGGCTCGGCCTCATCCCCGGCCGTGCGTCACCCCTGGGACAGGAGCCTGCGTATGTGTCAAGGTTATTTCAGCCGAGCTTGGCCAACAGCTCCCTGCCAGAGGGAACAGCTCCAGCCTGGACACCCTTGCACAGCCCCCCTGCCAGGGGACACCGGCAGGGACGCAGTGTCCCAGCTTGGGGGGCTCTTGGAAGCGTGTGATGCATTTGGGCTGTCCGGCTATCCAGGCAGCAGTCACTGGGGTTGAGCTGAGATTATCCCTCAGTTGTTGCAGCTTGAGTGCTCCCAAATGCAGGGATCCAATGGATTTTCCACTTGGCACCACTTGGGCACTAGAGAGGCTTTCCCATGGGCAGCGTGGCATGTGCTTCATCTTCTGGATGCCCAAGGAAGATGCTGTCTTTCTCCTCAAGCTCTTTTCCTCTAAGTTGGGAAAATTAGAGGAGCTTCCCAATGCATAAGCAAATCTGCAGGTCTGAAGCAGAAACTGTGGGGTTTGGAGCCAAGTGGGGGTTGAGAGCTTGGAGCTCAGCGTGCTGGCGTGGACCATGTTCCTGAGGATGTGATTGGGAATCTACGAGATCCTGTGCCCTGCAGAGTCCCTTAATTTTCTTCAAAAGAAGAAAGTTCTGCATTCTTTGGTTTAGTTCTTTGGGGGGGGGGGCATCCTGTGGCATCCCGGCATCTGTGCAGCCCCAGAAATCCTGTGGGAGCTCTGGGGTTTGCTTTGACTTCTCTTTCCTCCCTCTCTCCCATTTTCTTTGAAGCTTACAGTGGGACTTTCCAGACCAAGCCCATGACTTTCTTATCTTTCTTATCACCGTGACATTCTATTAATAACTAACTTACAAGAACTGCTGGTTTCCATAAACATTTTTGACTTTTATGTGAGCAACAGGTGTTGCTGCTTATGTAACACCTTGGAAACCTCGCAGAGGATCAGCAGCTGGCAGTTCACTCACTAAATGTCATTTTATGAATGTCTTTTTTTTTTTCTTTATTCCCTCTTTTCCCTCTCCCTGTGCTTTAATCTTCTTACAAGCCCCAGAAATTTCCTGCTATCCCAGGCAGAATACTGTACATTGGAACACGTGTTTGCTTTCTGCTAATCCTTTGCACTGCCACTAATTAGTTTAAACTCTATCCTTTCAGCCATGACTTGAGGCAGGCTGGTTCTGAGACTTGGAGGAGCTGCTTGTGCACCTTCAGAGCCCTTTTCCTGCCTATCCCAAACTTCCAGGCATTTCAAAATCAATCAGGAGAGCACAGTGATATCCCTGGCGGCTGCTGCTCTCACACACACTTTTTTTTTTTTTTTTTTTTTTCCCCCCTAAGGTGTGGGACAACTCCTACTCCCTGCCAGGTTTTGATTGGCTTTCCAAAGAGGCAGTGTCCTATAAATTGCCTTCTCTGCTCTGCTTCTGCCTTATCATCAGCTGAAGCCCAGGTGAGTACAGGAGAGGGGAAATTCCAGCTGCAATTCCATTGCCTAATCCTTGAAATTAGCATTGGTTGTTGGTTTAAATTAGTGGGGTGGGGGAAATAACTTTGATGTTTCAGGATAAAGCTTCCTCATTTTGCTGACACTTTCTAATATCAGTTTGAGCTGATAAGAGAGATCAGGGACTGAGAAACTTTTCAGAAGGGGATATGGGAGGGGGGTTTGAAAATACATCATGAAATCATGGAATGATTTGTGTTGGAAGGGACTTTAAAGCTCATCTTGTTTCTTGGGCAAGGACACCTACTATAAATTATATCTATATATTACATAGGTAACTTTTCTCTTCAAGTTCTCAAGAGAACAGAAGTATTCCCTTTGGGATAGAAAAAAGGGAAGCCTACAAAAATTAAAGTTATTTTACATCAGTTAAATTATTTTTTTGTGTGTGTTCAGAGCTGTTAATAACTTCTGGAAGTTATTTAAGGTGGGAAACTTAGATCTAGCAGAATGGGCTTTCCTGTCTGAGTTGCTTTTGCAAGTTAATCACTGTGTGGGGCTGACTTCAGCTATTTGGGGAAGTGTTTTTAAGGCATAATATCGATTTCTTTATATATCTGTGCATTTATGGCAACTTTAGTAGCCAGTCACAGCTGTTTTTTGCCCCCTTTATATTTGAAATAGAAATAAATGTCATCAGTGGAGGTTATTGCACCAGCTCTGCTGCCTGGCTGTTTCAGTGCCTGGTACAAAATGCATTTACTGTTCTGAGTCAGACCTGGGAGTAAACTCTCAGCTTAAGCCTTTGTGGTTTCACACCAGGTGCATTTGAAAAAACCAGTCCAGTCATTGGGAAACCAATTTTAGTCACAGCCAACTTTCATTTGTACTTGGCAGAGCTCAAGATGCCTTTTCAGGTACTTGGAGTGGAAATTTTTTGTCACACAGACCAGTGAGTCTCTCTCGGTGCTGGAAGATTTTATTTTTCCATGCTGAAATAGGGAGGGATTATCCTGAGAGCTGGATCCTGGGTCTGTGTCCAGATGGAATTTGGATATTTCCAAGGATAGATGCTCCCATCACTTCTCTGGACATCTCAGATTCAGTCTTTTTGATCAGTTTAAATGTATTTTTTTAATAATGCAATTTTATGGAGCTGTCTTACTAGACAATAGGCAGTTTAGCAAATCTGTATTTAAATAGCAAAACTACCTCAAGTACCAGAAAATTCTCAGTCAGGTGACCTGAGAAGTGAAAGGAACACCCACATTAATCACTTGTTTGCTTTTCTCTGCAACTGGAATTCATCTGCAGCAATGAACTGCTGTAATTTCTTCTGGAGAGCTTCCATCTACCTGACTCCCCTTTTTAGACTATATGCCCCAAGAAAGGATTTGACAGGATAACCTCATCAGGCAAATTTGAAATATGCTTTCATCTGGGAATTTACATATTCTGGATCCTTGGGAAAGAGATAAAAATTGTGTAGAGGGGATAAGGAAAAAATAAATGATTGTGCCTTGAGGATTTTATTTGAGAGAATTAAATTTGCACCACAGGAACAACCAGTTGTGGCTGCAGGTGTCATTTATTTGGGGTACTTTGCATTTCCTTCCCCAATATAAAAGATTTGGGAAGAACCCAAACTTGAATGCAGCACAGAGCAAATCATAATTATGTGAAATACTTAGGACATTTTCCTGAGGCCCTGCCACTCCTCTGTTTGCTTTCTGGGTACTGTCCATCCTGAGTGTTAACTTGGAGTAAATCTCCCTTTCTTTCAAGAGGTTTCCTGCTGCCTCCTTGGCTCAGCTGCTCTTGCTGATGCAATCCTGAGGAGTTTTGCTTATTCACAGCAGCCTGCAAAACTTTCACTCCAAAGGCAGCTTTTTTTTTTTTATTCTGTATTTATGCCTAAAATCACAGTTTTGAGTGATGTTTCAAAAAAGGTTTAAACTTGAGCTTTACGGTGTTCTCCCTGTCTATTTTCCTGGACTGTGGATATTTTCCTGAGCTCACTCCAGGGAATACATTACCTCTGCTCATGTTACGTCCCAGGCTGCTTTCAATCCTTGCTTGGCACAATCCCCCAGCCCTCAGACGGCATCAGGTTCCTCTGGATCCCTGCAGAGTTTTCTCGGGGAACCTTTAAAAGTCGTTCAATGGGGTTGGATCACTTGTGACTCATCTTTTCTCTCTCTCCTCACAGCACACCTGAAGGGGGAAGATGCCAATCGTCAGGAACCTGGGCAGAGCTGCCAGCCAGCTGCTGCAGAGCTCTGGCTGTGGGTGTGGGGTGTCCCTAGTGCCCGTCCGGGCCATCGGGGTGTCCCCACGCCAGGTGGCCTCCGACGCCAGCTTCCACTCGGTGACGTTCTCTGAGTCAGATCATCCCCGGGTGCTAATCACAGGTCAGCATTCCTGGCATTCCTGCTTCTCTCATTGCTCTCCTCCTTCCCCAAAGAGCGCAGTTCTGGAAGCAAAAATGCCCCAAATATCCTGGAATTGGGATGATCTTTCCCATCGGGCAGGAAGATCTGAGTCCCATGTGAACTTTCCTATTTTAATTCCAGAACTATTCTAAAACCAGTTCCTTGAGAAAAAAAAACATAAAAGCTTCCTGACTCACTGAGAAAATCATACTAACTCTTGATGTGATACAGTTAATACTGGAATTCTGCCTTGTGACCCCCCTTTTCCTCTGATTTTTGTCTCTTAGGTGGTCTTGGCCAGCTCGGGGTGGGACTGGCAAAGCTGCTCAGGTGGGTCACCATTCCCTGGCTTGCTGTGAGTGAGGAATTCCAGCTTTAGCCCTCACTTCTAGGAGCAATAGTTGTCTGGAAAGTTGTTTATAAAAGAAATCCTGTTTTTCAAATGCTGGTTTTGCCTCTTGGCTTTGTAAATAATGTTAATGGCTGGACTTGATGATCTTAAAGGTCTTTTCCTTAATGATTCTTAATGATTCTATTTTCACCATCATTTTATTTGTCCCTCCTGTGCTTGCTGTGGGTTCCTGACGTACTTTCTGCGTGCCCGTTGGTCACAATTCCCAAAATAGCAGGATTTTGTCTAAGGGACTGTCTGCTGAGTTGTTTGCTTCTGGTTAAATGGGAGTATTCAGTCTGAACCCTCAGAGTTTTCCTTCTTTTTTCTTTTCCCCTTCCCCCACCACGAGCACAGTTACCTCCTTTTTTATGATATCTTTTCAAGAAGTGTAAAATGCTCCAAGAGCCCTCCCTGATCCATGTCCTTGTCCATATCCAGCTCAGCACCAGTTTATCATTTGCTCACAGTCTTTGCTGGAGGGGACTAAAAGACCAAGACTAAAAGTGAGCAGACTCACTGCACTCAACACTGTGGCAGTTGGGATATTTTCTACCATTTCTACGATATATTTTAAAATTATCCAAATAATGGGAGGCCAGAATGTGCTCCAATGCCCCCAGATTTGTTCTCTCCAACAGCCTTGTGTTGATTAGCACAAGGTCACAATTTCTCTCTTATTTGCTTGGTTGATATAAAAGTAGCTGGAGTTACAACAATCCCAGTGGCTTTTTGTTGTCTGCAAGGGAGTAAATTATCCTTGGGTAAAATTTTCTCTAAGAAAAGGGTAGGAAATTCTCTTTTGCAAAATATTTTCACTTTTTAAAAAATTCTCTCTCCTTATGCAGGCCTTGACTGCTACTAGAAGTATTCCATAATTTTTTAAGATGCTGTGTTGATATTTAAATAATTGTTGGGGTTTTTTGTTTAGTGCAGTAACTGATTTTATTGTGGAAAATATTGTTCCTCCGCTATCACTCCTGCAAAACAAAATAGCAACTGATGGATTATCTCAAAAAGCTGTGGACTCACTGTTCCCTGTGGGTATTTTTACACAGGAAACGCTTTGGAAAGAACAATGTGATCTTGTCTGACATTAGAAAGCCTGCAGATAATGTTTTTTATAGTGGTAAGTGACTGGGGAAGCACATGGAAAAAAAAATCTTGACTTTACCTCTGATGTTCATAAACTAATTATCAAAGTGATAAGTGGATTACACTGACAAGCTGCTGTTCAAACCTTCTGCATAATGCCTCCCTGCTTTGAAATCTTGCCAAGGTGTTGGTTTCTTCTCTGACTCCCTTTTCCTAAGTATTTCCTTTGCATTTTTTCACTGCTGCTTTACCACTTTGCTGACTCGAATAACTATTTGAGGCACGTTGTGCTCCTGCTGTAAAAGAGGTGCTTTTATTCTTTTGGAGGGAGGAGGCTGGAAATGAAACTTGTGCTTTGGTTTTACATGCTCAGGGAATTTTTGTTATGAGGTGGGTATAGAGTGGGATTTAAGATTCTTTGATTTTCATTGGAAACTTGCTAAATTTTTTCCTCAACATCGCTGTTTAGTGATGCATTTAGGTGGTAGAAACAGCAGCCTGAACTTCATGCAGAACCCTCCTTCCACCCATTCCTGACAGCCAGTTTCCCACTGCTTCCACCTCCTCCAGGTCCTTTTATCTTTGCTGATATCTTGGACTACAAGAACCTGCGGGAGATCGTGGTGAACAACCGCATCACGTGGCTCTTCCACTACAGCGCCCTGCTCAGCGCCGTGGGAGAGGCCAACGTGCCCTTGGCCAGAGCTGTCAATATCACTGGTGTGTGCTGGGTTTTGAGTACTGAAAGCTGTGTCAGGGGAGGTTTGGCTTGGATATCAGGGAAAGGTCCTTCTCCAGAGGGTGTCGGGTGCTGGAAGAGCTCCCCAGGGAATGGGCACGGCCCCAAGGCTGCCAGAGCTCCAGGAGTGTTTGGGCAATGCTCTCAGAGATTGTTGGGGTGTCTTTCCATGGCCAGGGGTTGGACTGGATGATCCTGATGGGTGTCTTCCAGCTGAGAATATTCTATAGTTCCCACAATGGCTTGAGAAAGCAGAAATATTCCAATAAATCCTGTTGTTCTGGTTTTTTTTTCCAGGTTTACATAATGTTCTGGATATTGCAGCCGAGCATAATTTGAGGCTCTTTGTTCCAAGCACCATTGGAGCCTTTGGACCCACCTCTCCTCGAGATCCAACTCCTGATCTCTGCATTCAGAGACCAAGGACCATCTATGGAGTCTCCAAGGTCCACGCTGAGCTCATGGGAGAAGTGAGAATTTTTCAGTTTATTAATTTCGTAAAAGGTCTGGGAGAACTTCACTGAAACAGGTTTCCCAAAGAAGCTGTGGCTGTCCCATCCATTGAAGTGTACAAGGCCAGGTTGGACAGGGCTCGGAGCAACCTGGGATAGTGGAAGGTGTCCCTGTACTTGGCAGGGGTTAGAATGTTCTTTAAGGTCTCTTCCAACTCAAGCTGATTGGAACTTCAACCCAACCCATGATTGGAACTTCATTGCTTTTGTAAGATTCCTCACTCATTCTTTTCCCCATTTTTCCTTCCTTCAGACTTTAGTACTCAGCAATAGTCTGAGGCAGCTCTGAAGGTCAAATATCTTTTGGGTTTTGTTGGGAAAAGCACAAAGCTGGCAAACAGCTGACTTTCAGTGTCGTTTCTTTCCCTGTTTTTATGGCTTTGGCCTCTTTGCCAATGTGAATGGCACTGCAGAAAGGACAGTGCACAAAGCCTTGTGACAGCAGGTACACAATGATGACTTTTTGCTCCTCCTCTCCAAAAAAAGACTTTAAAGCCAAAGCCTTGGGAGTCTGCACATGCACAACTTCTCTTTTGGCTTTGTAGTTATTTATAAACAACATTTTTAAAGCTGATATTATAGAGTTTACTCATGTAGGTCTGAGGACTGTATTATCCTGGAAGGTCTCAGACGGTTGGGAATGTTCAGTGTCTGAACATTGTAGACCCTACATGAGTAGCATGACAATCCATGTCAAAGATCCATATCTACTGATGTGGATGTGAGCTGGAAAAGAGCAAGCAGGGAGATCAGCTGCCAGGCAGGGAATGGGGATTGTTCAGTAATTCCTTTCCTTTCATCCCTGTCCTGGGACAGCTGAAGGGTCATCCTGTGTCAGATTTTTCCTGTGGAATCAGAGGGTCTGTGACAAACTCTTGGTGTAACTCTGTGTTTCTCCCCCCTCTCCCCAGTACTACCACTACCGCTATGGCCTGGACTTCCGCTGCCTCAGGTATCCAGGGATTATCTCTGCTGATTCCCAGCCTGGAGGGGGAACAACTGGTGAGTGACTGGTGCATGACAAGAGGGCTGGGGAGAACTTTTCACAAGGACATGGAGGGCCAGGACAAGGGGGAATGGCTTCCCTCGGCCAGAGGGCAGAGTTAGATATTGGGAAGGAATTCTTCCCTGTGAGGGTGCTGAGGCCCTGGCACAGGGTGCCCAGAGAAGCTGTGGCTGCCCCTGGATCCCTGAAGTGTCCAAGGCCAGGTTGGTAGACTTGGAGCAACCTGGGATAGTGGGTGGCATCCCTACCCATGGCAAGGGACTGGAACTGGATGGTCTTTAAGCTCCCTTCCAACCCAAACCACTCTGTGATTTTGTGATGAATATCACACGGTCCTGCTGCCCTATTTGAGACAGGAGACACTGGGATTGATCTGAGCTTTGTTGACTGTCATGAAGTGCACAACACAGATCATACACGTCCACTATTCTCTTCCCCAGATTATGCTGTCCAGATTTTCCATGATGCCATAAAGACTGGCAAATACAAGTGTTACCTGAGGCCAGACACCCGGCTGCCCATGATGTACATTGATGACTGCCTGAAGGCCACACTGGAGGTCATGGAGGCCCCTGCAGAAGCCCTGACCATGAGGACCTACAACATCAGTGCCATGAGCTTCACTCCTGAGGAGCTGGCCCAGGAGGTGCAGAAGTATGTCCCTGAGCTCCAGATGACCTACAACGTGGATCAAGTCAGGCAGGCCATAGGTTAGTATCTTCCCTGGCAGCAGGTAAGAAAAATCATCATCGGGGTGAAATAAAGTCTCTTTTCTTTTTTAGGAACTGACAAATTGCTCCTGTGCAGTTCAAGTCTTATGGTTCAAAATTCAGCTTTAGTAGTGATGAAACATCTCAAAGTTCAGAGATATTTTTTCTAAACCTCACCTTTCTTGGTTCTTTTTCTTTTTTTTGCCCTGCAGCTGACAGCTGGCCCATGAACTTCGACGACAGCAACGCCCGCAGGGATTGGGGTTGGAAACATGATTATGACCTCCCCGAGCTGGTGACCACGATGTTCAGCTACCTTGGGTCTGACTCCAGGATTGCCCAAGCTAACTGAAATGCTTTCAAATGTTTCCAGATTTCCACAGAGGACCAGGAAGAAATGGCTGAATTTTCGTGTATAGTTTTCTGAGTCTTAGAGCATGTCAGTTACTAGTTTTCGTAAGTAGCGGCAGAGTTGGGCAGAAACATCCTGTGGCTGGAATGTCCTTTAGATAAACAACAGCACTGGGTGCTGTCCCCAAACACAGCACTGCTGACAAACAGGGTTCTTGAATTTTCACACTTAGGGAAAAACACTACAAGTAGCACTTACTCCTGGCTGATGGCTCTCCAATCATTCCTGCCTCTTCCTTGGCAAACAACACGGGATAGCATTGTCCATCCTGGCCTTTCAGGCATATCCCGAAAAGTTAATGCTAGGTTTTGCATTTTCCTGGTGGAGGATGTTAGGTTGTAGGAAGATCCTTTTTACTCTTTGCTTACAAAAGAGACATCAGAAGAGCTGTTTCATGTTTCCAACTTGCAGGGGGTCATTGCAATTCTAGTTTGAAATCAAACTTTGCTCGATAGCTCCTATTTATATCGCTCTTTAGTGCTGTCTAAGCATACACTTTTCTATACTTAGGGCATACAGAGTAGCATTCTTATGATGCTGCTTATAAATGTGAAGTGGAATTGGACTTGAATTCTCATCATGCTTTAAAAAAAAACAGGGTTTACAAGCAAAGCTTTGTCCTGTTCTCTGCAAGTGCCACTGCCTTTGGTGCAGCCTCAGAGGGAGAGCTGAAATCTAAAGAGCTGCTCCATGGATGTGAGACTGGGTGGGATTTCAGGGAGGCCAAGCCCCTGGCTGGGGTTTTTAGCAGTACTTTTGGTTCTCCCAGTTGTTTGGTGTCCCTGCACAGTGTTAGATTGCCTGGAACAAGTTTTGAAGGTGGGCTGAGGATGGAGCCTTACTGTAGAGTTGGGTCAGCCTTGGAAATCTTTCCTGTTCACCCCATTTGCCTCATGCACTGTGTTTGTAGATGCTGTTTATATATAACTCATACCCTTTTATTCTTCAGAGAGGGATCCAGAGGCTGAAACCATCTTCTAGCTACAGCTAAAGGCTGTTCTGCTCGTTGAGTTTCATGCACAGGAGATTCTGGGATGAACAAGGGAGTTTTAGTCGATGTGTGAGAGGAAGAGGTGTCAGTTCAAAAGCTACTTAGGAGACTTCAGGAAATGACAAACTGGAGAGACAGGAAAGTCTTTGTAGGTAAAATACCAGTTTCCATGGATGTGAGTTTGAGCTGTCAGCTGTTCTAGCTGAAAAGCAGCCTCTGGGAACTTTGGACTTTATTTTTTTCAAAGAAAAAAATATCTTTCATTTTCAAAATGAATGGAAATTCCCTACAGGAAGCTCTCGTTTTGTTTTTTTTTTTCTTTTTATTTTTCCTTGTATACTCCAGTAGTTGAGTTCTCACTCCACATTCAAGGGGCTTTTTGTTTGTTGTTTTTTTTTGCCTACAACTTGTTTGCTCTGTTTTCTGTGACGGTGCTTTGGTGATTGCGAGTCTGTTGTGTTCTCTGTAACCCTGCCATGATCAGACTTTTGTCTCTTTGTGCAGGAGTTCTCCTGCAGGGAATATGTTTCCTCACAAAAGTAACCTTCCAATGAAGATTCTGTGGTGAAACCCAGTTGTTTGAAACATTTGTTACACTTGTATCTCTTGGTTTTGTACTTAAGTTATCATTTCATCTGTGGGCAAAGTAGGAATTTCCCAGGCATCTAAGCTCAAGGGTCATGGCTGTTACTGAAGCATTTTTATATTGTTTATGTTGCTGAAAGGACAAGTTTTTAAACTCTGGCCACTGTTGTAACTCTCACATAGCTCAAGTGTAAATTTTGGCCCAATGGGCCAATGAAATCGGCCCTGCCTTCACACCCTGTGAGGAGAGACTGGCTGGGCTTTGTCCTTGCCCTGCCCAAAAGGATGGGATCCAGACTGGATTATCTCCCAGGGACCTGGAGCCAGCAGATGAAGGGCTGGAAGGGAGCTGAAGTGTCTTGTCCACTCCTCAGTGCCTCTGTTCCACGCTTGGGAAGTGTACAATAAAGAGTTGTTGCTGAGTTCTCACTCCATTTCCTTACGTCTAAGTCCTGGGGTCTGATCCCCTCACCCTCATTCCCAGCTCCAGTTTAATTGGACTCAGCAAGAGTGAGGAGCAGGAATGTTCCTCCTTCTGAAACACTGTCCTTGGTGGTGGAATTACACAAAAGCCTTGGAACAGGTGTCACGGCGAAGGTGAAATTCAGACCTGTGGCATTTTGAACACAGTTTGGTTTTTCCTGCCAAGATGTCACTGGCCTCATTTAGGAGCAGCCGTTTAAGCAACTTAATTTTTTAAAAAACTGAAATAAACCATGTTCCAATAGAGAGTGGTGTGGAGGAAACTGTGGTGACAATCAGGGAATGTTAGGAAACATGTCTGCGAGGTCCACGTTCTGTTTGAAATTCTCATTTTCAATCTCACCAATGATCTGTATATTTTTTCCTCCCATGTCTTCCACATTAACTTCTCTTGTAATGATGTCAATTTTTTTCTGTATTAAACCAACTTAATATGGTACAAAATGTCTACCTTTTGCTGCCAGTTGGACTTCTGGGCAGAGACTTCCCTTGTGACACTTGAGCACTGTGGCTCTTAAATTACCTATTCAGGACAAAAAAAAAAGGTACAAAAAAAAAGGTTAATATTTTTTCAACTATTGTTGTGGGTGATGCCTACTTTAATAAAATCCTATGCAGGTGGATCCTGGGTTTGTCGTCCTTGGTTGGAGCAGGTGAGAGCAGTGCTGGGGGGTCCTGGTCAGGGATGAGGGAGCCAAGAGAGCTGGAGAGGGACTTTGGACACAGGATGTGGGGGCAGGACAAGGAGGAATGGCTCCAAACTGCCAGAGGGCAGGGTTAGATGGGATATTGGGAAGGAATTCTTGGCTGTGAGGGTGCTGAGGCCCTGTTGGGTCCCTGTTTCTGTGTCTGAACAGGTCCTGCTTCCAGGTGTTGCACAACCTGTGGTGGGTCAGCAGGAGAAGCTTGGGTGAGGACATCACACTGGTAACTCCCCACAGCCCCACCCTGCCTGCTTAATCCATGGATAAACCCTCCCTGCAGGTGGAACGAGGCCTTTCCCTCCTGCCACAGCTCAGCTTTCTAATGATGGGAACCTCTGGTGGAGAGAACATTGCTCCTGACCACAGTTAATGACTGACGTGGCCCTTGTGCTTCGGAGGGTGTTGCAGCACCGCGCTCCTCCCGGCTGCTTCCCTTTGATCCGTGTCTGGGTCTTGTCTCGTCCTGTTTGACACAAGCCCAGCCTGGCTTTTAGGAGTGCCAGAGATGACAGTGCTGCTGCAGCTGGAGCCAGGCTGGGAGAGCTGGGGGTGCTCACCTGGAGAACAGAAGGATCCAGGGAGAGCTCAGAGTCCCTTCCAGGGCTTAAAGGGGCTCCAGGAGAGCTGGAGAGGGACTTGGGACAAGGGATGGAGGGACAGGACAAAGAGGAATGGCCTTAAATTGAAGGATGTTGGGTTTAGATGGGATATTAGGAGGAAAATCTTAGCTGTGAGGGTGGTGAGGCCCTGGCACAGGGTGCCCAGAGAAGCTGTGGCTGCCCCTGGATCCCTGGGAGTGTCCAAGGCCAGGCTGGACAGAGCTTGGAGCTGTTTCCTTCTCTTGGCTGTTTAAGACACCAGACAGGTGCAGGAAGAGGAGGAAGCTCCTTGCCTTGGTGGAAAGGTGTGAGGGATGTGGGGGAGTAAACCCTGTGCTTTTGGAAAACCCCTCCTGCCGCTCCTCAGGTTGGAATCGAGCTCCTAACTGTTTGTCACAGTTCTGCATTCCTGCAGGGAAGGTAAGCTGAGCCCAGGGAGGTGAAGAGAGGAGAGCATCTGGGTTATCCAGAGGGAAATCCGGGGGGCTGGGATCCCCACCTTGAACCCTCTCCCCATACTCCATGTTTCAGCCAGACCTGGTGGCTTTCCTGAGCCCTGCAGACAGGTTGTGTCTATTTTAGGTGAACATCAGCTGGCATTTGCCCTTCTCCTGGAGCCTCAGGCCAGACAAATGCTCTCCAGGCTATTTCTGGCTTCATACCATAACTGTATGTGATCCTAAATTCCCCGTGGGACTGAGTGCCTGTGACGTGCTGGGGCTGAGGGGCAGGGAGGGGGCAGCTCCTGGAACAAACCCAGGGACTTCAGGATGACTGGGATGACACAGGGCAGCTCAGAGCTGGCACACATGGCTGTGGAGACGCAATTCAAAAGACATTTATGCCTCAGCAGCACCATTACAGAAGCTAAATGTGCAGTGGGCATTGCTCAGCCAGGAAAGAAAGATCTTTCCTGCCCTTGTGTCTGCAACTGGGAGCAGTTCAGGATATTTTCCTGCCCCTACAGTCCTTGTGCAGCCTTCTGGAGCTCCTGAGGGTGCAGCACACAGCTTAATGTTCACTTTTGAGGGGATTTAAACTTTTTAACAAAAAATATAAACGGTCTTGTGCCCTCTTCCCCCCACCTCATATGGATCCCCAGAGTAGAGAATACCTTGGGTACAGGTTAATATTTCTTCTGACCTCAAGCAGAACTTTGATATCTCAGTTTGGAAAAGAAGAGGCTCCAGAGAGACCTCAGAGCCCCTTCCAGTGCCTAAAGGGGCTCCAGAAGAGCTGGAGAGGGACTTGGGACAAGGCATGGAGGGACAGGACACAGGGAATGGCTTCCCACTGCCAGAGGGCAGGGATAGATGGGATATTGGGGAGGAATTCCTGGCTGTGAGGGTGGTGAGGCCCTGGCACAGGTTTCCCAGAGAAGCTGTGGCTGCCCCTGGATCCTGGAAGTGTCCAAGGCCAGGTTGGATGGAGCTTGGAGCAGCAAGGGATAGTGGAAGATGTCCCTGCCCATGGCAGGGGATGGAACCGGATGCTCTCAAAGTTCCCTTCCAACCCAAACCATTCCACGATTCTGTGAACTCTTCCACAGGCGAATGTGAAGTTGAATGGAAAACTGGGCTGGGGATGCATCCTCAGGATGTTCCCTGCTGCAGTGAGGCCACGGCATTCTCCTGGATGTGTGGCATGAGCTTTGGACCAATCCTAAAAAAGAGGAGGCTCTTGGCCGAGCACACCCAGCTCCAAGGACACCGTGATCCCATCGTTTGTCGGCACGGCAGGGGCATTGCTGCCAGGGGGATGTCACCTCACCTCTGTGATGCAACGGGTCCTTCATCTCTCCAGCCTTTCCACAATTCCAGGTTAAAGATCCATCACTGGCAGAGCTGTTGTGAAAAGGACGCATCAGAGGAGAGAAAGTAAAGTCCAGTGTTCGTACCCTTGGACCCAACACGGCCCCCAAATCCCCAGATTTGGTGCATTTTTAAAGCTCTTCTTCCTGGACCCTTGTGATGCTGAGAGACCCTCATAGGAGGTTTAGGAAAAACTCTGACCTTTCTAATCCTTGTAATTTTAAGGAAAAATTGATCATCTAGAAATGAATATGAACTGTGTGAGCTCCAAAATCTGTAACTGATTTTTAAGACAGTTGAGTTTTAATATTTTCTTACTATTTTGTTTATAATAATTCTTTATCTTATTATCTTACTGTAGTGGGATTAGTTTTTCACTACATCCATAGCAATATTCCTTTGGTAACTCCAGGAATTACACCATAATTGCTCAGATACAGCTTGCCAACATGCCCTACACTGTGATAAACCGCTAAAATTACATTTTTTGGTGGGGTGTCTTGTAGGGAACTCATCACAGGGTGTCTGAGTGTGTTTGGCTGCACACAGACACCACCCCAAGGTTGCTGCTTCATGGGATAAGTGGTTTATTGAGCTCCAGCTCTAGGGAAACTTGGTTTGATGAGGATTAGTGATTGATGTGGGTGTCTAATACTGAAATAAAATGTGTTCCTTTTGCCTGAGTCCAGCCCTATCCTGGGGGACACACATGTGCCTCCACTTTTCTCTGCTGCTCTTGCTTTTGGGGAAGGTAAAAGGAGGAAAAATCAAAAAATGAGCCATTTTCCTTTCTTCATGTTTCTACTTTTTCATCATCTCTCATTCTGCCACATCTGTGTGTTTTTTCATCGTTAAGTGTGGTTTAAACAGGTCTGAAGATGTGGCAGGGACCAAGAGAAGTCACACTCAGCCTTGTTGGAGGAAAATGTACTTTGGAAACTGGGGATAACCCCAGTTCCTCCTGCAATCTTTCCCCCACCTAAAGGTGGTGTGGAAGCTCACACATAGAACAAACAAAAGTAATTCCCAATCAGGTCAGAGCTGAATTTGCCAGAACTGAGAGTAGCAGGAGGAGGAAAAGGGGTCAGTGAGGTGCAGATCCTGCTTATGCAGGCCCAGGACAGCTGATCACAGAAACAGAGAATGGAATACTAGCATTAAGGTGGGAATGAACCTCCAGGATCACCAAGTCCAACCTTTGACTGGAGCCCATCATTCCCAATAAACCACATTGTGAAGAATCTTCTGGTTCCCCCCAAGTTCCCTGGCCCACACCTTGACCCCACCACCTCTCCTCTCACTTCTCCATGAATTTTGCCACCTCCATGGAGGACAGAGGCCTTGCAAAGTTTATTGAACTGTTTTTAATACTCTGTCTGGCCAAGGAGCTGCCAAGCAAACAGCAACACCTCCATCCATCCATCCATCCATCCATCCATCCATCCATCCATCCATCCATCCATCCATCCATCCATCCATCCATCCATCCATCCACATCCATCCATCCATCCATCCATCCATCCATCCATATCCATCCATCCATCCATCCATCCATCCATACCCATCTATCTATACATCCATCCCCCTCCCTATATCCATCCATCCATCCACCCATCCATCCCTCCATCCATCCATCCATCCCTCCATCCATCCCTCCCTCCCTCCATCCATCCATCCATCCATCCATCCATCCATCCACATCCATCCATCCATCCATCCATCTATCCATCCATCAATCTATATCCATCCATCCATCCATCCATCCATCCATCCATCCATCCATCCATCCATCCATCCATTCATCCACATCCATCCACATCCATCTATCAATCCATCCATCTGTCTGTCCATCCATGCACCCACGGGACCCTCAGCCCTTCTGGGTGGACAAGCTGCCCTGTCCCTTGACCAAGAGCAGCAGGGTCTCTCTGGGCACACCGTGGGTGCCAGAGCAGATGTTTGGGTGCTGATGACCCCCGGGTGTTTGCTCTGCTGGCAGCCTGTCCTGGGATCAGTGCCAGGAGCAGATTTCCCACCTCCAGCCTTCCTGCCTGGCAACAGCAGCCGGGCCCATTGGCCTGAGATAACCCTGAGCCTTTGGGGGACATTTCCCACCCATCCCTGGGAATGTAGGCCTGGAAGTGACCCCAGGGCCTCAGCTGGCAGGAGACTGAGTCCATCAGGGTCTGCATTCCGTGGGAATGGTGGCACCTCAGTCCCTGGGGATCCACCACAGCCCTTTCCAGACAACGTGTCTATGCAAGGGCCTGGGGAATTTTTGGGAGGTTTTGGTTCTCCAGAGGTTGCAGCCATGGTGTGAAGGGAGTTGTGATGGAGAAGGGCTGTGCACAGGAGGAAAAAGGCATTGTTGGGCTGGGACTCATGGAGGGACTGCAGTCCACAGCCCCCAAGCTGTTGGCTGGAGGCAAATAAAATAAACTGTAATTTAATTACAAAAAAACACATTAAAATAGTAGAACCATAGAATGGTTTGGGTTGGAAGAGATCTTAAAGACCATCTCATTCCACTCCCTGCCATGGGCAGGAACACTTTCCACTATCCCAGGTTACTCCAAGCCCCAATGTCCAACTTGGTCTTAGACACTTCCAGGGATCCAGGTGCATCCACAGCTTTCCTGGGCACCCTGTGCCAGGGCCTCCCCACCCTCACAGCCAGGAATTCCTTCCCAATATCCCATCTATCCCTGCCCTCTGTCAGTTTGAAAGGCCTTATTTCAGTTTTCAGGCCTGATTCAGACTCTGAATACAGTGATGATGATGATGATGATGATGATGATGATGATGATGATGATGCAGCGACAGCAGAGCCACTCACACTGAGCTCAAAGCCTGGATGCTCTTCAAACACTTTTCCATTACTGCCAAGAAGATTCCACTCATGGCTCAGGCTGATCCTTTTTAACTATGGCATTTTTCCATGGCTGGGGATCAGATATTTGCTGGGCTGGAGGCTTGTGCCTCTCTCCTGCCAGTTCCCAAATCCCTTCCCATGGCAGCCACCTGCCACTCCACCAGAAGCTGCCTCTCCATCTCTTCCAAGTCACTTGGAGCCAGACACAGCTTTACTTGTCTGGCCATGGCAGGGGTCTCCATCCTGCTGAGGTGCCTGTTGAAGTGGAAAGTTTAATTTAAGGCTTAACTTGTCCTCTCCCCAGAAGCCATTAAATAACTGGGGCTGGTTTGGCCAGGAGGCTGGAGCGGAGGTGGCAGAGGTTGCTGTGCTCTGGGCAGAGAAGATGCAGCAACTGCACAAATTTGGGGTGTGCTTGGGACAAGCAGCACTGCTGGGGCAGGAGAAGTCTTTGGAAAGAAGATGCTCCGAGGGCTGGAGCCCCTCTGCTCTGGAGCCAGGCTGGGAGAGCTGGGGGGGCTCACCTGGAGCAGAGCAGGATCCAGGGAGAGCTCAGAGCCCCTTCCAGGGCCTAAAGGGGCTCCAGGAGAGCTGGAGAGGGACTGGGGACAAGGCATAGAGGGGCAGGACAAGGGGCAATGGCTTTAAGCTGAAAGAGGACAAAGCTAGATGGGATACTAGGAAGGAATTCCTGGCTTTGAGGGTGGGGAGGCCCTGGCACATTCCCCAGAGAAGCTGTGGCTGCCCCTGGATCCCTGGAAGTGTCCAAGTCCAGGCTGGACGGGGCTTGGAGCAAGCTGGGATAGTGGAAGGTGTCCCTGCCCATGGCAGGGGGTGGAACTGGGTATTTTTTAGGTTCCCCTCCAACCTAACCTGTTCTGGGATTCTGTGAAAAGATTTTCCATGTCCAAGCTTGGTGTCAGAGAAACATCTGCCCCAGGATTCTTCTTTAAACTCAAAGAAGCTGCTCAAAGAATGATTTTGAAGATGTGGGAAGGTTCTCCACCCTCACACATTGAGCCCAGGCCAAAAAGCTGCTTTGCTTTATCCCATCCTCTCCCCTGCACCCTGGATTTTGAGGACCTTGTGCATGATGATGTCAGCAGGGGCTGATGATTCAAAACTCCCCCAGTACTGGATTTTGTTTGGATATTTGATTGTTTTGTATTTCCAAGGGAAAATGATGGTTATGCACAATTGGGATACACTCATTTATGTGAAAGCAGCTCTTCCCTCCCCAAATGTGTCACTATTTTCGTGGAATCACAGAATCATGGAATCATAGAATAAGCAGGAGGCCAGGATGGAAGACAGGAAGAGAGAGAGAGGAAAGAGCTTCTTGAAATAAATCTCAATAAATTCCCAATAAAGGGAATGGGAAGTGGTGGGATGGGAACCAAATCTCTCCCAGGAAGGTCAAATTCAGGCAGGAACCACAACCAGGTGTTCTGCTGGGACAGGATACATGGGACCAGCATTGCTTTTCAAATTTTTTTTTCACTAAAGGTTTTGAAACCTGGCCATTCACCTTTTTTCTCCCCCAGTCTCCCATGATACAGGTATTTTATAGCCTTCTCCCCAAGGAAATGAAGCATTACATGCCTGAGTGTTACTCCATTTGCCCATCAGCCCTTCCCTAGCAATCGTTGCATCCCAGGATTGACTTCACTGAGAGGCAGAAAAAGAAAAAATTCCAAGCATATGGAAAATTTGAGGCAGGAGCAGCTGGAAGGAGCAAGAGAGAGGCTTTGGGGTGAGCTGAACCCCATATCAGACACAAGAGAAGCCCCACCCTGGCACAGGGGGCTCCCTCTGTGGTTTCTCTCTCCCACTGGTGGTTACTTTCACCCCAAAATGTGGGCTCCTCTTGCCATCTGCTGGTGTAATCTGGAGCCCATCAGAGGAGCAAGACAGAGGACATCCAGGGCAAGGACAAGGGGAGGACTGAGCCCTGTATTATTGTCACCCCCAGAGGGGACAAGCCTGGTCGGGAAGGCCCAGGCACTGCCTTGCAAGGTAATTTTTTGTTTTCCAGGAGGATTTCCTTGCTCCTGGAGTGACTGATTCCTCTTTAAACATGTTTATCCCCATGATGCATTGTCCCTGTCCTTAATATCCTTCAGGGTCCCTTCCCTGGACCCCAGGCTTGGCTCAGGGATGTTCCCTCCTCTGCCTCATCGTTGCTGCTGCTCTCTTGGTTCCACCTTCCTCAGCACAGAGATGCCAAGGATGAGCTGCAGGTGGCCTGGCACGGATTTTGGTGGAGTTAGGAGGCCGTGAAACCCATCCCAGGATATGGGATGGACACCAGGGCTTGGAGAAGCAAAAGGATCTGTCCCACGTGAAAACACAGATGCGCTGGGAGGAGATGGACATGGGAGACACTTCAGGCCTGGGGGATGTGTCCCAAATATGCAAGGCCATGCTTGGCACGGTGTTTTGATTTGGTCCAACAGGTTTAACAGGGTTTTTTGGAAGAGCTTTTGGAGCACATTGCACCCCGTTATTCCTTCAGAAACTTCAGTGGGTGAACCATCTCCACAACTGGATTTTAGGGACACTTGGGCCACTCAGAGGTTTTGTTCATGCCCCTGGCCTGGATGTGATGGGTGAAAAGCAATCCCAGTGTTTTACCCACCAGCCTTTAGAGGATGGCTGGACCAGTCAAAGGAGTCAGGAGAGGGAGCCAGAGCCTCAGCTGAGAGCTGTGAGAGCTGCAAGGAGCAGCTCTCACTGCTGCAGGGATGCCCCAAATTACACAAGCACCCCTTTGGAGCTGGTCCCAGCCAAATTCGAGGGTGTTCAGAGCACATCAGGGCCCTAAGTTTTGGAGACTGTCCTTGTTTCATAGAATCACAGCTTGGGAAAAAATCTAAGATCCTTGATCCCAGCTGTTTTGGCTGGGATAGAGTTAATTTTCTTCCTAGTAGCTGGCAAGAGCTGTTAAATCAGGATGGAGACACATCCTGGGGTAGCCAGGAGAATAATTTTAAGCCCTGTGTGAGTTTTGCCTGGCATTTTAACTGCATGCAGTGCTCTGTGCAGTGGGGGGGATGTCCCTTTGTCCCCTCTCCCATGGCATGAGGAAGCTACATCCCATTTTCATCTGCCTCAACAAATGCAATGTCTCTGTTTTGCTGAGTCCACCTGGAAGCTCAGCCCCTGGGAAATGCATCCAAGGATGGGTTGAAGGCACAGTTTCACAAAATACACCCTCTGTGCTCTTGTGTTAACTTTGGCTTCAGGCTTTTTCCTTCCACTTTTCCTTCCCTCTGAATTTAAGGGATGCTCAGGAAGATGTGGCAGCCCCAACCCAATGTCTCAAGGATAGGAAGAGAGAAGCATCTCTGGCTATGTGGATACTCCAACCCCAACCTCATGAATAAAGCCCTGTTCTAACGAATTCAAAGTCTTACCCAGGGCAGAGAAAAATGCAGAGATGAGTGTGGGAAGAGGTGGTCAATGGGCATTATGTCTTTTTTGGGAGGAAACCTGGAGCTTGGTGGCTTGAAACCTGGAGAGAGGCAGGGTGCTGCCACCTTCACTTGGCAGTGAAGCAGGAGGAAGGATGGGGAGCCTGGATTTGGTGTCTGGCCCTGGAAATGCAGAGGTGGCAGAGCTGCATCCCACTTCTTCCCTGTGATATGGGCACCCTGACCCCGGGTGCTTCAGGCACTGAAGGAGCCCTGTGCTGCCCCTCGTCTCCAGCTCCATTTCAGAGCTCCCTGAATTATTGATGGCTCTGCTGCAGGAGTTTATAATTAGCTCCCCAGACCTTTTCCCTGTGGGCTGGAGCTGGGAACACACTTTCTTTTTCAGTGGTTTTGCTCAGAGTTGAGCAGATTGAGGGGGGAGGAGGGGAGTAAGGGGTGGATGGAGACCTTGGAGGTCACCGAGGAAGGCTTGGAATGAATGGGGTGATTTAAGAGTGGCCACCTGCAGGAAAAGGGGTCTAGGGGGAGCCTGGGCTGCCTAAGAGGTCTTAAACCCAACTTGAACAGCGTGGAAGCTGTGCCAGGAGCTGGGAGAAGGCAAAGGGTCTTCATGTCACTTTTAGGGACCTCCTCAGCCACAGTGCTTGTGGATTTACAGGTCAGAGGGAGGAGAGCACTGAGTCCTGGCTGCTCAGGGAAAGCCAGACTTCATCTCGAGGGGACAAAGAGCTGTGTTTGTGTGTGTCTGGATACAGAAAACGATGGGTTAGAGGCACAGCTGGGCAGCAAAGGGGCAGTTCAGTATCTTAAAGCTCTTTTTTAAGAGCCATTCATAGCCTAAAAATGGCTCCAGTGATTCCTATGAGGTCTGGCTGCAGTGACCACAAGTCCCAATCAAAACAGGAGCACAAATTCCCTGGGGTTCTGAGGTCAGGGGCACCAGCCCTCAAATTTAAGCCTATGAATTGCTTTGTGAAAACCAGGCAGTTTGACTTGAGTTTAACCCAGTCTGAGCTGCAGCAAAGGGTGGCACCTGCAGAGCCCCTTGGCTCCCAGAACTGTAATTCAGGGGCTCCTGAATTGGTCATGCTGGGGATCTTTTGTTTATACACTTATAACACTTTCCTGGAAGTGTCCAGGGCCAGGCTAGATGGGGCTTGGAGCAGCCTGGGATAGTGGAAGGTGTCCCTGCCACGGCAGGAGATAGGACTGGATGATCTTTAAGGCCCCTTCCAACCCAAACCATCCTATGAGAGGCTTGGCCAAGGACTGCTGGAGACCAAAGGCCCTCTCCAGCCTGGGGTCTTCCTTTTTTCACTGGTGGAAATCCCACTGCCCAGTGCCAGCGGGAAAACCTGGCAGGTAAAGGAGGGCAGGGTGGTTTTGGTGGCCAGATGAACTGTGAGATTGATTCTGAGGATAATCATTTCCCCCTCACTCAGCTGAGCACGGCACAGACCTCCCTGCAAGCCCTGCCTGGAGAATCCTCAGGCACGGAGCAGAGATGAGAGGCAGGGAGGACTCACAGTAAGATTTGTGCCACTGCTGTCTGTGCTCTTTTGGGTCTGGGGGTGATCAAAGACCTGCCAGGAGAGCTCCCATTCCCACATCCTTGCTCCAAGGTGGAACCACAGAATCACAGAAGGGTTTGGGTTGGAAGAGACGTTAAAAATCATCTCATTCCAACCACATGCCTTGGGCAGGGATGCCTTCCACTACCCCAGGCTGCTCAAAGCCAACTCAAAGGGTCAGCCATGGCAAATATTTCTCTGGGCTACTTTAAAAAAATGGATGGAGCTTAAGGAATTTCCTTTCTTGGATGAGGCAGCCTCTTGACCTTTCAGCAGGACACTTCTTCCAGGAAGATGCAGCAAGTCAAAGGGAATAGGGACAGGAAATTATCACATCTCAACAAGAAGGAAATGAGTTGTCTTCAGTCCCAGAAAGTCTTGGCCTTCCCCAGCACGGCGACAGGGGCTCTGCCTTGGAGAAAAACTGGTGCTGGGGTCAGCCTGGACAGCACTGAGGGCCACTCTTGCCTGTCCCAGCACACCCTCCACTTTCCTTGGGGACTCCAGCATCAAGATGTGGCTTGAAACAGCAGCAACCAGGCTCTAGCAGGAAACTGCATCTATTTATAGGGTATCTGCATAGTTTAGGGCAGAGCTGACCCGTGGCTGACCCTTGTGTCCCATTCACAGGACAGGCTGAGCAAGGGACACGTCACCTTTCCCCCAGCACCACCAAGAGCCCACCCTGCCCCAATCCCATCCCCTTGGACACCCCTCACTCTTCCCTTGGAGGCCTCACTGCCCCCTGCTCACTTCAAGATATATGTTAAATATATATATATTTAAGCACATCCCCAAAAATGGTCCCTTTTTTGAGAAACCTGGCGTAATTAAGAGTTGATTTATTTCCAGCAGTGTGGGAAGGGCTGCAGGCAGGCTCAGGGCTGTGCTCCTGCTCTGCACCTGCTCACCCCCAGCTTTGGGCAGAGCTTTGGCCAGGATGAAGCTCACTGACCCAAACACCCACTGTACCTGTGCACAACGGGGTGGTGGACTGAAAATAATGGGCTTTTTGGGGAAAAGGAGGATTTGCCTGATGACACCTGTAGGGTTTGTGTGGAGATGAGGAATTCTGATAAAACCTGTGGCTACACCATCCCTGGAGGTGTCCAAGGCCAGGTTGGATGGGGCTTGGAGCACCCTGGGATAATGGAAGGTGTCCCTGCCCATGGCAAGGGCTGGAATGAGATGAACTTTAATGGGCCAAACCGTTCTGTGATCCTCTCTCTAAATCACGAGCACCATCCTGGGGTGAAAAGACAAAGATGAGGATGTGCACCCATGGAGCCAAGCAGGGATAAAGAGGATTCTTCAGCACAGGAAACCCAGGGCAGCTGGGGCAGAAGGTGACAGACACAATGTGGGTGTGGTACTTGAGACCCTCACATGGATGTGCCAGCTTGGATTTATGTGTAATTTCTGCTCCCTTGGGGCAGGGAAATGATCAGAAAAACCTCTCAAGGCACTTTGCAGATCTCTTTATGTGCATTTCTGAAGAGCCCAGCAAGCCTGCTAACCCACAGGCTGACCCTGCCTTCCACCCAGCCAGGCAACAACCCAGAGATGAGTGGATAAGGGAGCAGAGGGGGAGATTGAAGTTCAGGGCACGGGTCATGGGAGCCCATAACAAATAAACAAGGCTTGTTTGGGAGATGATTTATGCTGCACTAACACTGTCCCCAGTCTCCCACTCTTCACTGCAAGCTAATTACCTTTCCTGGAGCCATCAGACTTCCCTTTGCATTTCCATACACTGTGCAAAGGCCTGGACATGACCTGGCAGCTGGGGGCTGGGGCTGACCTTTCTGTTTCAGTTTCTTTCAGCTTTTCTGCTGTAATTGGTGCTGCAATTCCACGCTAATGAACTGTGTCCTGGCCTCTGAGGAGCTCTGGGTCCCTGCCACGCTTCCTTCAGAGAACGTGGGATGGATAGGAGGTGAAGTCCCATGTGAATCTTATATAAGGCTCTGTGCCCATGGACTCGGACCGAAGTGGGATTCATCACTGTGTTTGTGTCAGCAGAGAGGGTTCCTCAAGGCTGGGTGGTGGATGTGGTGGACCATGGTCATCTCCAGCTGGGTTGTGATACTTCCTCACGTGGTTTTGGTCCCACTGCTTGCAAAATAAAGGGATTTTGCATCAAATCTTGAAGGGGAGGATGGTGGGGAGTCTGGGAACTGGGCCTCCTTCCCCACGCTTGGTCTGTGTGTGTGCTCCTTCTGCCAAGCCAGGACCTCACAGAGTCACAGCGTGGCTTGGGTTTGAAGGGACCTTGAAAGGTCATTTCTTCCAACCTCCTGCCATGACCAGGGACACCTTCAGTGAGATCAGGACCTGCCTGAGGACACATTTTATGATGGAGAGCAGCAATCCTGGCTCTTTGCTCTCTTTGCCCTTGAAGCCCAAGGCTCCTTGGGCCACCTTTGCCGTGTGGTGTCACGTGGGGAAGGTGAGTCCCTGTGCAGGGAAGGGTCTGCTTCATGCCAGACTTCCATCAGATGGGATCAGTGGGCCAAATTCCCTCCCAAAATCTGTCCCATTGGAAAAAGTCCCCGTTTGTGACCTTAACAACACCCCGCAGCTGCTAAAAGCTTAATTTCCACCAACCCACCATGCTCCCAGGGCCAAAGGCTCCTGAAAGCTTGCAGGAAACACAAAATCCAAGGGGGTTTTTTGTGTATCTGCATCTGAAAGGGCTTGATTTTGGGTGCTGGAGGTCGAGGGGCAGCCCTGACCCACCTCAGTGATGTGAGTGCAGGGTCTGACTGGAGGAGAGGAGGCTGCATCAACCTGGAGAACATCCTTGCTGATCCCAGGGATTTATTTAGCCATGAGTAGAGGACATTTGGGGATTGTAAATATAATCCCAACCTCAGCAAACTCCAGTGCAAAGACCTACTGATGGCAGAACACGTGCAGATGGAAATCAGGTGCATGGAGACGTGGATGGGACTGGTTTCCCTTGTGGTGGGAAACCAGGAGGAGGCACGGGAGTCTCTGGAGTTGCATGAACTGATCTCACTGATCTCACTTCTCTCAGGGAAAAGCTTTGGATTAGCACAACTGAGAGCATTCAGATGTCTGGTTTGGGAGAAATTATCCCTATAGAGACAAACCACAAAGCTTTGTTAATAAGAACAGGTCAGGATGGGCGGAAAGAGCTGGAGAACGGATTGCAGAGAATCGTGGAATCATGGAATGGTTTGGATTTGAAGGGATGACCCTTTTGAAGGTGATCCTGCCTAAAAGCCCTGCCATGGGCAGGGACATCTTCCAGGTTGTTCTGAGCCCTTTCCAACCTGGCCTTGGACACTTCTAGGGATGGAGCAAGCCACAGCTTCTCACCTTTGACAGTGTTTTACAGCCCTCATTGTAAAAAAATCTCTCTTTATCTAATCTAATCTAAATCAAGCCTTCCTCAGCTTAAACCCATCACCTCTTGTTCTGTCACAACAAGGTGAGGAAAGCTAAAATATCCTTCACCAAGAAGGATTTGGCTGTGCCTCAGAATATTCCTGAATTTATCTGCTGTTTCCCTCTGCTCGTTTACCAACGCCGAATTTCACTGCCGCAAAATAATCCGGCATCCCAACAATTCCATATCAGCTTCTGGCAGGAGCAGCACCTTGCAGAGAGGAGCTGCCACGTTTCTGGGAAGTGAGTCCATTTCTAAGCACTTTCCCAGCTGAGTTGAGCCTGGGTGGAAAACAGGGTTCCAGTCTGTCTCTGGGAAATGCCGACACCTCCTCCAGCTTCTGGACACAGCGTTGGCTTCTGTCCCTCAAAAATGCTGCTGCCTCTGAAGCAGGGATGGGGACAATGGATCCTTTCATACTTCAGAGGAGAAGGAAGCAGGGCCACAATGCAAAACACCTGGATTTTCCATGTTTCTGGGCCAGACAGGTGGAAAACAGGACTGCCAGCAAAGCAAGGAGGGAAACCCAAACACCTTGGGTGCAGTGTGTCATGGTGCTCCAGCCAAACTTGAAATTCTTGCCCCTGAAGGTTTTAAAATTGCTCTTCCTGAGGGTGAAGATTGATGGGTTCATTCTCCCTCCCAAGGGTAATTTCTCTTATTCTGGTCTTATTGTAGCAGCTCCAAGTGTTTAATGTCTGGGATATTTTCCAGGTAGTTTAAACATCAGTTTCAAGGGCTGACTTGATGGTTTCCTGCTCTAGTTCATGCTGCAGTGGGATGCAGGAATGGATGCAGGTGATTTCTGTCTGGCTTTCTCCACAGACCAAGAGGTTTCCATGGAAAGATGTGAATTTGCCCCTCCTCAGAATTCACTTTACCCTTTCCACCTGTAACACCTGCTTTGCTTTTGGAAAATTGCTCCAATATGAAAATTGCTCCAGTATTGCTGAATCTGAACAGCTCCCAAGAGATCCCATTCCCACCTTTGAAGAGCCTCCTGCAGGGCTTTGCCAGGACCTTTCTGGGTGAGTGGTTCCCATTTATTCCAGGTATTGGTGTCACAGATGTTCAAAAATTATCTGGAAAAGTTTACCTTAAAAAAGAAACCAACCACCAGATGTAGCCCCCAGCAGGGGAATTTTTTTCCTGGCCTGGTGGCTGGTAGTGGTTATTTCATTAATACAAAGCACAGCAGCAATTTAAAATCATGGAAATATTCGGGTTGGAAGGAATTCATGGAGCTCATCTCATTCCATGCCTTGATCAGTGCAGGTCTAATTAAATCAGGTCGCTGAGGGCCATGTCCAGCTGTGTTTTAAACACCTGCAAGGCCATGAAGGAGGATGAAGGGCCTGGCCATGTTGTGTAAAGTTTTGGGGAGGGATGGATGCCTGTTCCCCATGTCTGGCATAGTCTCCCTGGTCTAACATGGAGCCAGAGGGGCAGTGAGGAATAAATGCAGCTCTGCAGCCGTGGTACTCCTGGGTTGGGTAGGGAAACAGTCATTGCCATGCTCTTCACAGTCCTGGGCCTTGGAGACTTGTCCTGAGAGAGCTGGGGTTGCTCATCTGGGGGGTGAGAAGCTCCCGACAGACCCCAGAGCCCCTTCCAGAGCCTAAAGGGGCTCCAGGGGAGCTGGAGACGGACTTGGGACAAGGGATGGAGGGACAGGACACAGGGAATGGCTTCCCACCGCCAGAGGGCAGGGTTAGATGGGATATTGGGAAGGAATTCCTGGCTGTGAGGGTGGTGAGGCCCTGGCACAAGGTGCCCAGAGGACCTGTGGCTGTCCCTGCATCCCTGGAAGTGTCCAAGGCCAGGTTGGATGGGGCTTGGAGCAACCTGGGATAGTGGGAGGTGTCTCTGCCCATGGCAGGGGGTGGAACTGGATGAGCTTTAAGGTCCCTCCCAACCCAAAGCATGTTGGAGTCAGACCCCAAGGGACTGATATTCCTGATGGGACACATCCTCCGGTGTTTGGCCATCCCGGCACCCTGGGGCTGGACAAGCTGTCCCAGAGCTCTCTCCCAGCAGGGCTGGTTCCCAAGGCCTGTGGCAGAGGAAGGAGTGTGAGTTGCATGTGCTGGATGGGAGCCACCAAGCTCCAGCCAAAGGACACGTTCTGCTCCACCAATCTGTTCCCTGATTTTCCTCATTAACGCTACTTCCATGCTCGACAGTTGTGATTTGAATAATTTGGACTGATTAGTGTTTACACAGCAACATTGGGAGGAAATGAAACCACACCAGAGCCAGCAGCCAGCTCAAGGCTCTGAGACACCATTTTGGGGGGGTTTCTAAAGAAAAGGGCCCACATGACCTGCAGACCTTTGCCACTTGCTTGCCTGCAAGTTGGGTCACCTGAAACAGGTGACAAATCACAGCCATGTCTGATCTGGGGGTGCAGCTCTCAAAGACAGGAGGTTTTGGAAGGTTTTGAGTAAAACCAGCTGCTGGCTGAAGGACAGGAGATGTTGCATTGTTGGCACCGAAGGAAGAGCAGGGATGGCAGTGCCTGAGATTGTTGATATTCCTTAAAGCACAGATCCAGCAACAAGGATGTGCTTCTGGCCTCTTGCTCAGCACCTGGAACATTCCAAACAAGGCCAGGACAGGGGTACATACACCCAGGAGAGCAAGGATGGGGAGCTGAAAGGGTCAGAGGAGAGAAAGTAGTGAAAAATTGCACCTGGGAGATAAAAGAGACTTAAGCAGAAAAGATAAGGGTTGTGGGAATATCTTGGAGTCTTGTGTGAATGTGTAAAAGCAGCCCTGGAGCTGTGGGACACAAACGTGAGCTCTGTAAAGATGCACCCATTTCATGGAGCTTCTTTGCCTTTTTTCCTGATCAGAGGCTATTTTTCAAAGGTTGCAGAAACACTTTCAGCAAATCCTCTGCCTTCCTTCGTCTCTGTAGGCAGAGAAGCCTTATCAGACCTTTCCTTGGAAATGGATGTCCTGCCTCCATCTCCAAAGGTGCTGCTGGAAACTGTGATCCTTGAAAATATTGTGTGCAAAGCCAGGAAGGTTCCTCCTCCCTGCTCTGCTTTTGGCAGTGGCCACTTCTGCTTTTTGCTGGTCTTCTCGGGGCTCAGCACTTTGAGCTGAGTGACCTTGTAGATCCAAACTGGGGGTGTTCACTTGGAGGAGGCTCCAGGGAGACCTCAGAGACCCTTCCAGTGCCTAAAGGGGCTCCAGGAGAGCTGGAGAGGGACTTGGGACAAGGGATGGAGGGACAGGACAAAGGGGAATGGCTTCCCACTGCCAGAGGGCAGGGATGGATGGGATATTGGGAAGGAATTCCTGGCTGAAGGTGGTGAGGTCCTGGCACAGGGTGCCCAGAGAAGCTGTGGATGCCCCTGCATCCCTGAAGTGTCCAAGGCCAGGCTGAACACTGGGGCTTGGAGAAACCTGGGATGGTGGAAGGTGTGGAACTGGAGGAGTTTAAGGTCCTTTCCAACCCAAGCCATTCTATGGCTCTGTGAAACTCCCTCAAGGAACCGTTGTAGGGGGATATTTCAGTGCGGGGGGAGAATCTGAATAACCTCAATAGAGCTTTTGAGCTCCACCAGTTCACTCAGTTTGAGCTCTGGGTGCAGCAGCACTGGAGAGATTCCCTGCACAGAATTCCCCACCACAGAGGGATGGGGATGGAGTGAACACGAAGATTCGGGGACCCTTTTGTGCTTTGATTCCTGTTGTATTTTCCCCTCTCCTCCAAATCCACCCTGTAACCACTGACATTCACCTGATGAGACCATTCCCACAACCCTCCCTCTCCTGTAAGCCCCAAGCAAACAGGAAAAGAGGGAGAGGCTCGTACAGAAACCAAAATCATCAAACCCCAAAGTCCTCCAAAGATGATATTTTATCTGAGGAAGGGAGCAGCTCCCAAGGCCCCTCAGCGCCTGCTGGGAGTGTGATCCAAGCACTGATATGATCCAGGGGATGCTCTGATCTCTGTCAGTGAGCTGAGGACAAAACCCTGGGAGAACTAAAGAAACCTCCCTGTATTTATTTATTTATCTGACACTGTGTGCGTGGGCGGGTTTGTTTGCGTGTGTAGTGATTTCTGAGGGAACACAGCCTTGGATTTCCTCCCTGGCTGTTGTGTTGTATTTTTTTTTCCTACTCTGAAAAGATCAGACTTCACCCCTCTGATTGAGGAAGATCTGAGTGTCAGCAGTGACCAGAACCCCCCCAGCTGCTTCCTCAGTGTCCCCATGGATGGTTGAGCAGCCCCTGGCTATGGCTGCGTGTCCAGGTCCTCTCTAATTGAGGGAAGAGCCGACATTCCTGCCTTTTCCTCTCCTGCCAGCACACGATACTGCCAAGGAAATGCAAAATCATCCCTTCCTGGCTGCAAGGATTAATAACCAGCTCATTGAGACAAACGACACCGGGCTCTGCCCGTTCATGGCTCAGCGAACACCGACGCTCCGCTCTCCCAGCTCCGCTCGTGACGGAGCTGGAATGCTGCTCCCAGGGGGAAATTCTGACCCCCATCAGATCTCAGCTTCCTCAGTTGTCCAAGGTCCCCCTCCCTGCAGGATTGCTGGGCACTGCGAGACGTCTTTGCCTTGTCCCATCTGCCTCCCTGCTTCCCAAATGCATGTGGGGTCCCTCAGGATGTGATTCCACAGCAGTTTGGGCGAAGGAGCATCAGCCCCAAGAGGGACTGACTGTGAGGACCAGGGTGGTACAGGCAGGAGTGGATGTAGGAAATCTCTCCAGGGTCACAGCACGGTCCCTTGAGCCCACACTGGCCAAAGAGAGGCTTTTTAAGGGGACCTTGTTAATCCATGGGCAGGAGCTCTCCATGGGCCCATCCTTGAGTGCTTCCATAGCATCCTCATCCCTGGAATTAGGGATGCCAGAGAGGACACCCCAGCCTGGTCTTTAACATTCATTCGTGGCCTTGCTCCTGTTTCTCACCCTTTCCCCTACATCTTTATATTTTCTGATGCCCACTGTGCCAAGAGCTAATTTGTGTTACTGATTTTAAACTGAATCCCTGAGGGTTTCATCCCCTGCTCCCCAGGATTTGGGGAAAGATGGGTCTGCAGTTGTCAGACCCAGCTCCTTCATGGCCCCCTGACACAGCCAGGGGTGTCTTGGGCCAGGGGACAAGTCCAGGCACTGGTCAGTTCTCTGGCATGGATGTAGTCTGTGTCCAGCCTGTGTTAGATCCCAGAAACATGGAATATTTTGTGTTGAAAGGGAAAATAAAGATTATCTCTATATAACCCCCTGCCATGGCCAGGGGCACCTTCCACCATCCCAGATTATTCCAAGCCCTGTCCAACCTGGCCTTGGGCACTGCCAGGGATCCAGGCACAGCTTCTCTGGGCAACCTGTGCCAGGGTCTAACCACTCTTACAGGGAAGAATTTCTCCCAATATCCCACCCAAATTTCTCCTTTTCTACTTTGAACCGATTCCCCTTTGTCGTGTCGCTCCATCCCTTGTCCCAAGTCCCTCTCCAGCTCTCCTCCAGCCTCTTTAGGCTCTGGAAGGGGCTCTGAGTTCCCCCTGAAGCCTTCTTCTCTCCAGGCTGAGCATCCCAACCCTCTCAGTCTCCTCTGGATAAGTGCACTGATGGAAAAGCACTTGAGAAACGTCTGTGGGAATGTGACATCTCTGAGGTTCACTGGTCCATCAAATCTGGCCGGGATGAGGAGATTCCAGAGTTGTCTGTGGGGGAAGAGGGGGTGGGTGATGGCAGGATACACAATCAGCATCATTCTGAAGTGTCGTAGGAATAAAACAAACGCTCCAAAAGCAGCTTGTGCATCAGCCATCCAAGCTGATACCAGGAGAAGGGAAATCAGGACAAGTGGGAAAATCCTACAAGGCGCAATTAATCAGATCCAAAAAATAAACCGCAGCTCTGCCTCTGAGGCAGCCGGAGAAGCAGAGAAGCAGAAAACGAGGCTGAGCCTCTCTCTCTCCCCACACCCAGCAGGCAAATCCACCCTGAGCAATTTCTGGAGCAGCAGAAGGTCAGTAATTGATTTGGAGACCCGAATTTCTGACTACATCGCCATGCAGATGTGCTTCCCAGCCCGGCTGCAGCTCCCATTGCAGCAAATGAGCTCGGAATACCAATGGAGAGGGGAAGGAGCACTCTCTTCCCTTGACAGGGGAGCAGTGGGGAGGTAAAAACCTTTCCATGCTGAATTAATCCTGTTTTGTCTGGGGTTGCCACCCCCCTTCCCTGCCTCCCTTCACTCTTCAGAGCAAAATGCCTACTAAGGGTTCCCTAGCTGGGGCAAAAGGGAACTGGGAATGCTGGAGGAGAAGGAGGAGGAGCAGGGGATTCACCCGGGGTTGTTTTTAACTTGGTCTGGAAGCTGCTGGCCTTGGAAATGATGCTGCTGTTTCAAAAACCAGAGTGGCTCTGCTCCTTGCCACATCTCGGCCCTGCAGCTCAGGCATCCTTTGGGAAGCACTGGGAGCACAGTGAACCTTGTACCAGGGATCAGTCCATGGGGATTGGGTGGGGAATGTCTGCTCCTGGCTGTGGAAGCCGAGCACTGGCCCAAGCACCTCATCTCCCAGCCTGGATTTGAGCAAATACCTTAAAAACCTCCTGGCTCCTGCATCCTCCCCAGGGGCTGTGGAGATTCAAGGAAGGGGTGAGAGAAATTCATGCAGGGTTGGTCTAGCCATAGGAATTGAATGAAATCTCATTCAGGAAAAGCTCACACTGATGTCAGAAGCTTAAAAGTGGGGTCCAGGGTGAAGATGAGATCCTGAGGAGGCAGGATGCTTTCATCCCTTCCCACTGAAATCCTGTGCCTGCTTGGCCTTTGCCATGATGAGGATTATCCCAGTTCATGGGCCAGTAAAGGCTCTTGGGATGCTGCCACTCATCCTGCAGGACCTGGATGGAGAACCATGGATTTGTGCAGGGTGATCCAAACCTCTGGGTTTTGGGCTTTGGCACCTGAACTCCACAACCTCAGAGTGCAAAGCAGCTGCCCATGGAAGTGACGGTGTTGGGAGATTTTGCTGCAGTTTTAAAAAGTTCAGAGGGCCTCTAAGCCCAGTTTTGTGGGTTTTAAGCCCAGCCTGGCCCCTTACCAGCTCTGGGTTTTGTAGCAGCAGAATTGGAGGAGTATCTCAAAAGCCATTATGGGAAATCCAGGAATAAAAAGGAATGTGGTGCCCAGAAGAGCTTTGGACAGCAGAGTCTCCAACCCTCATCAGGCTTGCAGTGCCAAAATCAGCTCCTGCCTGCTGCAGGCTTGGAGTTTGCATGTCTGTGGTGCTCCAAACCCCACAGCAGCCAAGAGGGATTTCCTGGGATGCAGCCAGTGCAGGAAGAGCACTAAATGGAGCAGAGAAATATCTGGGAACATGACTCAACAGCAGAGCAAGACCAGCACAGCTATTCTTTATTTCTTCTTTAATTATGTCTTTTCTTTTAAAGAGATCCACAGAGATAGAGGGGACAGATGGGCTGGGCGAGCTGAGACCATTCTCTACTCCCCCCCATCCTTGTCTGTACAAAGAGATGCTGCAGGGAAAGGCAAATATTTGATTGTTTGGGATGCTGAGGAAAGAGAAGCTGGAACGTGAGCCAGCAAGCAGCTCCTTACTCAAGCAGAGTTTCTGTGGTGTGGATACAGCCCTCCAGAGGGGCTGGAGCAGGGTCCTGGAGACAGGGGGAAGGCAGGCTGGAGGAAGAACATCTGCATCCTTTTCAAGCCTGTGCCCTTATCTCACTCCCACAGCCCAGGGTGTTTCAGAGGAAAAATGGTGTTGGAGGAGATGCTTGGGAGTGGAGAGGAGGAAACCTCCCTGGGAGGCAACAGTGCAAGGAACAGGCTTGGAATGCTGGTGTAAAGGCAGTAAAAGGGATTTGGGGATGAAATATACCATGAGGACCCATCTTCTGACAGTGGCCCTTGAGGGGTTATTTCAGTTCCAGAGAGATGCCCTTCACCTGCTGTCCCCAAGGACAGCAGGCACAGATCTCCTCCCTCCAGCCTGTCTGTGCTGGCACAGGCCCCTGGGAGCAGTGGGGTTGCCCCCTGTCCCTGGGCATCCCCTGTGGCCACAGAGGCTCCATGGAGGCAGGGACAAAGGGGCTGAAGGTCACAGACACATGGGACAGCCCATGGGGGACAGGTGCCCAGGGCTGGGTGTGCAGCCCCACCCCAGAGCATGGACAGAAAATCATAGAATCTCTGAATTATTTAGGGTGGAAAAGACCTCTGAAATCATCGAGTCCAACAGTTCCCCCAGCACTACCAGACCCACCACTAACCCATGTCCCCAAATGTCACATCCACATGGCCTTTGAATACATCCTGTTCCAACACTTCTCACAGAATCTCCGGGCATGTCAACAGATGTCCCAAAAAGTGCTCCAGGGACAGAGGGAGGGTTACAGGCTACTGAGAAATTTGTGTATTTTATATTTTTTCAGGCTACTGAGTCATTTGTCTATTTTATGTTTTTCATGTTATCTGGATTTCAGGGATTTGTGAGTTTGTTTGTTGTGTTTGGGTGGGGTTTTTTGTACATAAATCCATGTCTAAGAGGCTGCAAACATGAAAAGACACTCTGAAGTGGAGGAATAGTGGAAATAATTTATGTGGGAAAAGAACTTTAAAATTCTTGAGTCCAACCATTCCCCCAGCACTGCCAAGCCCACCACTAACCCAAGTGCCACATCCATCTTTTAAATCCATCCAGGGCTGGGGACATCAGCACTGCCCTGGGCAGCCTGTTCCAATGTCTCACCACCATTTCAGTGCAGAAACTGTTCCTAGTGTTCAGTATAAACCTCCCCTGGTTCATGTTCAGCTCCACAGCCTGGCTCTGCCCCTCTGGTCTGTTCAAGGAAACATCCTGAAAATGAAAACGAAATGTTGTGGGGAGCCCCAGGCGCAGCGCCAGCCCCACGCAGGGGCACAGCGAACCACACACGGGTTTCCACACTGATGTGCACACTCACAGGAGGGCTTTGGAGGCTTCTCTGGGGTCTGGAGATGTCCCACGGCTCAAGCAGGCACCCCCAAATCCTGCCCCTGCCGTGCTTCCCTGTAAATTCCCCCTTTCCAGCACCCACACCCCAAACGTGGCACGATCCGGGCAGCGCTGCAGGAGAGCACGGCCAGGTCCGAGCCACGGCCAGGACCGCGGCACAGGGACATCGCTTCCCAAAATATCCTGTACCAGCGAATTTTGGCCCTTTGCTCTGGCACATCCACCGGGCAGATGGTCGCAGGACACGGCTCAGGTAGGGAGGCAGCTCCTGCACGCTCAATATCCTCCCTTTTCCCTCTGCTTCCCGGCAAGGAAGGGGCTGATTAGCACAAAATCCATGGCAACCCGGCCAGCAGCCTCGGAGCCAGCTCCTCGCTCCCTCCCCTGCTCGGAAAGCCTTTGTCTGCTGCTGGCACATCCCTCAAGCCCTCACTTTTTGCTCTCCTGGGTTTTGGAGGGAGCAGCTTCGCTCTTCTCTTCCCCTCTGGGCAGAGCTGGCTGGGGAACAGAAGGTTCAGGTTTCCCCCTTACCTGTAAGGGACACTTGACTCCTTTTCCTATTCCTAGGGAATGTCTGAAGAAGCCAGGTAAGGAATAGGCTCTAAGGATTCAGGCTTGTCCTGGAGATGGGGAGATAACATGGACTGATGCCCCTAAGGAGATTATTTCCACCTGCAAACAGCACAGGGGAAAAAAAAAATCAGGCTGTGATTGCAAAAATCTTTTCACCAACCACCTGGCAATTACAGATCAGGGTGTTCCCCTGAGGAAAGACCCTGTAACAACAGTCAGGTGTGGCCCCCTTTGGGGTTAAGGGCATTTTTGGAGCAGTGAAGCAGTGCTTTTTCCCCTCTGGGACACACAGAGCATCCTGGCTAAAACCCGCCTGGAGTGCAGTCTTTGCCTTGCCTGAAATCTGAAAGTGCAGCCTGCTGAAGATAAATCATTAGGAAGAGGGGAATTTTCCTTTCCAAGCAAAGCCAAGCTAGAGGGAATCTCCCAGACCCTCTCTGACCCCTCTCACCGAGCCCACTCTACGCATGAAATCCATCTTAAAAGCAGCCCTTGAATCCACCTATTTCTTTCCCTGAGGGAATCAGCCCCTGCAGTGCATGGAACCCTCCAGGTGCCTGGAGGGGGTGAATTGAACATTTACATCCCTTTGAATTGAACCTTTACACTGGCAGAGATTCCTGCTGTTCCCCCTGCTCCCCTTGGCAACCACTCCAGGAGACCGGGGTGAGCCCCCGAGGAATCCTGAGCTGGCAAGAACTTCCCAAATCCTGGCCAAGCAGCCCAACATCCTCTGGCTGGTGCCAGGAAGGGATGGCAGATGATCACAGCAGCACAGGAGCATCATCCTCTCATCATCTTGGAGTGAAAACACGGAAAACCGGGCAATTCTTGGCAGTGGGGCCTGGGGCAGGGAATTTTTTGAGTACTGCAGGAGGAGCTGGGATGCCTGGCACGATCCACTCAGCGTTCGAGTGGCCCTGCTGAAGCCTGTAAAGCTGGCTCTGCCTAAAGATAAGCCTGAGCCTGCAGCCCGGGCTGGCTGGAGCCCAGGCCGGCACAAAGAGGGCTTTGTGCGAGCGGGATGCTCAAGGGGATGGGGCAGAGCTGCTCTCTGGGGGATATTGAGAGCCCGGAGACAAAACGGGGAGAAGCTCAAAAGGGACCTTTCTTTCTTTGCTGTCCGGGCGATGGAAGGGAGCTGCACACGGGGATTAAAAAGCCGCAGGTGATCAAACCCCGGCGGCCGCGGAGCGGTGAAAGGGGAACAAAGAGGCGCAGGGGGGCAGCGGGGAAGGCAGAGTAAACACTCCACGGGGATCTGATGGCAAAGAAAGGAGCTGAGAGGCTGAGCCGCCACGGCTCCTCTCGGGTCTGCCCGGCCTGAACTCATTAAAAGCCGCGTTTCCTCTGGGCTGTGATGCCAGGCTTGCGATGATGAAGGGCGGGAGGAAGGCAGGGTGATAGCAGGGAAAAGCATGTCCCTGTGTCCTTTGCAGGCTGGGATGGGCACAAACACAGGGTGATCCGGTGTGTGCAGAGGGGCCACCTGAAAATCCCCCGAGCCACGAGCGCCGGCTGAAGGATTGCAGCTGAACTTGTGGCAAGTGCAAGAGCTTGGCTTCAGTTCACAGTCACAGAATGGTTTAGGCTGGAAGGGACTCTGGAGGTCACCTAGTCCGAGGTTCCCCTAGAGCAGCTCACTCAGGGTTGTGTCCAGATGGCTTTTAAAAATCTCCAGAGAAGGATAAATCCAGAACCACAGTTCAGGTTGGAAGGGACTTTCAAGTTCATCCCATTCTACCCCCTGCCCTGAGCAGGGACACCTTCCACTAGCCCAGGTTGCTCCAAGCCCTGTCCAGCCTGGCCTTGGACATGTCCAGGGATTCAGGGGCAGCCACAGCTTCTCTGGGCACCCTGTGCCTGGGTCTATCCACCCTCATACCAAAGAATTTCTTCTTAATATCTAATCTAAATATCCCCTCTTCTAGTTTAAAACTGTTCCTCTTGTCCTGTTACTCTCTGCTCATGTAAAAAGTTGTTCATCCTCTTTTTTTAATAAGCCCCTTTAGGCTCTGGAAGGGGCGCTGAGGTCTCCCTTGATCCTTCTCTTCTCCAGGTGAGCACCCCCAGCTCTCCCAGCCTGGCTCCAGAGCAGAGGGGCTGCAGCCCTTGGAGCATCTCCATGGCCTCCTCTGGACCTGCTCCAATAATTCCATGTCCTTATGCTGAGACTCCAGGGGTGGATTCAGTACTGCAGGCTGGACATCACAAAGGCAGAGTACAGGGAGGGAGTCCTTGGTCAATTCCTGTCCACATCCACCAGAGTGACCTGCTGTTCATAAAGGAGGAGGAGCAGAGGACAATTGGGGTCAGGAGTGGCAGGTGGGGCTCTCAGAGCTGGGAAATAACTGGACTTGCACCTGCAGAGAGAGGCTTGAGAAGCCAAGCAACAGACTAAGGGCTTTGGATTTAAGGAGACTTGACTTCAGCTTTTTGGGGAACTCTGAGGTTGTTAGGAAAGGGAGAAGGTGTCCAAGACAGCTGGCTGATTTATTTTTAAAGAAAACTCATTCAGAGCTTGGGAACAAACTCTGCCTTTGCTCATGAAAATGAGGAATTTCAGCACAAAGCCTCCTTGGCTAATTAAGACACTTCTTAGTGAGCTGAGCTGTTAAAAGGGAGCATACAAGAAATGGAAATAAGGAGGGGAAATGAAAGAAGAGTGTAAATGCAAGGCTGGGGTACTTAGGCATGAAAGCTGGAGGGCTGAGGACCAGCTGGAGCACAGAGTGGCCAGGGATGCTGAGAGTGACAAAAAGGGGGGTTGCAAGTGTTTTAACAGCACACTTCAGGGAAAATGTGTGTGGGTTGCTGGATAGGGGGGACAGCCTAACAAAGGGTGATTATGGCAAAGGCTGAATGCCCTTCTTTGCCTCAGTTTCTGTAGGTCAGACTTGCTCCAAGCTTCACACATAACAGCAGTGTTTGGGAAGGAGAACAACCAGCAGCTGGGGAAATAAAATTTTCGGGGCTGTTTAGTAAAATTTATGTCCATGAGACTGGATGAGAGTGCTCTAATGGACCTTTATGGTGGAATTGTGGAGCCTGTCATTTACAAAAGACTCCTGGTGTCTGATCCCTGCCCACCCTCAGGTACCTCCAAGATTTATACACAGCTTACAAAAGGGAAAAAGGAGAATTTGGAGAGCTCTGGAGGTCAACCCTACCTTAGACCCTAGAAAAATAATGGAGCGTGTCCTCTGGGAATTAATTTCTGGGCATGAGAAGACCAGAACTCACAGCTTTAGTTCTCTGGAGGCTGGTGCATAAGGTGCTCTGCAGAAACAGAATTCCAGGTGAGAGAAAGCACACAAAGCAATCAGCCTTTCCTCTTCTGTGGCAATAACTCTGAACTGGGCCCAGGAGGAAGGCTGGCACTTTGAGGACGTGAAGAAACCCCTTAGGAATCAAGTCCTGGTGCTAAATCCTTTCCTTCCCTGCCAGAACTGGGAAGAAATCACGAACAACGAGGCAAATTTCACCTCACCCCGTGGCACACGGCAAATCTCGAGGTTTGCACCAAGATCAGTCCCTGCCCCTGCTCATCCTGAAGCTGGGATGGGAAAATGGTGAAAAACTTCAAAAAGGGCTTTTCCCAGCCCTGGCTCAAAGTGTTCCTTTTAGCTCAGGGCAGGGGCTCAGCCTGGCTCTTGTGTGACTTCCTGGTTTTTCCCACCCAGGGGACACGTGGAGGATTTTTTGGTGGCTGTTTTTTGCCCAAAGGAAGGATTTTCAGGAGCACCACAAGCTGTTATCCTTCACAGGGGTGCTGGAGACTGCAGCTCCTCCCAGCAGAGCCCCTGGGACATCCTTCCTCTGCCATCCTTTCCTCCTGCATGGCAAGGAACTCTCTGATAAATAATTCCCTTTTTATTTGGCTGATTGCATGCTGTTACTAGGAAGCCTCCTGGCATCCCTGGGACTGTAATGCAGAGCAGGCTGGCTGCTCATGAAGATAATTAAGATTTTATAGCCACCTTTCTGAAAGAGCTGGCCAACCCTCCCTGTGGGGGTCTCAGAGGGCTGGGGCCTTCTGTCTGTGCTGAGTGGGCTTGGAAGAGACCCAGAGAAGGAAAAATAACTTCTTCAGGACTTTTCTGGTGTCAGTGCTGGGGCTGTACTGGGGCTGGGAGCAAACCAAAAAGCTGAGGAGCATGTCCAGGTGCTGGATTTCAACGGTCATCACAGCCCCTGGCATGGGTTAGGCATGGAACAGCAACTCCCAGGCAAAGTTTGGGAGCTTTCATGGGTCAGGGACATTCCTAAGGTGTAGTTTGGTGTGGCTGCTGTTTTGTGATTCATAATAGGGGCTTGATCAGATTGGGCACTTGTCCTTAGGCTGATGATGGGTCCTGGTTGCTGGTGCTCCTGCTGTTCCCATCCAAGTGAGTGATTTCACCACTGAGGGAGAGGTTTGTGTGTCATGAGTCAAGAAAACTTTGTCCCTGTAGCCTGGGCTTAAAAATGCACTGGGGAATTGCCCCTTGGCAAGATTTCTGAGTCCTCAGAGGTTGCTCTCTGTAAGAAAGGATTATTGCACTCTGTCCTGGCCGAGTTTCCTCAGCTCTGTGGGTGAACTGAACAGCACCAGGGTCACTCCTGTGCCAGGATTCCAGCTGGTACAGCCCAGACAGGTTTGTATGGTTAAACCCTCATGCTCCCAAAGAGGTAGCAGCACCCAGGCTGGCAGTCTGGGATGATCCCTGGCTCCCACAGCTCCTGAACCCGACCTGCTCGTTGTTGGAGTCAGTTCTGGTTGGGCTGGACCCACACCATGCCAGGCACCTTGAGGAGCAGGCAGAGCCCACCCTTGGCAAGCCATGTGCCAAAGGCACCGAAGTTTTGGCTGGAATTGCCAGCCTGGGAAGGGGACAGCACGCTCTGAAAGGCTGCTGCCTTCACAGGATGAGTTTGAGAGAATTAAGAACTTGATCCTCCCGATCTGGTTAGAAGCCTTGCAACAGGCTTTCAGTTTTAATGCACCTGCAGGACAAGATTTTCTCTAAAATCCCAGTCCCAGCAGCTCCCAGGGTGGTGAGGGATGTGCTGAGCCTGCTGAGGTGTTCACAGCTGGGAGTCCAGGGGCTGCTCAGCTGCATCTCTGAGCACCCACAGCGTGGGCCATCCCATATCTCATTTCCCACCTTATATCACAGGATAACCCCTCCAATCACCTTTCTGGAGTGGCAGGGGCGAGCTGACCTTTGCAGATCTCCACAGGGCACTGTCAGCAGCATTCCTGCTTCCCACTGAGCTGCCTCCTTGGCTGCCCAGGCTGGGAGCTGAAGCAGTGGAGGGCAACTCCCTCTGCCCCCCTGAGCAATCCCGACCCAAGAGAGATCCCCTGGTAGCACACGGCATTTCTGGAGCAGCTCCTTGCTACCCCCGTTGTTCCTGGGAAAGGCAGACAATGATCTAAGAATGCAAAACTCCTGAAACCCCTCCAGAAAGCCGAAATTTATGAGCAGCCTGTTCCAGCTGGCAGAGGGAAGTTGTCCGTGGAACAAAAACATTGTGTAATAAATTCCCTCCTCCCCCTCGTCCTCCTCTGGGGGGGAGCTGAGACAGCCACAAGGGAGGGAGAGGGGGGTCTGGGGAAGGAGCAGTGGTGAAGCACTGAGCATCCTCATGGAACCACAGAATGGATTGGGTTGGAAGGGAAAACAAAGATTATCTCGTTCCAGCCTCCACCTTCCACCAGCCCAGGCTGCTCCAAGCCCTGTCCAGCCTGGCCTTGCACACTTCCAGGGATGGGACAGCCACAGCTTTGGCACTGCAGACCCCTCTCAGTGCCTGCCCCAGAGCATTTTGAAGCACGTTTATGTGCTGAGGGCAACAGTGAGCAGAATGGTTTGTCTGACCACAAGGACTCTGTAATATCCACCTTTTGCAAGCATGGGGCCAGTCCAGGTCTTGGCTGCCCTGAATGATGGGAGAATGAAGGTGGTTTCTTGATCTTTCTTCATCAAATAATTCGAAAAGGTAAGAGAAGAAAGGCTGAAATCAGGAGTTTTCCCCATATTCGACAGTTTACCTTAAATTCCATATTTACATTTCACCTTCACTTCCCAACCATTGGAACCTGGGGCTCCCAGGGGTGAGTGTGATCATCCAGGACTCAGGAGTGCCTGGAGAGGGAAGGGAAGTGCTGGTGCCAATCATCTTCCCAGATTTCCCAGGTCACACGGAGATGAGTGAGGATTTTGGGGATGGTTTGCACATCTTTGGGCGCTGCTCCTCCCTGGAGCTGCTGCAGGGCTCCTCTGGCCAGCATCTGGTTTACAAGAGATGCCAGAGGGGTGGTTTCTCCCGGGGTTTTGGGATGTCTCACTGCCATGTGTGCATCCCCTCAGACACAACACTTGGTTGTAAAACGTGCAGCGGGGGAAGCGAGTCTGGCTCCGGTTCTGCTGTGGAGCCTGCCACCTCCTCCTTGCAATCCCTTGTTTTTTCCTTCCCCCTCCTCCTGTCTGCCTTGATCTGAAAGAAAACCCGCTCAGCAGACAGCGTCAGGCTGTGAAATAAACCCACGAGGTGCTGGGGATGCTCCCGCTGGGATTTTTTCCCCATATATATCCATATCATCTATATCTGTAAAAAAGGTTAAACTGTGATGGTTGGAATCCCGTGCAGCAGAGTCAATCTGCAAATTCAGTCTTTAAGTCCTTAAATGTGTCATTCCTTGGCTTTCCTGGTGCAAGGGGACCCAGTGTGGCATTTCTGTGACCGTGTCTCCACCGAATTTAATTAAGGTTTTATGGGGGTGGTTGTGGGAGACCTCGAATCACTCAGTGATTATAGGATAGCACTTCCCAGTGCCAAAAGTGTGAGGAATGAGACACTTTCCCGGGAACAATGACCCTTTTCATCATTTCTGCTTTGGGGCTGTGGCAGAGGAGCAAGGTTCTGTCCATTACTAGGTCGAGGCAGCCCATGGCAGGGAGAGCAGCCAGCTGATTGTGAAGTAAAATGTGCAAAATTGCTTTGTGTTTCCTCTTAATTGACCCAAAGGAAGTAAAAACAAAAAAAGAAATCTGGGCCAATTAATTTTTAACTGATTTTTTAATGGTAAAAAATGTAGAGCTTTGGACGGACTAAAACTTCAGGGATTGGGTCTAGCTGAAAAAGAGAAAGTGGAAAAGTTTTATTAAGGCTCCTTCAATGAAAAAATTTTAACAAGTAATAGCAAAACAATGTTTGAATGAAAATGAGGTGTTAATGTCTCAGCTGTAATTTAAAATTTCTGAACTATTTTTGCAGAATCCAAGAATGGTTTGGGTTGGAAGAGACCTTAAAAATTATCCAGTTCTTCCCCCAGCCATGGGCAGGGACATCTCCCACTATCCCAGGTTGCTCCAAGCCCCATCCAACCTGGCCTTGGACACTTCCAGGGATGCAGAGGCAGCCACAGCTTCTCTGGGCACTCTGTGCCAGGGCCTCCTCACCTTCACACTGAAGAATTTCTTCCTAAGCAAAGAATTTTATGCGACGTGTTTAAGTTGTGAGTAAAAGCAAAATTTATCCAATTAAAATGCTAGACTGGTCCCCCCCCCTGCTTCCTCCTTTAAAACTTGCATTGAGCTTTTGGGGGCAAGGAAAAATAATCTGAAGTTTTATCTTCCAGTTATCCTTGAAAAATTCATGGCCCTCCAGCCTGGCCACCTAAATTAAAAACGCAGTTAATTATTCCCATGGATAAGTCTCAATGGATCGAGAAATGGGAGAAATGGGATTTTCCATTTCATGAGGAACGTGTCTCACTGCTGGGTGGCTGAGGACAACAGTGGAATCAGTGCCCAGAAGATTCCTGCTTCCAAGAGATGCAGCAGCAGCCACTGGTGCTCCAGACGGAGATGCAGCTCTGATTTGTTGGCCCACGAAGAAGCATTTTTTAGGATGGACTTCAGCAGGACCAACCTTGATTTCCACCAGCTTTTCTCTCCAGGCATCTGGGAAAGGGAATGTGGCTCTAAGCCACAGGAGAGGAACCAGCACTGGAGGGTTTGAATCATCTCATTGTGGGCGCTGGGACCTGCAGGCTCCTTTCTGGGAATTTTGTGGTGAGAGCAGTGACCCATCCTCATGTTTCTCCAATCCGACCCAACATTTGGGTGACTTTTTTGTTTTAAACAAAATTCAGCAAAAATCAGACCTATTTCTATTTATTTTTCCTCCCTAACGTGATGGACCCACTTTTCACTCAGTGGTTAGCTAACAAAAAACATTAAAATATTTTTCATTTTTTTTTGTTTTCTTTCCCACACGTTTTTGTCCAAATACACAATAAGTGCTCCAATCTTGTTTTCCTCCCATCTCTCCTGGACTGCCAGGTGGAGCTGATGGGTGTGAGTGGATACAAAAACCTGCCAGGAAAAAACCTGGCACACCTGTAATCCTGGAGCATACCATCCTGCTGCTTCCCCAACACAGTGAGAGACCAGAGGCAGAAATCAATACAGACAGAGTTTTTATAATTAAAAAATTGTGCATTTCGACAAACAGCTGGCAGTTACACCCACCCCTCTCCCCCTTAATGCAGAAGATACATGTCTGGAACCCAGACGTCTGATTTCCTAATGCCACGTGTAATGACCCACTAAGACTGTGCTTGAATTAACCTCCTGCTTTTGGCTGCCAGACAGGAGCCCAAAGGCAGGCCCACTCTGTACTCGACTCCAGTTGACCCTAGAGAGAACCAATCCCCCTTTCCAAGGCGTTATTTTCATGGAAAAACCATCATTTCTGATTGAAAACTCGTCTGAAAATCAACACGTGGGACACAAACTGATTTATTTTTATGAAAAAAGTAAACAAAGAAGAATTTTAATGAGGTGGGGGTGGTTTTTTTTTTCCAAGATGTCCATGGGGAAATAAGGCTGTTCCTAGTAAACTGAACGGCACCGTGGCTGGTTGTCTTGTCCAGAGGCCAAGTCTGGTCACAACCCAAAATAAACTTTCCTCACCTGGGGAGCACAAGGTTCAGCACCCAGGCATGGTGCTGATGGTATAGATAAAGCTCTGGTGCCTAAAATTCCTCCTTCCTTAGCAGAAGGAAGAGATACTCAGGGAGCTTTGGAGTTGATGGGGAGGCATCACCCAGGGGTTGTGGCCAGGTCAGAGTCCCCAGCCCCACACGTCTGCGAAACCCCTTCATTTGTCCCTACCACGCAGACCTGTGGAGGCACACCAATTATTTGTCTTCTCTGCACCAACCTAAAACTCCCTGTGGAACCCCAGGCCTGGAAGCCTCCTGGCATCTTCCCAGGCACGTCGGGGTCTCGCCGGATCCCAGTTCCCGTCACGTTTCGGAACAAAGGCGCGAACCCAGCCCGGAGCCTCCTGGGAGAGGCGTCCTGCGGGCTCAGATGCACACACACAGCCACTGACACGCACACACACAGAGCTCACAGACAGCTACAGGCACATCGACACAGCCACAGCTTCCAGAGCAGTGGGATTGCTCCTCCTGCTCCTTCCCAGGCCTTGGGCTGGCGCTGTGGACACGGCCAGGTCTGCTCAGCCAAGAGCTGCTCCTGCTCCTGCTCGGGCACGTGGTGAGGAGCAGAGTTGGGCTGAGATGGTGGAATGGTTTGGGTTGGGCAGGACCATAAAGATTGTCTGATTCCAACCCTCCTGCCATGGGCAGGGACACCATGAGCAGGACTGTTCCACTCTGACAGGGTCAGGAGTGGTGTGGGCACAGTGGGGAGAGCCTGAAGGCATCCACGCTTGACCTGTACTGTCTTGGGTGCCAGGTGTCCCAAAATTGCCATGGCAAGACCTCTGGAGTCCCTTGCTGGGCAGCATCAGAGGTCTCTGCCCCCTGTGCCAGGTACAGGCAGCCGTGTGCACTGAAAGGCAAGAAAATACAGCATCCATCTCACATTCTGCTGGGCAGGGAGGGAACCCCCTGTGTTGCTGCAGGTCCAAAGCTCATGACAGCAATTTCTCCCTTTGAGTCCCATTTTGAGTTCATTACCCAAAACTCCTCTTGAAGTTCCTCTCTCTGATGGATGTGTGTTGCTACAGAGGATCCAGGGTTTGCTGGTGCTGCTGTTGGGGGGTGTCAGCCTGGGGATTTCTCTGGCAGGAGATGTCTTGGGTACAACACTTCCTTGTTTGCAGGGTGTCTTGTGGCTGGCAACAGGATCAGAAACGTGTATTGCTCTGGGTATGACTTCCAGGGCACACAGGAGACTCGTGGTCAGCAGGAACCTCTGGATGTGCCCATGGAGAATCCATAATCTATACCACAGGCAAAATGAAGCTGTAGTGCCCTGGACTCTATGGAGCAATCCAACAAACACATCTTCTCACCACTTCTTGGGGCTGGTACCATTCAACCCACAGTCCTTTGCTTGCTGGAGGGGCTCCCTCCCACTGGAAATCAACTTCCCACCTGAAACAGCCCCATGGATCCTGTGCTTGGAGCAGCAGAGGCTGAGGGCTGGCGCCCAAGGGGACACCCATGGAGGAGAGCAACATTGCTCCAGCCTGGGAGGAGGGGAAGCGGCAGGGAAAAGGGATTTTGCTTTGTGGCTGATTTTTGACCCCTCCTTTGATTTTTGAGCACAACCACCCACACCGAGCTGCGTCCTGTGGGAGGAAGAGGAGGAGAAGGGACTTGGCAAAGGAGCTGAGCGCATGTGTTGGGTCTGGATGCTCTCCAGGCTTCCTCCATGCAGGTCCTGCCTCCCCCATGAGCATCCCCGGGCCGTCCCAGTGCCCGCCTCTCCGCTGCCACCAGGACCAGCTGCGGGCTCTCTGTTTGCTCCCGTTCCCTCTGCTCCTCTCTGGCCTCTCCTCACCCAGCCATGAGGCAGAGGGAGGCCTCTCCCTCTTTCTCCCCCATCCTTCCCTCTCCTTCCCGCCCGTTCAGCACAGCGAGAACCGGCGAGAGTTGATGTTCATCTTGGTGACCCCGATGAGCTTGAGGGGCGTGGAGAGGCTGAAGGAGCTCACGAGGGGGAAGTCGCAGAAGAGGTCGGCGAGCTCGTCCCTCTCCTCCAGCTCGTAGGTGGCATCGTTGAGCATGCGCTGGTGCAGGTGGCACGTCTGCTCGATCTTCAGCTTGTTGATGTCGCTGCGCAGCCGCATCAGCTGCCTGGCCAGCTGCTGGTCCTGCAGGCGCATTTCTGCCTGGAACGGGGAGGGAAGAGGGGTTTTAGTGGCAGATTTTCTGCCTCCCTGCTCGAGGCCGCACCGGATCGTGGGCAACGGAAGGAGGTTGAGGTGGTTGAATGCGCCCAGAGAAGGGCGACAAGGCTGGGGAAGGGTCTGGAGCATGAGCCCTGTGAGGAGTGGCTGAGGGAGCCGGGGGGGGATCAGCCTGGAGAAGAGGAGGCTCAGGGGAGACCTCATCCCTCTCCAAACTCCCTGACAGAAGGGTGCAGCCAGGTTCTGCTCCCAGGGAATCAGCAACAGGATGAGGGGACACAGCCTTAAGCTGCTCCAGAGAAAGTTTAGGCTGGACATTAGGGAAAAGTTCCTCGCAGAAAGAGTGATTAGGCATGGAATGGGCTGCCAAGGGAGGTGGTAGAGTCACCGTCCCTAGAGGTGTTTAAAAAAAAAGGCTGAATGTGTCATGGTCTGGTTGACAAGGTGGTGTTAGGTCATAGGTTGGACTCAGTCTCAAAGGTCTTTTCTAACCTAGCTGATTCTGTGAACTCATCTAGAGGTGCTCAATCTGTGAGGGAGACAGGGATCTTCCAAGCCAGAAATGCATCCCAAAGAAATATCAGCTCAGGGTGGGGAATTTTTAACATTTGAGAAATTCCGTGCCTGCTCGTGTTTTCAGGAGCACCAGGAAACTGGAATTGAAGCTGTGCCAAGGCTGTTGGCGTGGATATCTGTCAGGCTTCAGAGCCTCCATCTCAACATTAAACAAAGCCCAAATTAATTTTGCTCATAAGGCAGCAGCCACAGGGAGACAGAGCAATTAGAGGTGGAAAGGACCAATTAAAAGAACACCAAATAACTGATCCCCAAATACTCAGCCTGGGTTTCCAGCCTGCATAAATCAGAGCTGGTCCATGATAGACTCCACCTCCCCTGTGGCTTATTTTATCTTGGTGATTTGAAGTGGCTCTCAGGATGGGACCTCCATGGTTTCCCACAGGACAGAGAACTACAACCTCCAAGCCAATGACCTAAGTGTTTTGGAGGTATTTTTTTCTCCCCTGGCATCTGCCTTGGGAAGGTGGAAGATTCAGAAGTAATGAAAGGAAAGAGGTCTTTTATTAAAAAAAAAAAAATCATCTAACTCATAATTAAGAAAATTCATTGCCACAGGATGCTGTGGGCAGTGAAGGAAGGTGGTGAACACTTGGTTTGGGAATCAGCCGGGCAAAGAGGAGCAGGCAGGGCTGGAAAAGCAGATCAAGACAATTCCCACTTCCCTCCTCACAGAAAAGCAACAAAACCACAAAAGCTACAAAGAAAAGGTGGGAAAGAAGCCGAACAGGCTCACCAGAAGGGGCTGGAGTAGGATGATCTCTAAGGTCCCTTTCAACTCAGCCAGTTCTAGGGTTCTATGATTCCAGGAAACTCCCCTTTCCTGGATTTTAGCAGCATGGATGTGATCAGATCATATCAGTTTCCCTCCAGGCCTGAAACTGAGCTGCTCAAATTTGTGGGTACAGATGTAGCTCTGGGGCAAGGGAGTAAATTATGCCTGGCCTGGTGGTTTGTGCATGAAGATGCAGAAGGGAAGGGAGGAGGGAAATTTCCTCTTGAGAGACCCCACAGAGACCCTGATATTCCTACATGAGACCTTTCCATGCCTGACACAAGAGCTGCTGCAAGGAGGGTGTGAACCAAAGCAGCCTCGGGGTTGCTTTATCTTGTGCCATAGTTCCTCCTCCTCCAGGCAATGAGAGAATCCCAGAATGGTTTGGGTGGCAAGGGACCTTAAAGATCATCCAGTCCCACCCCCAGCCACTGGCAGGGACACCTTCCACTATCCCAGGTTGCTCCAAGCCCCATCCAACCTGGCCTTGGTCACTTCCAGGGATGGGAACCTGCTCCAGGGCCTCACCACTCTCACAGGGAAGAATTCTTTTCTAGTATCTAAATCCCTTCAAACACCAACCATTCCATGATTCTCTGACACTACAGAAGCATCCTGCAGGACCTTGCCTGATGCTCCCAGCCAGCAATAAGACTCCAGCTTGGCTGTCTGGAGAGGATCAAGTCACCTTTGTACCAATCTCTCTCTCTCTTAGGAAAACTCTCTCAAATTGTTGGCAGGGTTGTGGTCAAGTACCTTTATCAAAAAACCTCACTCTTTCCTCTCAGACCTCATAACCTGTGCCCCCAGCAGAGCAATGCCACTTTGCAGGTTTTTATTCTCCCATGTGAGTTACAATTTAAAAAAAAAAAAAATCTCTTTATATTTTTTCCCTGTCTCACAACAAATGCTGACTTTTTATCAGGGAGGTGATCACAGGTATTATTGAAGTGACCCTGGGTCATTCTTTCTTCTCGGTGTATCAGGTTACCTAAGAAATGCCAACAAAGGCTTTCATTGAATATTTGAAAGAATGTGGGATTAAAAAAGCCTCTGCTGCTGCTGCGAAAAAGAAGGCGTTCAGAAGAGAATTATGAAGCCATTGTGCAGAGGGGTGTGAGTTATAGGTGCTTTTTTCCTCTTGCAAATCAGCTTTACATTTTTTTGACTGGCTCTTGTTTTCCCTCTCTTTTGAGGAATCCGTTTGATTTCATGTAAGCTGGAAGGCAAAGACCTCCAGAAAATAAAGATAAGGAACAAAGCCTGGCAATGGTTGACTAAAACCACGTGGATGTGGCACTTGAGGACATGGTTCAGTGGTGGCCTTGGCAGTGCTGGGTTAACAGTTGGACCCGATGATCTCCGGGGGCTTTTCCAACCTTAACAATTCCATGTTTCTGTGACAGGATGATGTGCACAAGGAGGAGATGGAAGATGGGATGAGGGCTGTCGTTGCCTGTGCTCCTTGGAATGCTGCCTTGTTTCCCCATGGGCTTGGGAGTTCCTTGCCTGGTGACAGGTCCTGTGGAGGCAGCTCTGGGTGACAACTGGGCAGAGGGTGGAGCACGAAAGTTGAGCTGCTCTGCAGGGCATGAACTCTCACCCCCCACACTCATCCCTGGGGCTTGGCTTGAGATGCAAACCCCCTGTCCTGCATCCATCCATTAAACACTGCTCCGTTCAAACCCCCCCAGAATATTTAGAGGAATTTCAGCCAGAACCCAGAAATCCTCGTTCTCCTCCCCTTTCCCAGAGGCTCTGCACAAATACTAAAACCACTCCCCCCGTCCCATGCTGAGGACCAAACAATTGCTGGAAAGGATGAGTGATGTTCCTTTAAAAGCAGCCCTGTCAGGCCAGCAGAGCTCCACGACGCTGCCTGGGAATGAATAACGGGATTACAGGGGCCACATCACGGGAAGCCGTGGGGTTTTTGGTTTGCAGAGTTCACCCACAGGGCCGGTCACCACGAGGTAACTCCACACTCCAGTTTATCCCTGTGAGGCAGCAGCAGGATCCCACACACAGATGCAGCATCCTGGAGAAACCCGTGGGGAGCATCCAGCAGAAGCCAAGCTTTTGATTTCCTTTGATCCTCTCACAGCCAGGGCAGGAAGAGCCTTAGGTGTGTCTTGCTCATAAAAAGCAACATTTTAACACGTTCTGCCTCTCTCTGCACACCCTGCCCCAGCTGTTTCTCACCAGCAGGGTTGGAGAACCTTGCTGGAATGGACAGGATGCTGGGTTGAACTACCCAGGCTGGAAGGGGGAACCAAACTCGGGTCCTTCCTGGCAGTGAAGCAACTGCTGGATTGAAATGCAAAGCTGGACCACCAGATCTCATGAACCTAGGGAGGATTTTCTGCTTGGATTGAGCCTCAGAGTCTCCCAGGGATGTTTAATATGGGTGAGGGAAAGAAGGTTTTGGATGCATCCTTTTCTGTTTTCCAATCTGGGTGGCTCATAATAAATAGCTACAAGCAGTTGCCTTCAATTTTGCCTTCAACAGACAGGAAGACCAATAATTTTCCCATTTCTAGCAGTCCATCTTTTCTCTGCATTGTTTTGGGGGGATTTTCAGCAAGCAGCACCTCAAGGCATGGAGATGAGGAGCTCTTTGAGATTTCCCTCTCTTCCCAAAAGAGAAGAATCCCATGGATGAAGTCCCAGCCTGGTCCATGAAGCTCATGAGGATGGTCTGTGGAGAGGCAGCTGTTCCCACAGGGCCAGCCCTTTTTATTTGCAGAAGATCAAAAGAAACTGAATTGGCACTTTCCTGAGTGCAGCCACTTGGATTCAAGCACAGAGAAGCACAGGCCACTTGTCAGATCTCTGCCAAACCTTTCAGACGAGCCCACATTGTCTGTGTGTTGGTTCAGGGCTTCTTCAAAGGTGCTCAGATGCCACCCTGTCATGGCTAATTTTAAGTGCTCACACCCTTGTGGTGCAACCCAGAGCCCCAGATGAGGTATCCCAGATCCTTCTGGAGCACCTGGGAGTTACCCACCACCAAATCCTGAGAGACCTTTGCCAGCTGGACCATGCAAAGCCTGTCATGGGTCCCAAATCTCACTCTTCCTCAGTGTTGTTTGGGCTGTGTTGGCTCCCTCTCTCCCCAGAGAGAGGTGGCTGCACCCAAACTGACCCTTGGGGATCATCCTGTTCCATAATAAATCCTAAACTCTCTCCCTAGTTTCAGCAATTTAACAGTAGAGGTCACAGGGGCCCAGAATGGTTTGGGTTGGAAAGGACCTTAAAACTCATCCCATTCCAGCCCCTGCAATGAGCAGGAACAGCTTCCACTATCCCAGGTTGCTCCAAGCCCCAACCTGGCCTTGAACACTTCCAGGGATGGGGCAGCCACAGGTTCTCTGGGCACCCTGTGCCAGGGCCTCCCCACCCTCATAATGAGGAAATTTGGTGCTGCATCATTGTTTAAATTCACTCAAGGACCTGTTCAGCCAATACGAGTATCCCAAATGGAAATAAAAGCCCTTAATATTTAATAAAAAAATAATCTGACCAACAGGACACAGGTGTTTATTGATTTCCCAGGAGAGACCATCAGACTTTTGTGTTTCTCTTCAAGTCTTTCCTGCATTCTGGCTCACACCCCTCAGATTTCAGTGCCAAACTAGTGAATTTGAGATAGAAAACTCATTTTTCCTAAAAGGACAAAGTTAGAACTGTTCTAAGTTGTCCCTGTTCATAGGGTTGTACTTTAGCCATACTTAGGAAGGAGAGGGCTTTGAGTGCTTAGTTTTATAACTTGTAAAACCTGGCAAATTTCAAAAACAAAGAGCAAAGTGTGACCCCTCCAGTCCTCGAGCCTGTCACCATCTCTGGGCTGGTGATGTTTTTGCTCTCAGCACAGATGAGGAGCTGCCACACTAGACAGTGCAAAGGCAAACACAAGGGCAAAGAAGAGGCAGGAGGAGCTGGGGAGGGAAATGCTCCAGCCCCGGGGCAGCTCAGCACACGCTGAGAGCTGCAATTTGCTCCTACACCTCCACAGAGCCTCTCAGCACAAAAACAAGAGCAGTTTGCATGTCTGAATAAATCAGCTTCTCGGGGCCAGGTTCTCAGCAGGGCCCAGCTGACGTGGCTGGCTGAGGCTCCGTGGGTTTATGTGAGTCCTACAAACCCGGGCCAGAGCCTGGCGTGCAGAACCAGGGTCTGGGACAGGTCACGTGAGGTGACAGGCCAAGAAAAGCAGATGGACAATAAAACCTTGGGTTTGTCTTTTGCTTCACTTCTCAGCGTGAGCAGCCTGAACCTGGCTGAAACCAAATCAGAGCAGACTCTGGAGACACAGAGGAAAATTCCTTGCACTGTCAGATGATGACTTTTGTGTGGATTGGGAGTAACATAAGGCAGGGCAAGAGGAAGTGGCCTTGAGTTGCACCAAGAGAGGTTTAAATTGGATATTAGGAAAAATGTCTGCAGCAAAAGGATAGTCCAGCCCTGGCACAGCTGCCCAGGGAAGTGGAGGGATCCCCATCCCTGGAGGGATTTGGTGGATGTGTCTTGGGGACATGGTTTAGTGCTGGCCTTGGCAGTGCTGGGGAGTGGGTTGAACCTCATGATCTTAGAGGGCTTTCCCAACCTAAACCCTTCTGTGATAGTACCACATTTACTCTCTCCTGCCTCTGCTGCTTTTGGCGGGGCTGGAGTTAAATCCAAAACTGGGTGGTCCCGTACCAACTGCCTGTCGGGAACAGTCCCCAGCATGTGCAAACTCCTGAAGCTCCAAGGGCTTGGCAGGATGCTCCCTGGGACAAGCCAGAACCATTCCAGGGTGATGCTGTTGAAACAACCCAGCCTGAACACGCTGGGAGCTGTGCTGAGGGTGGGGAGTGATGGAGCTGCACACTCTGCATTTCATTCCCTAAGGACACGGCTGCTGCACTTCTTTCCTGCATGGAAAGAATCTCCACATTCACCAGCTTTTCCCCCTTCACCGGACAGGTGAATCCTACAGACCCAAAATAACCATACTGTGGAATCACGGAATCGTGGAATGGTTTGGGTTGGAAGGCACCTTAAAGCTCATCTTGTTCCAGCCTGCCATGGGCATGGATACCTTCCATTATCCCAGGTTGCTCCAAGCCCCATCCAGCCTGGACTTGGACACTTCCAGGGATCCAGGGGCAGCCACAGCTTCTCTGGGCGCCCTCACCACCCTCCCAGGGAACAATTCCTTCCCAATTTCCCATCTAACCCTGCCCTCTGGCAGTGGGAAGCCATTCCCTGTGTCCTGTCCCTCCAGGCCCTTGTCCAAAGTCCCTCTCCATCTCTCTTGTAGGCTCCTTCAGGAACTGAAAGACCAAAATTAGGTCATCCTGAAGCCTTCTCCAGACTGAACACTCTCAATTCCCTCAGCCTTTCCTCACAGCAGAGCTTCTCCATTCCTCTGATCATCCCTCTGTACTTCAGCAGCTCCAGGTCCCTCTGCTGTTGGATCCCAGATCTGGAAGCAGCTCTGCAGGTGGGGTCTCACCTGACAGGGGCAGAATCCCCCCTCCCCTGCTGCCCACACTGGGCATCAGCCCAGGATCTGGTTGGTTTCTGGGCTTCATCCTGCTATGGAGCCTTTCTGATGGCTTTTCTACCACAACATGAGGAAAAGAGAGGAAAAATCTTGTCTGTGTCGGGATGTTTGGAAGCTTGTTCCTCCATTTAACAAGAAACTGGATTTCACCCTTGAAATGTAATGCGAAATGCACCTTTTGGTTCCAGCAGCGTGTGATGGGGTGGCCTGGCTGTGCTCCCTCTGCCTGCTGGCAGATCATACCCACACTCGTGCCTCCAGCACAGCTAGTTCACCCTGTGGTCAGTCAAAAAATTGCTCTCTCTTTTGGGGAAATTGTTCTAAATTACCAGTCATGTCCAGATCCAGCAAAGACCGGTATAATTAGGCGGCTGGGAAATGGAAGGTGAGGAACAATTAGAGTTAGCTTGGCCTTTTCTCATCTTTAATTTAAACTTTTGGTTTTTGACAGATGGTGGTTAAGATACCACACCCCAGCCTAAGGGGTAGAATCAGACTCTGAGACAATTTGTACTTCCATCATGGGCAGAGATTGAAAGAAAACCCCAAATCTTTTAAAATCCAGGGTTCTGAGAAGGAAAATCTGCTTCTTACTCTCTTTGATCATCTTGAGATTTGGGGTTTACATCAAATGTGAATTTAAGACTACACCCAAATTCAGGTCACAGATCTGGAGCTGAGGCTCTCCAGAGCACTGAGAGGTTGTAAGGGATAATCTCAAAGTTGTTTGTGATAGTCCTGAATTCCTGAAAGCCACGATCCTCAGAAACAAATCCACCAAAGGGCAATATCCAGAACCACCTCTGTAAATAAATCCTCAGGGGACCAGTGGAGTTGGGTGAATGCAACAACAGAAAGTCGACAAATCAACATTATCTGAAGCAAAAGTTGCAAAGAAACCTTTAAAACTGTTACTCATTTTTGTCGGTAGTTTTCCTCAAAGATTTCAGTGCTTCTCAAAAACAAAGTATCTGCACAGGAACGTTTTCACAAGTGTTGGCCACAAGTGATGTCCCAGCCCGACTTGCAAATATTCCTGCTGGGACTCACAGGCAAAATTCCAACTGGGCAACAGAAACAAAGCCACGTGTCATGAGTCACTTCCAGTGGTTTGGACCAAATAATAAAAACTTCATGCCAGTGAGGAGAAGGGAAGGATCACTGAGAAGTGTGCTTTTGGTGTCTGATTGCTTCTACTCTTGTGAAGAGCACCTGAACTCAGTCTCCAGCTCTGACTTCAGCTGCCCTGACAGGTAGATATCTGTCCTATTGACCTCTAGAAAAATCACAGAATGGATTTTCTGAGTTGGAAGGGACCCACAAGGATCATTGAGTCCAACTCTTGGCCCTGCACAGGACAACCCCAAAATCACTCTACGTGCCTGAGAGCATTTTCCAAACATTTCTTGAACTCTGTTGGGCTTGGTGCATCCTCCTGGGAATTTTCCCCAGGCTGTGCTGACTCCTGAGCTTGGCTGGGAGCTGGGTCAGGCCCAGGATAAATTTGTGCCAAAGACCATGACAGCAAAGTGACAGGAAAAAGAAGAACTCCAGCCCTGTGCCCTGGCTGTCTGGATTTTCCTTGCACAGGTTCCTAGAAAAGACAAAGCATTTTTGTCCTGTCCTTCTCTGTGAAATGTCCAGCAGACAACCAGAGAAATAAACAGATGTGTGAGACAGGGCCCAAGGCTGGGATGGGAGGATGACTGAAATGTGGACTGGATTTGAAGAAAAAGAAAAAGGCAACACAAGATGGACCTGGAAGAGCCAGGTGTGGAAAACGTAATGAGTGATGGAAAACACAATGAGTGGTGGAAAATACAGTGAGTGATTGTTGCCTTTCCACCTGGGGCTGAAGGCAGGTAGGAACAAGGAGTTTCCCCACTCTTTCATTTTTATCCCTCTTGAAAATTTGTGCTAACAGGGACAGGCAATCACTTACCAGCTCCTTCCTGAGCCACGTCAAAGCTTCGTCGATGCTCTCAAAGCCACCTATTCTCCCTGAGGTGACAGGCCCCTTGTCCTGGGCAGGGCTCCCGTTGAGGTGCAGCTGCACCTTCCTCATGGGGACAGTCTCCCCTGGGGTCTTTTTGGCCTTGGTGGCCTCGTCCTCCCCGTCTCCCTCAGGCTGGGGGCTCTTCCAAGCCTGCTCCTCCAGCTTTGCCTTCCATTCCAAGTAGGAAGGGCGCCTGGTCTCCAGTCTCAGCTTCTCTGTCAATGCCTTGAGGGTCCTCAGGTGATCATCTGGAGGAGGAACCCCACCAGAGCCAGCATCCGTGCTGTCCAGAGCCTCTTCTATTTGGATTTGGGGCACAGACATCCTCTCTGGGAGTCCAAAGGCATAGAGGTGGGCTGGAAGGGACCAAGGATGGAGATGAGAACCCTCAAGGTTTGACCAGATGTCACAAAATGATCAGTACAGCTCCCTGGAGGACAGCTGAGGTGTGGGACCCTGCTCAAGCATCAAACCAGCCTTGGATGAACACCTAGAAAAGAAAAAAAGGATTGGTTTTGAGAAGGAAAAGAGAGTGAGGAAAGAGAGACAGCTCTTGCTGGAGCAGGGGAGTGAGGGTTTTGGGAGAAGCTCAGTGCCAAGGTGCTGCTGGGGAGGGTGACCTCACCTCGGTTATCTGAGTGCTCTGGGGCAGGAAGGGACAGGCTCTGGCTTTTAGCAAAACTCTGGTTACCAACACCTCCAATCTTAACTCAAGGGGCCATGGAAGGGTTGCCAAGAAGGGCAGGACACATTCCCAGACCCTGAAGTCCTCTGGAGACAGCAGTGGCTGCTGCTGGATGTTGGGCTGTCTGGTTTCACTGATTTTCTGCCTGGCAAACCCACATTTCCCCACCTGGGCAGATCAGGTCCAGATGAAATAGGACAACCTGAAAGAGGGGAATTTTAGATTAAATATTAGGGAGAAATTCTTCCCTGTGGGGGTGGTGAGGGCCTGGCTCAGGGTGCCCAGAGAAGCTGTGGCTGCCCCTGGATCCCTGGAAGTGTCCAAGGCCAGGCTGGACAGGGCTTGGAGCAACCTGGCCTAGTGGAAGGTGTCCCTGCCCATTGCAGGGAGTGTAATGAGATAAGCTTTAAGGTCGCTTCCAACCCAAAATATTCTGTGATTCTGCAAACCCAAACTTCTCCAAAGAGTTTGAGTCAAAAGGAGAATTGGACAAAGCAACTTACTCTTCCCCATGCCACACCCCCCTCCAGTTTTATAGATCTGTGTTTAGCTCTGGGTTTGCTAAAGCTGCAGCCTGAGGATTCAGCTCCCTCCTGACCCTCTGGCTCCAGTCATGGTCCCAGCCACGTGAGGAACTAACTGGGGTGCTGGCATGGTTTGGGTTCAGACGCTCAGGGAGCCTTGGACTTGTGGTTTCCATCACTGGCCACGCCCAGTTTGTCCAGTGGGAATGGTCCCTTGTAAACACCTCTTAGGAGCAGTAGCACAGAGAAGCCAGGAGCCTCCTCCCCACTTCTCCTCCTGTCAGCACTCCTGGAAACTGTGCCCAAAGCTGGTCTGACAAACCCTGGCACCTGGAGGGGCAGAGGACTCAACTCTTCAAGGGTTAAGCTCAGGCAGCTTCCGTATTCACTTGCCGGCAGGATCAGATAAGGGACATTGTCAAGGTCGTGTTCTCATCTATAGCTGAGCTAGGAATAGATCCAGAGCTCTCCTCTGAACGTCAGGCACAAAACAAAATACTTTTCTGCCTGCCTGGTGAGATGCCTGGAAAACCAGGCAGGATGCGTGCAGCTTCCTAGAGTTACTCACCCATTCTTCTCCCTGCCATTTCCACAAAGGCATGTACAGCTCTGAAATCCAGACCATAATTACGCCTCTCCAACATTTTCAGTAAGAAGATTCAATTTAAAATAAACACCGAGTGAGAGCAAGACTTATCCCAACAATTGTGTGGGGGCACATGAGCCGAAGGAGGAGTTGATAGTGTACACACAGACAGTGTGGGGGTGGAGAATTAGTCATCTTGTGCTCTCCTTCCTGCTCCTGTTTATGTTAATGAGAGTTGTACGGGGAGAGGGAGTGCTCACAGACACTCTGCCAGGTTGAAGCCAACAGCTCTCGTGCCTGGAACTGCAACAATTTTCCTTCTTCTGTTGACAAAGAGAGGGGAAAGCCGTGGGCTGCCCTGTTGGAGGGCTGCTCTGCAGCGCTCAGGGCATGTCAATGAATTTACCTTTCCTTCAGCTCCCACCTCCCCAAATCAATGAAGGAAAACAAGTAATAACATTAAAGACCCCATTTCTGAGCTTTTTTATTTTTTTTCTGTCCTGTGAGACCTCTGTGGAGGTTGCTGAGAGTGGCTCAAACCCAGCAGTCCAAGAGGCTGCTGCAGTTCCACACTGGGCTGCTGGATTTGCTAATCCCCAGCAAAGATCATATTTTTTTTTATTGTTTTCTGAATGCCACAGCCACAAAACAGAGCCCCACACAAACTCTTTTGTCCTGTTCTTTGGCGTGTATGGACTCCTCAGGGTGGGAATGGCCCCTGATGTGTGAGCACTGGGCACAGCTCAGTTAACATTTGGAGCATTGGACCATGAAAACAGGACAGCAGCTTGGAGCATCCCCTTTGTCACAACCCTGCTGTCATCTCCCCCTCCCTATCATCACATCTCCCAGCAGCTTTGGAGGAGATTGGGTTTTTCTACCCTGAAAGCAGCATTGATTCAGCCCATCCTTCACTTTCTCTCTGGTGCAACATGAAACATCTCACTCGCCCTGCAGGGACGCCCCCTAAATTGGCAGCTGTCTTCCCCAGCCTGTCCAAACTCCGGAGTGACTGAAAGGAGCCACCTCTAATTTCCTATCAATATCTTGGACTTGGATCAAAGACCTGCTGTGGAGAAAGAGATCCGAAAGCTGTAAGTGTGTGAAAAATGCCCTTGTGCTGTAACACAAACCCTTTGGTGCCTGAGAGTTACCAAATTCCCAGGAACAAACCTGCCTTTGGCTCAAATCCACATACTCCCAGTGTCCCTGCCCTAGGCTTGGCTCCCCTGGGCTGGCCTGTGTTAAGGGATTTAAGTGATTAATCCCTGATTTGTCTCATTATCACACTTGCCACAGGGAGTTCCTGCCACCCCTAATTAGGGGTAACGAGTTCAGCCCCAAAACAGAGTGAGGGTGTGCTCACACCTCACTAAGAACCTCTGCTCAGAGGTTCCCCCCTTCCCTGAGGGGAATCCTGAACGCACAGAACACAACAGGTCACTGAGACAACAACAAAAAACCCTTTAATTTCTTTCTTGGGTTAGGTTTCCATTGGAGAAGTCAACTGACCTACCCCAAGGGATCAGCAGAAGCACAAGTCTGGGATGGAGAAATAATAGGAATGTTAAACTGGGAGTTCAACAATTAGCCAAGGTGGTGGTGTGGGGAGTAAATTATTCTTCTACCTTCACTATTCCTGGTGGACTGTGGATTCCTGTAACACCATTTCTTATTGCAGGGGAGCAGCAGGGACTGCAGCAGTCTGTGTTAGAGGATTTCTGCTCCTCTGGAGGCTGGGAAGACAAAAAAAGCCTCAACATGAGACAAAACCTGAGCTGACAGAAGCCCTTTTGCCCACACAGACCACGGATGACAATTCTGGCATGGAGTAAACAGGGCAGAGGCAGTGGTTCAGTCTGTGAATGACCTTCAAAAAGCACTTCAGCCCCTTTGTGCCTCAGTTTCCCTCCTACTGAGAAGTCAGTCTGTGCAACTGGCCTTCAGGGAAAAAGCTCTGAGGATTTTCAGAGATGAACAGAATTCACCTCTGGTGTCTCCAGGTCTCATCTGGGTGTCCACGCTCTCACTCCAGTCGGTGCAGGGACACTCCCTATGATCCATGGGGTTTGGGATGAGGTTCCCCTGGTCATTTGCTCTGGAGGTTTGCACAGGGGTCACCCTGGGCTGTGCAGATACCTGCTGACCCTCCAGAGGAAACCCCTGGAGTAAATCCAACCTGCCGAGATCACCACCCAGCTCTGCAGCTCCCAGCAGCAGAGGAGCACCCTGAGCCTGAAAAGGTGGGGTGAAGGAACACCCAGGTGGAGTGAGAGGTGGGGGACAGTGCCTGGTGTGCAGGGAGAGCTGTGTTTGCCTCCCTCCTTGCACAGCAATGACACAGGAATGGGGTGGGGGTGACTCACCCCCCTGGAGGTCTCTGACCCCCCCTGGGTGTCTGCTGCAGGTTGGGAGAGGGGCAGAGAGGAGGAGATGCCTGTGAGAAGGGGTTGCCATAGCAATGGAGTAAGGGAGGACTCTGGCTGCTCACGGAGGTGGATGGATGTTCTGGAGTATCCTCAGGGCAGCAGAGACTCAGAGGCCTCAGGAATGGTGTGAGGGAAGGAGAGACCCATCAGGATCAACACTGCAGCTCCCTGGAGCTGGTGGTTCCCTTTCAGGGTGATTGCACATCACTCATTCCTTTCCCCATGCCTGAATGAGCTCTGTCAGCAGAGGGGCTGCAGTGCTGTGTGGATTTGGTGAGCTGGGGGCTTCCTCACCCTGCCAGAGCCCCCCCAACCTGCTGCTCTGCACAAGGGTCCTGCAGAGAGAACAAATCCCCGGCCACTCCACCGACTCCGAGGAGAGCTGATTTCCCTGGATTTTATTATTCAGTGTTTACCCACCCAATCCTTTTCTGTAGCAGCTGAAATCCTCTCCTGCAGAAAACCAGCCTGGTCCCAAAGTGACCTTCAGCTTCCCTCCCTTCAAAAGGACAAAATTCCAGCCCCATGAAGAGCTGTCTGATCCCGAAGCCAGGACACTCTCCAGGGCTGGAATTGGTGCTGTCAGGATCAGATGGTCTCTGCCTGCTCAGGATGGTCGGGACAGGATGGAAAGGGCTCTGCCCATGCTGGAGGAGTCATGGCAGAGCCCTCAGTGACACTGAACACGGTGCTCGTGGAGACCTTCTGGCCACACTCCTGTCTGTGAGCTCGTTCCTTTCTCCATGGAAAAATGACAGCACTGATGAGACCAAAATGGGCATTACAGGCACAGATGTGGACATGGCATTCACAGAAAAACAGGGAAAAGGGAAAAAGAGGGGCTTTTCATTCACATAGATGAGGGTTTGCTCCGGCGCATCCTTCTGCCCAAATGGCCTCCAGAAAGAGCCCTGAACACTGCAAGGGAGGAGGGGAGAGCAGTGGGGGCTGAAGAAAATCCATCAGATGAGTGGAGGGATGCAGAGGTGGCTGCCCCAGCCCTGGAATTGTCCAGGGCCAGGCTGGACGGGGCTTGGAGCAGCCTGGGGTAGTGGAAGGTGTCCCTGCCCATGGCAGGAGTGGATGGCAGCTTTTTTGGAAGGGACCTCCCTTCCAGCCCAAACCATTTTGTGATTCTGTGAGATTAGAGGGGACCAGTTTGCACTCCCTGCCCCAAGGCACTTCTCCCTGGCTGATTTCCAGCATCACCGGTAGAGTCAGAACCTGTTTCAATAAACACATCTGCACCTTCCTGCCCGACTACACCTCATCCCTCCTGCGTCCCCCACACAGCTCCTTGCAGGCTCCTGGTGAGGGAGCAGGGCTGAGGCTGCTGCCTGCTTCAGATGGGCCCTTGCAGCTCCATTTTCAGACCAGTTAGGCTCCCCTCAGTCAGCAGATTTCCAGGCTTTGTGTGGAAATCCTGCATGAAGAAGTATTTGGCATTCCAGCAAACCAGTCTTCCAGTCAGCTGGAAGTAGCTGCAAACTGGGGAGCTGAACGGGGTCAGTGCTTTCAACCCATCAGCCCAAACCAGGTAGGATTCCTCTCAGGAAGAAAAGGATTAAGGAGTAGAAGCAAGGCAAGTTTTCCAGCTCTTGGTGAAGTCACCATGTCCACCCTTGGTGTGTTCTTCTGAAGTCTGTGGAGCCATGGATTATGGGCAAGTGTTTCTTCTCCACGCACTGCCCCAGGCTCCTGGCAGGTTTTGGAGCTAATCTCAGAGGTGGCACAGCTAACCTGTTCCCAGAGATGCCCCCAGAGGACTTGTGGCTTGGCACAGCCCTTTGTTCCCCTTTTTTCCCTGCTGCCACCCCAAGCACAGCCACGTTTCAGCAAGGAGAGGCGGGGACCTCAGTGCCCGTGTGCCCAGGGTAATGAAAAGGGCTGGGATTCCTTGGGAATGAGCCAGGGCAGGCTGAGAAATGCTCTCTTCCCAGGAGACTAGTACGGGGAGTTATTTTTTCCCCAAATGCAGCATGCAAGGGTGTGTTTTCAGAAAGAAGAAGAAAACCCCTAATCTTTTTCTTTTTGATTTTTTTGAGCTCCAATCTGCCCAGCATCAAGCTCAGCCCCTGCAGGGACAACGCCAGGGCCAGCTCCCACTGGAGACCCCCAGGCTCCAAGTTAACATGATCAGGGGAGCAGGGTTAGCCCTTCAGTGACCCCCTAATCCCCTTTACATGCCCTCTGTCCCATCCAATTATCCAAACCATCATCATCCAACCTCTGTCCTCAGACCTGTCTTCTCCCAGTGCTGAGCTGCACTGTGGGATTTCATATCATTTAAAATCAGCTGCTTGCAAACAGACCCTCCTCTCCCTCCCCCCAGAAAGGCTACGCTTGTCTGAGGCTCATGATTTTTTTTTTTCTTTTTCCCTGCAGTGTCTCTGCTACATTTTGCAAACACCTAATGGCTGCAGGGCTGTTGCAAGCCCAGAGCCCGGCAGAAGCCGGATTCCTCCCGTTCTGCTGGATTTTTGTGGTGCACAGACACCCCCCGCCCACCATGAAGGATGGGGGGGACTTTAATGGGCATTTGAAAGCAGAGAAGAGCTGCGATGCAAAAGCCAGCAGAGCTCCCGTGTGCCGAAATGATGGCTGGCACAGAGCAAGCCGACAGCAGCCAAAACAGGCTCGTTCCCGCTGGAAAGTGGGGAGTTCCTCGGATACGGGGGATGAGCAGACAAAGCCAGAGCAATCAGCTGGGCACAGCTCCTCGCTGGAAGCCAGGAACTTGGTTTTCATCCATTTCCCTCCCTTTCCATCCTCCCCCGCCCCGCTCCGCTGAGGTCCCCGATGTAGAAAAGCTCCGGAGGGTGCAGGATTGTGGAATAACAGCGGGAACACCGCAGGGAAAGAGGGAGGGGTGTCCTTAGAGAGGTGCCTGTGGTGGGAGAGGTGTCAGCCTGCCCGGCGCGGAGCGGGTCCGGGCTGCAGGATGGGGATGGGGATGGTGCCCTGGTGTGCAACACCCCGGGGCGTTCGGGCTGGGCTTGCACAAACACTCGTACTGGGAGGGGTGTAGGCTGGCGTTATTATTTTAACAATTAGCCCCAAGCTGTTATAAAGGGCTCTGAAGAAGTTCTGGCTGGGGTTTTGGTTGGTTTTTTTTTTCCCCTCCTTGGTGTAAACGTGAGCTGCGAGGGCCAGACCTGAGCAGGTGGAAACCTGCTCTGCTCAGCACACGGTGCCTGATTCAAAAACCCGAGGTAGCAACGCCCTGCGAGGCCACCGCGCTCATCCCACCATGTCTGCACCGCACAACCCCACAAACCTTTCCGGGGCTCCTGCTCATCTCAGGCTGGGGGCAGCGGGAGCAACAGGTGATTGTCCCGAAACCCGGCCAGCCTCTTCCCTGCTACACCTCACCCAGTGCGGAAAATTCCTCCTGGAGCGGGTGAGAGGCCCCACGCTGCTCCCAGCTGAGAGCAAAATCCGCAAACATCATCGCAAAGGAGGATGCAGACATTCCAGTCAATGGGGAGCCACCGTGCCGGCCATCTCCAGGGAATATCGGAGAGGCAGGAGATTGGGGCTGGGGGGACGCTTTGCAGACCCCAGCCCCGCCACAGCAGAACCAGCACGCCAGACCCCAGTGCCGAACTGGTGCTCGGCGGGGTCCCCATCACCCCTCACTGCTGCTCCCCAGGGACCCGGTCCTTGCCGGGGGTGCCCTCCAGCACCGGGCAGCTCTCCGACAGCTCCCGTGCTGGGTGTCCCCGGGGTGGCTGTGTCCCCCCAAGCCACCACGAGCACCAAACTTACCGGGGCTGGAATCAGAGAGGGGATTGCACGGACATCTTGGCTCCCTCCTTCCACCTCGGGTCCCCAACTTGGTGTTTGCAGAGCGGTGTCACCAGTTCCTCCCGGAGTCTGTCTCATCCTCCTCCTCTGTGTCTCGCTTCAGAAATCTGTGCCTGTGGTGGTTGGTTTGTTGTTTTATTTTTTTTTTTTTTTCATTTAAGGGACTTTTTTTTTTTTTTTTCCCCCAGCGGTTGCGTCAGGGCTGTTGCCTGGAGACAGGCGAGCTATTCCAGTTTGAGCTTTTCAGTGCCGATTTCCTCTCTCTCGTTCATTCATACCACCAAGCCCTGAACCTACCTCCCACCAAGCAATAACCCTGGAGAGACCTGAAAGGGAGGAGCTGCACAGCCTGGGTCCTAAACATCCTCCGGCACCCAGGAGAGGGAGGAACATCAGCGATGCTTTCGGCGTGGAGAACAGGGCTGGAGCGCTCCAGCGGAGGGCAGGTACCCTCAAAGCTTGCAGGAGATGCCCGGAGAGCTGCTGTGCTCCCGAAGGAATCTGTGGCTCTTCCCGACACCGCTGCTGCTGTCCCCATGCTGATCCTGTTTCTCACCATGGGTATCAGCCCCCTCAAAGAGTTTAGGGTCCTGTGGCGCTCGGGAGAGCTTTGGGATAACGTTTTCCAGGTGCCACAGCTCGCCCACGGTCACTGCGTGTGCCGAGGGGAATTTTGCAAGGATGCATCAGCATCTCTGGGAAGACCCAGGGTGGTGCCTCGGGGCACCCTGGCTGGTACCATCCACCCCCAGGCAGAAACCAGCTTAGGAACCAGCCTGTGCCTGGATTTTGTACTGGGGAAGCTCCTGTTGCTTCCACAGCCCCGGTGGGGCTGGAAACCATTTTAGCTGCTTCGAGGAGGGACTGAGAGAGGCAGGGCTGAGTGGGGTCCAGGATCAAAGGCAGGGGACAGAGGGGGTTTCCTTCCTTCCTTCCTTCCTTCCTTCCCCAGAAGTTGGAGGTTAACCCCTCCAAGCCTGGGGACCGCTCTCCAAAGCATCCAACACATCACACATCTGGGGACTCAGAGCCACCGGCCGAGTTTGCAAAGCTGGGGCTGCGAAGGGTTAAGCCTTGGCCAGCGATCTCCGACCATCCAGGCCCCTTCCCACATTCCCACATTCAGCTTTTGTGAGAGAAACCCCTTCACAGACTTTTTGTTTTTCTCTTTTTCACCCTTCCCTTCTCCTGCTTGAATCATCCCTCTTCCCCTCCGCCGCGGGCAACGGGGAGAGATTTACAGCCCCTTCCTGAGCTCCAGCATGGAAGGGCTGGAATTTCCCACCTCCCTTTGAATGCCAGGGGTACCCCAGACCCCCACAGTAATTTAGAGGCTGTGCCTGCACAGGGTTTGGAAATTCGGAGTGCAAAGAAGGGGAGTGCCCGGGATGCAGCGATGCAGACTCAGAACGAACAGCAACATTTTCACATTTCTGATGAAAATGCAAAATTTTTTTTAATTTTTTTTTTTGCTTTGCCAGCATCCGTTTTTTGTCAGATTTCAGATTTCAGATCTGCATATGCAAACTCAGCCTGGTGATCAGCTCTTGCTGTGCTGTAAGGAGGCACCTGAAGGCTGCTGATGATGGAGAGGCACCAAGGGACACGGAAGAGCTGTTGGCTGCATGTTAAAACTGTCTGACCAAGACCTACAGGAGCTTTCAGCAGCAGAAGGAATCCCAGAATCCCAAGATTGGATTGGGTCAGGTTGGAAGGGACCACGGAGAGTCAACTGGTCCAGCCTCCCTGCTCCAGCACGGCCATCCCAGAGCACAGGGCACAGGATTGTGTCCAGATGATTCTGGAATATCCCCAGTGAGGGAAACTCCACTCCCTCTCTGGACAATCTGTTCAGTGCTTGGTCACTGCACAGGAAAGTTCTTCCTCATGTTCATGTGGAACTTCCTGGGCATCAGATCCTGCCCATTCCTGTTATCCTATTGCTGGATTCCACAGAGCAGAGCCTGGTCCATCAGGCACGTGGAGGTTCAACATTTTCGGCAACATCTCATCCAAATCAAAACTGGGTCTGTGCCCATGAACCAAACAGCACCAGGGAACAGAGAGGCACAGCATGAAACAGCCCCTGGCCTGGTTGTGGTGTGGGATGAGCAATCCCAGGACATGGCTTGGGAATGACCAAGACTGAGGCCCCCTTTCTGACAAACAAGTTGGATTCAGCCACCCAGATTTGATAGCCAGGAGCGTTGAATTGCAGGGACGTGGCCAGACAGGGTCAGCTGGCCTCAGGGCCAGAGCCCAGGTCTAGCAGGATGAGTTTACAGCAGAGGTGCTGCTCCCAAGGCTGGATGTCTGTCTGTCTGTCTGTCTCCTCACAGGAACAGACCACACACTGTCACCCGCTCCCTCTTCTGTAAATGTTTATTTTTAATTCGGTTGTGTAATGGATTTCAAATGAGCTGCCATAAGATAGCAGTGAAAGGCTGCAGCCACATCCCTCTGAAGCTGGTCCATGGAGTTGGAATGTTTTTTGGCCTGGATTTACATTGGATAAATTGTCTTCATCCAAAAAAATTCCTAGTTGGGAGCTGCTGAGGAGTGGTGCTCCCACTGGTGATGCACTAACACTGCAGTGGACACCTGAAATTAGGTGTGATCAGTCAAAACAAACCTGTGCAACACCAGCACTGTCCACACCTATGGCTCAGTATTTTTTTCTTCTCCTCAGACAAAAGGAATCCTTTTTGTTACCCACAGAGCTCCAGAGGCTGCCAGTTCCCACAGCATCCGTGGGCACAGGGCCTTTTCCAGAGGACTGCTGAATTCTTGGGAAAACGTGGATCCAAGCCTGAGATTTTGCTGAGATGAGGTTTTGCAAAGCCCAAGCTGGAAATTGCTTGCTGGAGTGGTAGTTTGTAGAATCATGGAAGGGTTTGGGTTGGAAGAGACCTTAAAGATCTTCTCATTCCACCCCCTGCCATGGGCAGGGACACCTTCCACTATCCCAGGTTGATCCAAGCCCTGTCCAACCTGTTCTTGAACAATTCCAGGGATGGGGCAGCCAGACTTCCTTGGGGTCCCCTGTGCTGATCTGAATATCACAAACTCCCTAAGGTGCCTTAGAGCCCCCTAAATCTTACCTGGATCTTCTGAGCTGCCTCTTACCACCCAAAATGGGCAGAAATGACTGTTCCTTTATCTCAACAGCAGCAGCTCAACTTATTTTGTATTTGAACCTTCTGCTTCTTGCTCTTTCTTCTGGATTTGTGTGATTCCTCCCTGCAGGTATCCTCCTAACAAAGCATGGAGGAGCTGGATTTCCTGGCAGGGTTGTGTGGCCATTCTGTGGGACCAGTGCTGGAATCTTGCAGGAGCATCAATGGTTTCTTCTCAGCTGGTCCCCAAATAAATGCTTTTCCCCTAAAGCAAAGTCCCTCTAAAGAAAAGTTCCTGAAGTACCTGAAGGGAACATACAGGAAAGCTGGGACGAGAACATGGAGTGACAGGACAAAAGAGAAACGGTTCAAATCGAAAGAGAGTGTCTTTAGATGAGATATTAGGAAGAATTTCTTCCCTGTGAGGGTGCTGATGCCCTGGCACAGGGTGCCCAGAGAAACTGTGGCTGCCCCTGGATCCCTGGAAGTGTCCAAGGCCAGGCTGGACAGGGCTTGGAGCAGCCTGGGGTAGTGGACGTTGTCCCTGCCCATGGCAGGGGGTGGAACAGGGTGGTCTTTAAGGTCCTTTCCAACCCAAACCATTCCATGATCCTATGGTTCCCTGGGGCTCAGCCTTCCAAGGATGGGAAGAGGAGGCCGTGGAGCTCCCAGCCATCATTATCCCATCCTAGCCAGGAGCAGCCTCCACGCCCTCCACAGGGGCTTGTACCAGGAAAGTCCTCTGGCATGGCTGCAGGGTCACCTGGGAGCGACTCAACCTGGAAACGTGGCAGAGGCACCTCCAGAGGGCAGCAGGTCTCCAGGTGATGCTGTCCCCTGGTGTCCCCAGGGGCTGCAGAGGTCGGTTGTGGTCACCTGGCTGCTCATCTCCATGGATCACTGAGGCACCTGGCATTGGCCTGTTTCAGTCTTCACAGAGTCATTGAATGGTTTGGGTTGGAAGGGACCTTAAAGATCATCTAAGGACACCTTCCACTAGATCAGCTTCCTTCCTTGGGGTATCTACTTTATTTTCTCTGTTTTTTCTCTATTATCTTCTCTATTATTTTCTATTATATCTAGTTTATATTTTTTATTCTATATCTATTTCTAATTTTCTATTATATCCATTATTTTCTCTATTATTTACTCTATTTTCTCCCAGGTGAGTCGTACATCAAAGACCGAACAAAAGACAATTGTGCTTGAAATCCTACCAGTCACAGAGGGAATTTTCACCTCATTTTGATTTTTTCAAAGGTAAAAGTAGATGCATTTGGTGATCCCATAACTAATTCTGTGTGTATTGAGTTAGTGGATAATTCTTCCCTCAACTCAAAAAAATTCCCAAGACCTGAAGAAGTAGAAATAATTTCCAAATAAAACCAAGACCCTTTCCAAAGATTTCGACTCATTTGTAATGGCTTTCCTTTGATAAACCTACCAACCCAATTCATTGCGGCAATCTATAAAAGTAAAAAGCATTTAAAATCTCAGGACTGATGTATGTTTTTTCCACCTCTCTTCTTTGCTGGAAAGAAGGGATTTCAGTTCCACTTTCACTCAAAATATTAGTTGTAAATTAATTCCAGAAGTGCTAGTGAATAAAAATTCCTCCTCCAGTCTTACCTGTCCATCCAGTAAGGCTTCATCACCAAAACCCACAGGACTGCAGGGCTCTTTAAAAATGCTGTGATTGCCCTGAACTAATTTCCTAGGCTTTGTGAGGAAAGGAAAGGTAAGAAAAGCCCATCTCAGGCTTTTGCTTTAAGCTGGGGTGAATGAAGTGTGGAGTCCAAGCTGCAGCTTCCCTCCCTTGTCACCCCAGAATCAGCTCCTGCTCACTCCTCCAGCAAGAGCTGGGCGAAATTCCCTGGATTTGTAACTGATTGTCAGGGAACACAGTCCTACTTCAGCAACTGGTGGCTTGACAAACTGAATCTGGACAATCTCCTCAACCCAGGACAATAAAATGAAAGACATATAATTGGATTTTTATTTCTTTTTCTTTCACCCCAGCTATTGGAATTCTTTTCCATTTCTAAACCAAACTGACTCTTTTGGGGACATTAAAATGTGAGCAGCACTTGAAATGTGCTTGCTTGTTGGATTCCTCTGTTTTGCTGTTTGTTCAGACTGATGAATGAGCCATAAAATCAAACGTTTCCAACACTCCCGATGTCCACAATTCCAGAGAGATCCATACTTTGGAATTTGCCTCCAGACAAGTCCCCTGAAGAAATCCATCAGAATAAGGGTGTTATCTCAGCCAGTGCTGATCCTTGAAACCGCGGGACCAAGAGTGAAGATCCAACCTTCTCTTGAATAATATTTCCATCCCTCATCTCAAAAAGAAGCTGATAAACATCCCATTGCTCAGCCAGTCTCAGACAGGATCCCTGTTGTCCTGTTTGATGAGGCTCTGGCTGGCTTTCCTTTCTCCTTATCTCAACGTGCAGCAACTTTATCCAGAATCCAGCAGGATCAGGAGGTGACACTCATCAGCTCCCTGGGCTTCAGATGAGTTGGTGGGTTTGGAACCCTGGGGATGAGGGTGAAAATGAGGAGGATGGAGCTTCACAGCATTGCACAGTAAAAATAGGAAGGACCTGGAGCTTCTGGAGTGATTCCAGAGGAGGCCATGGAGATGCTCCAAGGGCTGCAGCCCCTCTGCTCTGGAGCCAGGCTGGGAGAGCTGGGGGTGCTCACCTGGAGAAGAGAAGGATCCAGGGAGACCTCAGAGCTCCTTCCAGGGCCTAAAGGAGCTCCAGGAGAGCTGGAGAGGGACTTGGGACAAGGCATGGAGGGACAGGACACAGGGAATGGCTTTCCACTGCCAGAGGGCAGGGTTAGGTGGGATATTGGGAAGGAATTGTTCTCTGTGAGGGTGGTGAGGCCCTGGCACAGGGTGCCCAGAGAAGCTGTGGCTGCCTCTGAATCCTTGGAAGTGTCCAAGGCCAGGTTGGACATTGGAGCTTGGAGCAACCTGGGATAATGGGAGGTGTCCCTGCCCATGGCAGGGTATGGAACAAGATGAGCTTTATTTTCCCTTCCCACCCAAACCATTCTGTGATTCTCTGTTGCCCAAAGACCCTTTGGAATGGAAGGCACTGAAACCCCCAAGTGCAGTGGGATTTGAGCTGGGCCTCTCCCACAGCAGCTCCAGATGGGCCCTGGGTGCTCAACACAGGCAGAGCTTTGTGCAGTACCACAAGCAGTTAATTGCACAAAACAGAGGGAAGGCAGATCTCAAAAAATCTCACGCACAAGTGATAAAGAGATACCAGGATGCGCTGCCAGCTCTCTCCTGTGCTCTTCCCCCTGTGCCCTAAATGGCATCAGCTGTCTTGTGCTTGTTGAAGAAAGGAGGAAGAACATGACCAGTCTCTTTAGGTGAGATCTGAAGCGGAAACAGAACCTCAAATGGAAAGTGAGTGAAGTTACAGCCCAGTAACCCAGCTGATTACAAAAAAAGAAACTTCTCAGACCTGAACCTGACTGGTGATAAGCTCTCTGAAAGCCAAGTGCACGCAACAAATAACCCCACCCCTTCTATTGGCCCAGACTGCTCTGAGCTGTGAATGGGCCAAATTAGACAACCCCAGACCCACATTTCTCCTCCCATTTTCAGACCAGCCTTATACCCTGAAGCTCCAGGGGATGACTTGCAGCTCACTCCAGCCTGAATGAGGGCAATTCGGGGCCCTGTTTGCAGCAGGACCGGGCTTCTTGCAGCCTGAGGAGCCTTTGTGGGTTCTTCTAAGGTAGACCCCATTCTAATAGTAGTAGTGTGTGAGAAGTGTGGTCATACCGCCAGCCCTCCACTGCTATAAGTGTAACAAACCAGCCCCATTTGTCATTCAGCTGTTGGCAACAGGAAACCACCAACAGCAACTCAACACACGACGACAAGAAGAATTTGGGTTTTCTCTGTCTGCGTGCTCCAAGGATTGGAACTCATCAGAAGGAGCTGATGGTCCCAAGCTGATGATCTGGCAGGGGATTTTCAGCTCCGGTGGACAGCTAAGATTGAGTGGGATATGATTTAATCTGAACACAGGACTCTCAAGGTAAGTGCAAATGATTTTCCAGCAGTTTTCCTTCCTTCCTGCTGACTGTTTGTTGTCTGGTGCTCCACTGGGCATATTCCCTTAGGGTATTTAAAGATTTGGCCCATCTATGGACCAGTGATTATTAATTAAAGCCTTTAGAGTGGGATGTCCAGTGAGCCAAACTGCTGCTGTGGACCAGGATAGGGGCTGTGTCTGTCTTTCTTTCTGGCAGCTCCCCAGTGCTCTGAGATGGGACTGATGCTCCAAGTTGGATGCTCACCCAGTGAGTTCCCTCTCAGGCACAGGTCAGCCTTTTTTCTCTTAAAAATAGTGAAAGTAGATGGTAGCCAGGAGTGAATGAGTTTCATCCAACTGAATTTCTTGGAAATGAGAGTGACAGGAGAAAGTGAAGTCAGGGACCCAGTTCTGAAGTTGAGGGGAAGTGGAAGTTTGGGTGCTCAGCTTCCAACACAGCAACCTTTAGGTGCTGAGGCCAGTGCGGGGAAGGGTCGAATCTTTAATTCCCCATTTGAAGAGATGGACATTTGGGATTGTTGAGAGGCTTTGCTTCCTTTCACCCCACAGGTGGTTTAAATGGTCTCACTGGATGCAATATTTTGTTTTCACCAGCTCCTCCACTGAAGCTGGTAAAACCACTGCAAAGTTAGTGCTGGTTGTAGACAAAGCTTCTGGCAAAGTTGGAAATCTCCAATGGAGCTGTAGGAAGAGTGGACTTGCTTCTTCTACCCTGGTCACTTCCCAGGATCTGCACTAACCCTATAACTTTCATTCCTGATTAAAATTTAGGTCAGGCTCAAAATTCCAGAGCTCCAAGTTGGAGCGTGGATATTTCAGGATATCTGTTCTTGCTGTGTCACTTTTGGGAGGGAATAGCACTTGCTGTGTTGTGGGGTATTTGCATCTCAGACCTCCTCAGGTGTTTCCTCAGGGCTTTGTGGCTGATTATGTCCCACTGAATACTCTTCTCAAAGTGTTTTAGTTACCCCACTCGTGATTTGGGGCTATTTCATGACAGGCTCCTCTGATATTTAATAGATTGTGGANATGATTTGGGGCTATTTCTTGCCTCTCATGACAGGCTGCTCTGATATTTAATAGATTGTGGATCTTTAACAGTGCAAAACCAGGACACTGCCAGCAGTGAGGGTTCCTGCTGCAGGCAGAGCACACGCACATGGTCCCGGCTCGGGTACGTGCTGGAGATGGAGAAGGCAGATGGAAATGAGGAATAAAAAAAAGGGACAGCTGCAGGGCAGCCCAGGCACCCTCATTGATATGCTCCGTCAGTCATTCTGTCAAGGTTTAGGTCATTTTTATCAGAAGACTTGAGGGCTGCAGAGCTTGTGATTTCTCGTTCGTATTCTGCTTTCCTCTCCCAGACCTCCTGCAGCATTTTTGTTATATTGGTACCCAAAAGTCAGTGAAAAAACCCTTCTGGCCCATTCTTGTTTTGTTCTACCAATAAAGGGCTATTGCTGCCCTGTGAGGATTGCAAAGTCAAAACCTGAATTTTCTGGTGGAGGAGGAAAGACCCAAGGCATATTTAAGTGAAGATTTTGCTAAGGTGCTGCTGATTACTCTTCATTTTCTTTTCCAATGAATTCCCATGTTCAGTTTCACCAGCGTGGGCTGTTCTGGGATGCTGTAATACCCCGGGCTTTCAGCTGAGATGGTGTGCACCCAGCTCCTCTTAACTAAGCCCACAGTATCCCAGGATGGGCATCCCATTCCCTCATAATTTGGGCTGTGTGTCTCTTTTAAACACAGCTATCATCTCCTTTACTTCTGCTCTGTGACTTTCTTCCTGACTGACCTTTCAACCTTTAATTCTCTGTGGCCCCTTGATGGACACAACAGCACCTGAAAAGGCCTTGAGGACATTTTCAGAAACAGCCCAGGTTTTTTGTCATCTCAAGCAGGTGTGGAAAGGGCGGATTCACATGGATGGATTTCACAGGGACCACAGGGATGTGCTGAGCAGAGTAGGAGGTCCTGGGCACACTGTTACTTCATCATTACTTGCCGTCCTTCCTTCCCTTCATTCTTTCCATTCCACCTCTGTTAAAAAAGGAGTTTCCTCACTGCTCCTCCACGGTTCATGAGCCTCTGGAGGCAACCAAGCGTTGCCTCCACGTGGGTGAGTTGCCTTGTAGCCAATAATTTCCTGCAGGGGTTCTATCATGGGCAAAAAAATCTTTCAGGGCACCTGGGGCTAAATCTTACTGGAATCCTTGCCAGCCCCGAAGTTTCCATCCATGTCTTAACTCCATGTGGTTCAAGTCAGCTTTTTTCATTAGGCTGACACCACATTGCAAGATCAGAAGTAGCTGGGGGGGTAAAAAAGGGTGAAATTCCCCCTTGCAGAGGTCTTGGCAGCAAATTACAGCCCCAGGGTCCTGATGATGCTTGTGGAAGGAGCAGTTGCACCACTGGACATCACTGGACAAAACAGGCTATGCAGGGTCATGGTCCTTGCTTAAAAACAAACAGGGATGTAAACTAGAATTCCAATATTTCATGCTGGATGAGACATTTGCTTCTCACAGGTCAGCCTGTTTTTCATAACAGGTTTAAATCCATCACAATGTCCAGCCAAAAAATCTCCCCCACCACCAAAAACCAAGCTGAAACCACAACAGCGCCTTGTTTAGAAGTAAAAAAATGGGGTTTAATTGCAACTTTTTCCAAGAAAAATTGCAACTGAGCAGGAGAACAATGTTCCTGTGGTTTTACAGAGTAATTTTGTCTTTGTTAATGCTGGTCAGTTTTAATTTCAAAAACATTGTGGCCTTGCCTATTCAAACTTCCAAACCCAGTGATAAATGCCTGAGGGAGAGGGACACGGTTGAGCAAAGGTGTGGGACGTGTGAACTGTGTGGAATTGCTGCAAGAAATGATGTTGCTTCACTTGCTGGAGACACAGCAAAGAGGGAGGGAATAAACTTGCTGTCCACCATGGAATCATGGAATGGTTTGTGTTGGAAGGGACCTTAAGGATCAGCTCATTCGAACTTCCTGCCATGGGCAGGGACACATTCTGCTATCCCAGGTTTTTCCAAGCCCTGTCCAACCTAGACTTGAACACTTCCAGGGATGGGAGATCCACCATGGGCAGGGCAGGCAGTTGTGAGCCTTTACTGAAGGGAATTAGTGGTGGCCATTAGGAAGTCATTTTAAGGCTATGGGAATTGGAGGGCTGGGATAGACTGATGGGAAGCAGTGGAAATTTCCATCACTGAAAGCTTTGAAGTACAAGTTAGGGGGTGTCTGAGATAAATGACCTTCATGCTGCCAGTCCTACATTTCTGCCACCCTGTGAAATACACGTGGCTTCTGAACAGAAATGTGCTTCTCAAAATCATCCCCCTGCATTTCCCCCTCTCTATTTATTTACTTACATACTTATAAAATAGTTTTCCAAATCTGATCCAATCTCACTGATGATTTCTGCTGCTCTGGAAGCTGTGGAATGTGTTACTGATCAAAAAAGCAGCGAGCAGCACCCCTGGGGTCCTGTGTGTCAGGCACGTAGGAGACACAGCAGAAATAATAAACACATGGCTCACAAATGAATCCTTTGCTACTTAACGAGCAGAGAAGAATGAAAAATTACTCAGTGCCCAGGATGTCTGGTCTGCCTGGGTGATGGCAGAATCGGGAATGATTTTGGTGGATGAAGGTTGGGTGAAAAACTCTGTGTCCCTTGATAAAGGGATCTTACAGCCAAGAGGCAAAAGAGGTGCTTGGCTCCATGCTCAGGTCCCCATGGTGCCAATTTACTACAGGATGGTGTTTCCTCATTCAAGGGAAGTCCCTCTTCTCCATGAAACTTGAGGTGGGAAAGAAAAACCATAGCAAAATGCCTGATGCAGAGGAACTGCCAGACTTCTTTCAGCCCAGACAGTTCCATGCCCAACGCCTGAGCCATGATGGCATCCAGTGAATGACTTGGAACCATGAAATTTGGGGCAGAACATCTCAAAATGTGTCTTTGGAGGATGATGCTTGAGAATTCGACTTCGAATAGAGGTTGTGGAAAAATCAAGGTGTCGTCTGCAATACGTGATTGAAAGAGGCAGAAGTGATGTCGTGCTAAGCACGCAGAGAGATTGATAGAAAAGCTTTAAATTGACTTTTATCTCGACATTTTTTCCTGGCTGTCTCTTGCATATTTGGCCTTGACCATTTTAGAAGCAGAGGAAGAAGAGCACAGCTGCTTGAGGCATTAACGCAGCAGACTTGCACGATTATTATTCTTTTTTTTCCAGTGAAAGGTGCCAATATTTGTGGTGTTTCTGCGACAGAACCTTTTGAAAGGTGGTGATTTCCCATGGAATGCATTTTTTTTTTTTTTTCCCCTGAAAATTGTGGTGAAAAAGTTGGAAAAAGCATTCTAAAAGTCAGTGAGTGGTCTGCCAAGGAATAACAACTCTGAGTGGAAGGGAATTGTGAATGTGAGACTCTACAAGACTGGTCCTAACCAGATGAGAAAAGTCCTGGTTGTTTTAGTGCAGTACTGCTGATGCCAGGCAGAGTATGGACCGTGGCAAAGCAAGAAACTTTAGGAAATAAGATTTATTCTGTCTCTGAAGCAATAAATTCAGTCCAGATCAAATGTGAGGTAAACCTGAGAGTAGATCAGCCCCCTCACTTCAGTGCCATAAATAATGACTTTCTGTAACAAACCTGGTTGCGAGGTTTGGCCTTGTTCTGCCACGTTTCTGTCTCCTTTGAGCACCATAAGGATGTTTTGATATTATTTTAATTCTTAAAATCGAGTTAACCTTCTTATTTTGGATAAGAGATTAAAAAGTAATGGGTTCCTTCTTTGTTTACGAGCATCAGAAAGGAAATAATATTGAGACAAGGTCTTGGCTGCTGCAAGTAGCCGAGAATAGTCATGTTGTGAGTGTAGGACAGGGTGGAATGGTCTGGTAGGAGTCACTTTCTCTGTCTAAAAAGGCTTTTCCTCACGGGACGCAGACAAAATCTCTTTGTGGCAATTACTAGCAGAGTATCTCCCAGCTGCCATCAAGCAAAACCTGCATTTTCATCCCAGTCCCCGGAGATATCCCTGCAAAACCAATGGGATTTAGTAATGAATAATGGTAGTGAAACAAGAGGGAGCCCATCTTCACCTCGCACTCAGGGTGATCTGTTACCTGGTGCCTGTGTCTGAGTGTCATCCCTGACTCAGGCATCAGGATTTTGCCTGATCCCATCCCTGTGTTGGCATTCCTGATCCCAAACACAGGAATGGGATCAGGGAAAATCCTCTGTTTTCCTTCAAATCAGGGAAAAAGGGATAGCCTGTCTCTTGGAAAGTAGAGATCCAACAGGAGGGCCAGTGAAATCAGGATAGACTTTAAATAAACATAATAAACATACGTGGATAAATATAATCCAGGAGCCCTGGATTATAAATAATCCAGGATTATATAAACCGCAGCTCCTGTAGAATGGGGGCCACCAGGGGTTTGGATGAAGCCACCAAGTATTTAAGAGTGGGAAAGGAACACCAATATTGCCTGTTTTAGTAGTTAAAGATGCTGCCTCAGTGTTCAAAATGTCCTCGGAGAGCTCCAAAAATGGACTCCCAAAATGGAGTGTGGTGGGTTGGTTATAACACATCAGCCTCTTCCAAGAGCATGACACTGTCAATGAGCTTTTAATCTGCTAGAGGAGTGGGAACAGGGAGGTTCTGATGGTAAAGGAGCCTACTCATTCCTAAAAGGGAAGAGAATACTTGACCAGCCCATGAAAACAATGCCTGGAGGAAATGAGCTGCCCAACTTTTGCAGCAGCAGGAGGGGGAAGCAGTCCTGGGGGCCAGCTGGGAAAGCAGAGGTACCTTCATCCTTCTTGGAGGGTTCGGAGCAAAGCTGGAGTCAGCTCTGCAGTAGAAATCCCAACAGGAATGGCTTTGGGCTCCGTGTGAAATGGATAAAATGCTATGGGATGGGAATTTCTGCAGAAGGAGGTGGTGCAGGGGCCACCACTGCAGGAGTCTGGCTGTGGGATCATCCTGGTGGGATCATCCTGGTGGGCTGTGGGGTCATCTGGAGAGTGACTTTCCCAGGAACGGCTTCAAATTGACAGAGAGTAGATTTAGATTGCATATTAGGAAGGAATTCTTCCCTGTGAGGGTGGGAAGGCCCTGGCACAGGGTGCCCAGAGAAGCTGTGGCTGCCCCTGGATCCCTGGAAGTGTCCAAGGCCGGGCTGGATGGGGCTTGGAGCAATCTGGGCTAGTGGAAGGTGTCCCTGCCCAAGGCAGGGGGTGGCAGTTTAACGTCCTTTCCAACCCAAACTATTTTGTGATTCTGTAATTCCATGATTTCCCACTCATGTAGGGGCCTGCAAAGACACTGGAGAACATCCAGGGGCTGATGTATGAAAACAGGGTGGAAGCCACCACCAGAAAGACCCTGCTTGGCTGGGTGAGATCACAGCCTGTGCTTTCAGGTCGGGGGAACAGGGACAGATGGAGCCCATCTGTAGTGACTGGGAGCTGCAAATGAGAGACTTTCTCCCTTTTTAGTGCCCCTTTCCACAAGCTTTCTCAGGGTTCCTCCTCCAGCTGTTTTCAGAGGACAGCCCTGGGCTGAGGAGGCAAATTGTCTGGGCTTCTGGACTCCAGAAGCTCCATCTCATGGCCACGAGATCTCCAGGCTGGAGGAAACAGAGGAGCCCCAAGGATGAAGGGATGTGCCCCAGGTGACACACAGGATACCTTAGACACCAGAAAGACCTCCCTGGGATGCAGTAGGCACACCATATCCAATCCTTCTCATTTTTAATTCTTGCTTTTGGGCAGCTTGAACTGCAGCCATCACTGGGAGAGTCTTTGCAGCAGGGGCTGCATCTGCTGGGTTTCCCCGCTGTCAGCAGTGAGAATGTGTCTCAAATCAGAAGCAGGTTTCTGTCTGGAGCTGCCATGCTGTCTCCCTGCTCCCAGGATGACTTGGCAGACATTACTTCAGTGCTCAGCCTTTGCTGCACCTCGTGGTAGCTCCTCCTTCCCACCTCAGTGGGGGATGACAGCAGCTTTCTAAAAGAGCAACTTCCCTTTTCATAGGGGTAGGAAGTGAAGCTCATTTAGCAAAGAGGTCACTCACCAAATGGTGAGGCCCTGTCCTAAAGCTCAAAGCAGTCCACCTAACCTGACACTGTCCTCTTCTTGCCCAGCCCCAAATCTGAGCAGCTCCTCCTCCACCCCCTGCCCTTAGCTGGAGGAGAATTGGGAAGGGAAAATGCGAGTTGGCTAGGGAGAAGTTTGGCAAATCTGCAAGGGCTTCCTCATTTCTGTGTCTCTAAGAGCAGGCACACCTGGCTGAGGCCTGCTGGGCTGGGTGTCTGTCCTGATTGTCTTCAGTGTCACCCAGGCTTGGAGGGTGTCAGAGGATGGTGCCAGGCTCTTTTCAGTGGTGCCCAGCCACAGGATGAGCAGAAATGGACATAAAGTAAACCACAAGGAGTTCTACCTCAATCATGATGAAGAAATTCTTTATGTTGAGGATGTCAGAGCACTGAAACAGCTGCCCAGGGAAGACATGGAGTTTCTTCTCTGGACACATTCCAACCACACTTGGTCATGTTCCTGTGTTACCTGTTAGACGTGATCCTGCCTTAGCAAGAGGGTTGGACTGGGTGATCTCCAGAGATCTTCCAATCCCAAACTATTCTGGGATCCTGGGATTTAGAGATTCTGAGATTCTCTGCTGATCCTCCAGAGTGATGTCTTCAGTGTGACCCCCACGGACTTGCAGGCCCCTGTGTATGGCCCAGACAGCCTTGCAGCCCTCCGTGGGGTTGTCTTCCTTTGTCAGGAGCACAGAGGAACGCAGCTGCAGAGCCAGGGCTGATTCCCATCCCATGTTCCCAGAGGGGGCACCAGCCACGTGCACCCCGAAGCAGCCGCCCCCACCTCACGCATCATCCTGTCCTCAGCCCTTCTCTTGTTACCCTCTTTTTGTCCTTGTGTCCTGTGGCTGGCAAAGGTCTTCTGCCGTGACCTCAGCTCAGATCTGCCCCGTGAAGCTTTTCCTCCTGTAAACAACACCACCAGCGTGGGCTGACCTTTATCTTGTGCATCACACCTGGCAGATGCTGGCCCGTGTTTGTCCTGCTCGGTGGGGGCAGCTGAAGTGTAAACGACGTGAGGTCATCCCAGCCTCCAGCTGGCTGAGACCAAGCGTCCTTTTCCCTCCTGCTGCCACTTACAGCACAAAGATGACGCCATGCAATTGCCCACAGAGGTGACCGTGGTGGTTTTTGGGGGCCCTTGTGTTTGCAACAGCTTGAGAAAATACACTCAAAACACCCCAGAGGAGCCAGCTCGTTACACACTCGCCACAGGAAGCCTCTGCAGAAACAAATCCTGCTTCTTATACAACATTTATCTCCCAGGACAGAGTTTCAGCCTCTCAATTGAACATGCTGAGGCAAAGTGAGAAAGTCACTTCCTCAGAGCCACCCACAAGTCCCTGACCAGGCCTTAATTTGTTAGACCATGCTACTATGGTTGAGTAGGTTCATAGAGGCATGGGTCTGGCTGGAACAAGATGTGCTTCATCAGTAGAAGGTCTTTTTTTAGTCACAGAAAGGAAAGATCATTGCAAAGAACGTTTGTTGGGTTTCCTAGAATTTGGTGGTTTGCACAGTGGAAGTGCAATCCAGTCACAGTCATTTTCACTGTTTTTAATGACAGCTGTTAATAGCCTGTGGCATTTGCTGGCGTTTGTGTCTGGATTCTGTTTTGTGTTTCTTGCCTTCCTCATTGTTATTTTCATTGGCCAGGTTGTCTGGGAAGTGTAACTCCCACCCCCTCCCAGGTGATCATTTTTATAATCAAAATAGAGCAAGGAATCCTTAGGGGGGGAGAAAAGAGTCAGTTCTGACACAAAGACCTGATTAAAAAAAGAAATCCCATTAAAAGCATTTACAAAACCAGGCTGCTCCCGCGATCCGGGGATCTAAAGCTGTTGGTCTCATGGATGGTGTGGATGTGGTGGAAGCCAGAGGCCTCTGAAAGAAAAATTTGGGAAGGGCCTTCAGCCCCATGGAGCATCTGTCATGGGTCCGACCAGTGGCTCGTGCGTCCTCGGATCGTGTCCCCAGGAGCAGCAGCGTGGGAAGCAGGCAAGTCGGGAACATCCCACCCCCATCACATTCCCCTGAGGGTGGGGAGAATCCCAGCAGGTTTTCTCTGTCTTCATCCACTCTCCCATCCCTCCTCGTCCTCTTTCCTCTCCCCACAATCTGCTGGTTAGAGAAATGATGGAGGCACTTCCTGGTGCCTGCTGGATCCGGCACCGAGGGGTGGTTTGCAGGGATGCTGTTCCCTCAGTCTGCTGCAAAAGGAGGGGAGGACAAAGAAGTGCCAGGTGTGCACATCCTGGCACTCCCATCCTCCCCATTCTCCCAGGGCCTGCAAGGGAAGAGAGGATTTATGTGTTGGGAAGGCTGACAGGAGCTGGGCGCTGCTGGGATGAGTAGGGAAGTGCTCTGGCATCCATTGCTATTCCTGACAAGCAGTTGGAGGTGTTCAGGTGAGGAATTGGAGATGTACTTCCTTCCCTATAGCCTTTTGCCTCAGCTGAGTGTGGTGGGAGGGAGCATCATTCCCTCTGAAACTTGATCAAAGGAACTGAATTCCTGAGCACCAGCGAGCCACCAGGTTCATTTCCCCTCTTGGTCCTATAAAATGCTGTCCTCTTCCTAGGAAAAGTCATCCTCTGGGATGCAGGGCCTCCAGGAAGGGCCTTTTCCAGGGCAGAAGTTTGGGTGGTCGCATACAAAGGCGTGGAGCACATCCATCTCCTCATATTCTCAGGGCTGGGAGGGCCAGGACCTCCCCACATCTTTACAGATTCCTGTGATGTGTCCTCCAGGTGCTGTGGAATGGAGCATCAGTGACTCTGGCCAAGAGACCATGGCCTGTGCCCACTTCCACAGGGTTTGGATGTCAGACAGGGTTGGCCTGAGGAGGGGATTTCTCCCTGCTGTGCCCCAACTCACCCAGGACCCATCCACAATTTGGCCCACGCCAACATTGGGCAGAGAGAGGTTTGAGTTGAAATTTGGGTTGAAATTCCAGGCTCTGCAGGAAGTGCTGCTGGGCAGTGCAGTATTGTCATAAAACCTGTCCCACCTGAAGAACCCCAGAGTGGCTGCAGGTACCCAGAGGGATGTGCCTCATTCTCCTGGACCCATCCTCCTCCTTGCCCACTCCAGCGCATCCCACTGCCCCCGAGTCCTGCAGAGACATTCCCAGCAGACATCCCACCTTGCTGCCTGGGCTGAGCTCATGAGGGAAGCATGAAGGGAGGTGGGATAAGCAGTCTGCCCTCCTGCTTTTCCCCTCTCCAAGACCCTGATCCCTGGCTCTGTTTCCTGGCCTGCAGCCTCCTGCAGCCCAGCCGAGCATCTGTCGGCTTCCAGTGGGATGCAAAGCTCAATGTAAGCACCCATTATTCCTCCAGACAGATGTTTTGATTAGGGAATGACAACTCTGGCAACAGGAGGCTGTTTTCTTCTTCTGGAACGAGCAAGAAGCTTTTATTATCTTCTTCTCTTTATTTTTTTTTTTAATTCCCTGTCAAAAACCTTTCTGTGTCTGCTTAAACTCAAGGTCCTGGAAATCTGTGTGCTCCCACACCCCCCCAGCCTCACACAGCCTTCTCCCACAGATTGTCCCAGCTCTTCAGAAAGGCCTGGAACAGATGGGTTTTCTGCTTGGTTTGTTTGCTTGGGCCAGGTTCACCTGCAAATCATGGCCTAAGAAAAATGGTAGATTTAGGGCAGATATAAATTCTAATAGGAATGGAAAGCTGGCTAAGATTCTAGCAGAAGATCTTAAAATAAGCCAGTGGGCTTTGGTCTCTTCCCTGAAATGTGTACCCCTCACTTAGGGATTAATCACAGGACCACGAAGCTCCCGGATTTGTTGTCCATCTGCTCTGGGCTGCCAAGGAACAGATATTTCCAAGATAATTTGGCCACACTGGTTGTGCTCAAGACTGGGACCTGGACAGAGCCCAAACCAGGGAGGAGGGATGCACTGGAATGGGGAAGGAGGAGGATGGGGCCAAGAGAAGGAGGCAGCTACAGCTGCTTTGGGGTTCTTGGGGTGTGAGAGATTTTATGATGGGTCAGCCCAAACATCAGTACCTCAGCTCAGCGGGAGAGCCTGGCTGCTCCTGGGGATTCATCATCTTCCCTTCAAGGACCTTAGACATGGACCAGAGTGTTTGACAGAGTCCTCATTGCACAAATACACCCTGGTATCCATCGAAGATCAGGACTTGAATGGGGTCTGAACACTGCCAGCAGGATATTCCCAGTTCTCCAGTGAGGATGAGACATGGAAACCCAACATCTGTTTCACTCCCCAGCAAGAACCACGATGCTTCTTTTTCTGGGCTCTCCAGCTCTTCACAGGGACTTCCTGCAGTGCTGGAATCATAGAATCACAGAATGNCTTCACTCCCCAGCAAGAACCACTTCCTGCTGGAACCATAGAATCACAGAATGGTTTGGTTTGGATTGGAAGAGACCTTAAAGCCATGGGCAGGGACACCTTCCAATATCCCAGGTTGCTCCGAGGCTCATCCACCCTGGCCTTGAACAATTCCAGGGATGGGGCAGCCAGACTTTGGGCACCATGTCACAGAGGATGGCTGTAGCCTCCACCTTCTGCCTCTGAGGAAGACCTTGTTCATGGTTTCAGGGCTCTTTATAGCACAGCACATTGGTTCAGAGTTGTCTTCTTACCTCCTCTTAGCGACGAAGTCACAAATTATCTCAAAATATGAGCTAAAAAGGACTCGACCAAAACCCAGCAGAAGTAGAAAACTGTCACAGCAAAAACCGCTTCAATAGCAAATCTTCCTTCTTATTTAAGGAGCTGATCCACCAAGATCTTCAGTAATTCTTCAACTTTGTGTCTTGCAAAGCAATCCAAGGGTGCCAGGTCAGGAAATGTTCTGAAGAGCTGTTTTATTGAGGGAAAAGAGAATTGAATGCATCTGTGATGTACTGGGAACTGGAGGAAATTTTTTTACTGAACATTTTTGCTCCTCGCTGATGCAAAAATGCAAATTTGGAATACTTAAATTATTGCATCTGAAGTGAATTGATTTCAGCAATTCTTTCAGGACAGGGGAGGACTTGCAAAGAGAAATCCAGCATTTAAAACTCTTCATAATAGGCTAGATCTGCATTTTCAAAGTAATTTTTTTAGGGTTTCTGAACCCATTTCCTTTTAAAAATGTGTTCTTAAAAAAAAAGGAGACATTCTTAAGTTTTAAAATGAATTAAAATATCTGATCTTGGTGAACTGTTAAAACACTTTTTTGCACCCACTGCAGAATCTGGATGGAAAGGGGGCTCATTTTGTGATTTCCGTAGGCTTAGGGGGTTTTTTTGGAACTGCCCTCAGAGCGAAACTCTATTGACTTACTTGGGTATTAACCTCTTTTTCCATGGCAGTTTCATGGGGTTGAGGCAAACGGTGAGCCAAGACTTCTGCTTTTCTGCTTTATTTGGTCTTGTTTCCTTTCCTGTACCTGCCCATGAAGTCCCAAGGCTGCCTGTCAGCATCCTCCACATCCCTTTTGCAGAAAGTACTGGATTCTCATCAGAAATTGCTTTAGCTCTCTTTTGCCCTGGTAGAAGAAAGCAGCCAACAGCAGTAGGTGGTGCAGGGCTGTTGACTGTAAAAAATGAGATGAGCAAAGCTTTGAAATGACAGAACCTGAGGCAATGGTGTGAAGCTGAGTCCAGGGAGGTTTGGGTTGGGTATTGAGGAAAGGTTCTTCTCCCAGAGGATGGTCAGGCACTGAACAGGCTCCCCAGGGACCGGTCACAGCCCAAGGCTGCCAGAGCTCCAGGAGTGTTTGGACAATGCTCTCAGGGATGCACAGGGTGGGATTGTTGGGATGTCTTGGGTAGGGCCAGGAGTTGGATTGATGATCCTTGTGGGTTCCTTCCAACTTAGGATATTCTATGATCTTCGGAAGAGCTCCTTTTGTTTCATTCCTGCAGAAACACTTGAATCTGCATCCACTTCTCTGTAGCCAAAATGCCATCTCAACTACCCCTGTGAAGGCTGCTAACATTGCATTCCATTGTTCTCCAATGTGGGCACCCAGCCTGTTTTAGAGATTCTGCCCATAGATCCAGTGTTCCTGTGACCTGCACGTCTGTCCCACGAATTCAGGGCTGGCTGCACCACAGAGCTCATTGTCCTGGTGTCTGTTGGCTTCTTCAGCTTGGCTCTTCCAGGAACATCTCTGCATCAAATAGTTTTTACTCATGATGTAGCAGCAGCTAAGCTGGACTCACAAAATTGTAGAATATCCTGAGTTTTAAGGGGCCCAAAAAGATCATCGAGTCCAACTCTTGGACCTGCACAGGACCACCCCAAGAATTGTTTCTAAAGCTGTTTTTTGCTAATTTTTTTAATGCATATAGAATATGATTCTATCCCAGAATGGTTTGGGTTGGAAGGGACCTTAACTCTCATCTCATTACATCCCCTGCCAGGGGCAGGGACACCGTCCACTATCCCAGGTTGCTCCAAGCCCTGTCCAGCCTGGCCTTGGACACTTCCAGGGATCCAGGGCCAGCCACAGCTTCTCTGGGCACCCTGTGCCAGGGCCTCCCCACCCTCACAGGGAAGAATTTCTTCTGTATATCAGGCCTAAATTTCTCCTCTTTCAGTTTACAACCATTACTCCTTGTCCTATCACTGCATTCCCTGATGAACAGGGATATGGAAAAAACTTCATATTGCCTTAAAACTTTTTTTGTTCTGCTTGTTCTGCTTTGATTTTTGGTCATTTTAAAAAGAACTTGTTTTATTAATTTGGGGGTGTGAGGAAAAAAGTTTCCCCCCTCTTAGTTATTAAATAAAACCAACATTTTTAGAAGTGAAAAACTATAAATTCACGAAAGGAAATTTCCATGATTTTCTGAGTTATTGTGTTCTCCCCAGTGCTCCTTTGCACTGGAAAAAAAAAATAAAAACAGAGCGAGAGAACTACTCTGAGTGGCTTTTCTCATTTGTTTTTTCTTGTGAAGATAATTTTAAAAAGCATTCATGAGAAGCGAAACACGTTGGCACAATGTACTCAACTAAACCACTTTTTATTTTTTTTTAATGAAAGTACTTTTAAACAATTAAAGGGTCCACCAGCTGTGGACTGCGAGCTCACCAGCAGCTTTCTGTATCCATTAGCAATTGTCTGCAGGACTATTTTGGGTTTGGTTAAACATCTGCTGGCCCAAAGGATGGTGGTGTTGGCTGCCAAAGCTGTCGGAGGCAGCTGGGATGGAGGGACTGGTGGGTTTTGTAGGGACTGGGAAGCCCCAGAGCTGTTCTAACCCCTTCTGTGTGTGGGTGGGAGCGAGTGACCTTTGTGGGAGGCTTGACTCGGGGTGGGCCGTGTTGTTCCCCTCTCTGAGCTGCTTTTGCACGGCCGTGTCTCCGACACGTGCGTGGGGACAAAGCCGAGCCTGTGCAAGGCTGCAGAGAGGGGTTTCCCCTCTCAGCAGGCTGCAGAAAGAGCTGTAGTGTCCCCCCAGGGATGCACAGGACAAGTCGTGGTCCCCACTCCTCTCAAACCCTGCCAGAGGAGCTGGGATGGCCCCAAGCCCCTGGTGGGACTTGCTGAGGTTGATGTTCCTCCAGGCCTTTCCTGTTCTCCCCACCAGTGCCATCACCAAAAGAAGATTCTTGGCCCAGTGGGAGAAATAGGACACACGGATGATGTGGATGATTATGATTAGATTTATAGCTAATACAATAAATATTGCCAATGAATGTGTAAATAACAGCTCCATCATCTATTGCAATGGTTATAGTGTCACCAGGTCGTAGTTTCTCCTGTTGAGCCGTGAGACCTCCTCGCATTCTATACTGCTCAAAGAAATCTAAGTGTCTAATCTCACTCCACTTGGTCTCAGATTTGGTCAACAGGCTATGAGCAATGCATTACAATGTAACTAATTCAGCTAGAAATGTACAGATTTTCAGTCTTTGGCCCTGCAGAATTCGCAGTTGCAAAGAACCTATGGAGCTACTTCAGGATTTATCTCTGTATTTGACCAGAACTGAGAGTTTTTACTCACCCACACAAAAATGAGTGTTCCCCATCTTTGGGCTGGATGTCCTGCAGGGTCCCTGCCAGGGTGAAGACCCATCCAGAAGCTGCTTTCCATCTTGGAAGATCAGCTGGTCCAGTGGGTCCAATCTCCAACAGTATTTTATACACTTTTGCAGGCCCCCAAACCATTGAAAACATATAGTAGTAGTAGTAGTAATAATAATAATAATAATAATAATAATAATAATAATAATAATAATTCCTTATTTATTATTTATTCCATTACTTATGTGAGCACCTGCTGTTTTTATGATTGGACGAATTACATTGCCTGACACGGAGCGGAAGGGGAGAGGGAGGATATGTGTGGGAGGTTTTATTTGACGGCCCAAATATCTTTCGTTGCCATCACGCATTGAGAGCAACTGAAAACCCCAAAAGAAGCATCCATGATCCCATAGATGGTCTGTCAATCCTCTCATGAGATCATCCTTGTGACACGACTGGCAGCCAAAGCAAAGATCCCAGGATTTTCCAGTGAGACCGTAACAAGGGCAACAAATCAATGTCAAAACTGTAGGTGGATTTTCTGTCTTTCACAGTTGGTAATGAGTGATAGCTAAAACTTATCTATTATCCAGCCTTGACTTAAAATGGTACCTTGCTGTTCCCTCTGTAAAAAGAAAATTCCAGCCTCTCTTGTGGCAAAAAAACCACGATCCAGAATCTGAAATCCTGGCAGAAAGTTGTGAGCGGAAGAGCAGGAAAAGTTCCCCTGATAAATCATGTGGCATTGCACCACCGGCTCTGCTAAGCAGAGCAAGCTCTGGGTGCAACCTGGAGGCTGCCAAATGAAAATGAAATTGCTGCAGGAACTGCTCTGGTTGATTTAATAGGTGAAACTCCCCCCCTGACCATGCTGTCAGTGCCTGGAGCAGAGCTGAGGCCTGGGGACAGATGGATGGGCCATCTGTAAACCCAGGTCAAAGGAAATCTCAGAGATGAAAAAGTTTTGGATGGGGGGAAAGTGTGTATCAGGCTGTGCTGAAATATTTCACCGATTCCTTCTATTTTGTGCACCTTATCAGTGATAATAAAAATAAAGCAAAAGGGAGAGGACATTTAAAAGAAAAAAAAAAACCAAAAACAAACAACTTAAAATTCTGCGATGGTGTCATTAGAAACCTCATTTCAGAGTCCCAGATTTTGAAATATGAGATCTGTGCTAGAAAGCAAAACAAGTTGCTTTTACTAGAATATTTTTCCCTGTGAGTCTGGCTTTCTGGGAGCTTTTCTGAGCACTCTGGTTGGAGTCTGACTACCAAGATACAGTGCCAGGCTGACATTTGAGGGATGCCCCTGGACCTGAGGTCCATGATCCTCCATGATCACTGCAGACCTTGAGGTATTTTGGCAAGAATAGGAGTCAATGTGTCTCTGCACAGCTATAAGTATTCAGGGTTTGAATTTTGGAGGTTTTTGGGCATGTAGCCCACGCCTTCCAAAGCCTTTGGTTCAAAGCAGGAGTGGGGCAGACTCTGGCACTGGATGTTGTACTTCAGCAATGCTGGCTTCATCTGCTCCTTCATTTTTGAGGCTCCAAGCAGAGTTTGGCCATTTTGGCTACCAGACCCATTATTATCTTTGAATTCCTGACCGGAGCTGAAATTACATTTCTAGGATGAAAGTCGAGTCCTTAAGCCCAAGTTTGGAACCCTTAATGTAGACCAGATGATGATCCATGGAAAGGGTTTGATTCATTTGTGTCTAGTGATCCTTGAGGTGTCCAGGAGGTCTGAGATATCCATGGGGTACAGGGAAACCTAATCCATGATTTCTGGGGCAACCACACCTTGTGAGGACCCAGAGCACATCAAAAAGTACCAGAGTATTGCAGAGGGATGAGATGAGCTCTCAGCCCACACTTTACAGGCAGGATGGATGCAAGCTGCACCGCATTCCTTGAACTTCTCACAGTATTCCAAAGGGCCAAAGGGGTCCTGTGGCTTCCTGGACAAACCTGGTGTGAGTCTGTGCTGCTGAAATGTGAGGAACGGCGGGGCTGGTTCCGTGCGCGGCGCGGCCACATCCGCGCGCTGCCCTTGCTGCATGGGAGGGACACGAGCTGCAGAAAGCTCTGAGCAGCCTGAGGTGACTCCTTCTTGGGCCAGGGACTGTGTGACCCTCCTGAAGCCCTGGTGCAGCTGAACAGCTCAGCACAGGGCTGTTGATAAATCTGTCTTCATCCCTCTGGCATCACCTGGCTCCAGAGCGAGTTCAGTATCAGGTGGGGATCTTGGAGTTGGAGAGGGGACGTATCCAAAGCAGTCATTGGAGCCTCCTTTTTATGTTTTTCTGGTGACTTATAGTGACTGTCTGAACCTCATTTGCAAAGTGTGAAACACCACAGTCATGTGGGAACAGAAGTCATGGGGCTCACAAGGTCCAAGGTGGCAGGAGGACTGTAGACAGGATGGTTTCCAACTCCTCTTTTTCACTGTCCCATGGTCCTGCATTCTGATCTTCTCCAGCTTGTTCTTCATGAATGCAAAGACTGTTTCGTCCCTCAGTGCCTGCACCTTTACCCAAGAGCAGTCACATTAAAAACCATTTCTGCTCTTCCTTCCAGGATGGGGTTGTTTGGCAGCAAAAATCAGCTGATGCCCAGTGAGAAACACACTTCTGGAGGCAACCCCAAAACCAAGGGCAAGCCTCCTCCTGCCCCACCCAAGGTAAGCCTGCAGTTTTGTGTCCTTATGGGATCCCCCCACAGCTCAGTTGCTATCTGGAGTGATGCAGGCAATATTTAGAATCACAGAATTATTTGGGTTGGAAAGAACCTGAAAGCCCGTCCAGTTCCACCCCCTGCCTTGTGCAGGGACACCTTCCACTATGCCAGGGTGCTCCAAGCCCTGTCCAACCTGGCCTTGGATGCTTCCAGGGATGGGGCAGCCACAGCTTCTCTGGGAAACCTGGTCCTGCCAGCTGATCCCTTTTGGACAGGGACGGGAAGGGCTCCGAGGAACCTCTGTATATTTAAAACCCCTAAAATACTGTGTATTGGCACTTTGAAATATCTCCTCATCAGCACTTTGAAACCCAAGCTGATGTTGCTGACTTGCAAGATGGGTCAGATTCAGGCTAAGATTCAGAGTTGCAAACCACAATGGAAACTTCACCACTTTGAGCCCTCAACGGGTTCAATAAGGAGGGTCTGCAGCCAATCTGTGTGGGGGTGAGCTGAGAATCAGAAATGCTGGGAATCTGCTGCTCCTTTTGCCTTCCCTCAGCCCCTGCTGGCATGGACACAGAGCAGGCAGGAACTGGGGAAGGATTTAGGAGACCTCAAATGACAAACTTCTTGTTTCAAGTTTGTAAGTCACTTCACCTCTGTTGCTGTCCACAGGACATGAAGTTGTTTTGTCTCTCCTTGCCCCTGCCAGCACTGCAGCCAGCACAAGAGAAACTTGAGGTGCAACTCTCATGTGAAAACCATTTCGAACCCTGGGAGAGGGGAGGAATTGCCAGTCATTGCTTTTTATGACAGCTGGAGATGTTTTTCACTCCTTTGCTTTCATTTCTGAGTTCTCCCATGGCTATTCAGTCCAGTTTTTATGACAGCAGATGTCAGATTGACCGAGAAGATGTTACTTTCCTAAATTTCATTCTCTCCAGCTCACTGGAGAGGAGCCACCATCAGTATAAATACAGTATCACTGACCACCTTCTGCCATTCATTATTTTTTGCCACGGGCACTCAGCCCTCCCTTGTCAGGGGAAATCCAAATTTCTTCCACTTTAATGAGAAATGGCAGCGGATGAGCAGCTCTCCCACGCCACACTGCTGCTAAGTTGGGGTCAAAGGGTGGTGCAGGCAGAAAACACGAGCTGTTTTTAGTTCTGTGTCTGTATTTCATGGCTTTTGCATGTGTATAAAAATACCTGATGTGATCAAACACCCATCATGGGCACTGTAAGGTGGGTGAAGGCCAGTTTCAAACTGTTAGCCCCCAAAACATGGTGGTCCCATCCCAGCTCTTTTGGAATGGTCCATGGACAATTTGCCAGTTCCAGCAGCAGGGCCAAACCAAAACAGGGACAAAGCCAACATTTTAAAATTGTGCCCAGATGAGCTTCAGTTAACTTGTTGCTATCTAATTTCACAGTCTACAATTTCCTCCTGAGGGACAGTGGAGGGGCAGCTGCAGTCTGTGCTCTCTGTGACCAGTGCCAGCACCCAAGGGAGCACCTGGAGCTACGTCAGAGGAGATTTAGTCTGGATATTGGGAAAAGCTACTTCCCCCTGAGGGTGTTGGGCACTGGAACAGCTCCCCAGGGAATGGGCACAGCCCCAAGGCTGCCAGAGCTCCAGGAGCGTTTGGACAATGCTCTGAGACACAGGGTGGGATTTTTGGGGTCTCTGTGCAGGGCCTGGAGCTGGATCAATGATCCTTGTGGGCCCCTTCCATCTCAGGAACCATAGAATCAATGAATAGAATATCCTGAGTGAATATCCACATTTATTCCACAAATATTCCACAAATATTCCACAATTTCTATAGTTGTTTGATTAATTTGCTGTTACAGTCACTGCCTCTGTTTTTTGAATGCAATCTTGAGCAAAGGATATCGTATACCCATGACCCTTGGGACGATTATGGCAGGCAATATCTCTGGTTTGCTGCTTCAAACAATTCTGCAGTTGCCATTTCTCAGTTGGACCATCCATATCTCATCCCTCAGTGATGCAACATCTGGCATCAGTGTACAGGGGTTGGATAGAGCAGGCTCCAAATGAGTGGGCAGCAGATTTCTGCTTTAACTCAGAGGCAAAGCCAAGGGTTATTCCAGCTTTCTGTGAAGACAGCTATGAACACCTCATGGCAAAATGTGCTAAAGCCATCACAACGTGTGCAGCCAGGCACAGGGGCTGCTGACTGACTGACAGCGGTCTCTGGCCCAGACTCCCACTCCTCTATGAAGCTGAAATCAGTTCTTCCTGAAACACAGCAAAGTAATCAATATCTCCTTTTTCCTTTCTATTTCTATCGCAATAGAGACAAGTTATCAACAGCCCTCATCTAAACCAAGCCTCCGCACAAGGTAAGGTTCTGTTTCCTTTGCCTCCCCGTGGGGTTTTGCAGGGTGGTGGTCCCCAAATGACAGGGTTTGAGGACGAGCCATCATGTCACAGGCGTGTGGTTTCTGTATTTGCAGCCGTGCCAGGCAGGGAGTTCATTAGAGTGGCTCAGAAGACTCAGTTCACATCACCGAGTCTTTGCAGCTGCCAACTTCCCCCTGCTCATCAAAGAAACCGAGAGGGAAAAGCACTCCCTCTCCTTTGGAACCAGGTGATCTTTAAGGTCGCTTCCAACCCTGTGATTCCATGGCTGGTGGAGCAAAGGGAGATCTGAGACTGGAGCTGTGTGAGGTTTCTCTGCCCTGCCTGCAGCGTGACAAGTCACGGATGCTTTATCCAGCCAGCTGAAAATTTCAGAGGAAATAGCAGGCATCAGAGAGCCCAGAGAGGCTACAAAGAGGAGGAGAAGAAAGGAAAGAACATAAAATAAGGATACACAGGGCCCCTGCCTGGAGACGGGCTGTTGGCTTCATCCACCTCTGCAATTATCTGCGGGTCACAGATGGTGTTTGGAGATTATTGTCGTTTAGCAGGGAGCCCTCAGCTCCCTCTGCCCAGCCTCCAACAGCAGCTCGTGTGCATTTCTGTCAAAGAAGTTCTGCAGATTAAGGACAGAGAGAGATGATCAGAAGAGGGAGGAAAATAGAGGAAGCTTGGAAGAGGGCAGTTAGCAACACATGAAAGGTCTTCACGTGGGTGAAAGGGTAGGATTAGGGGAGATGGTGTGAGGGAAGAGGAAAGGGGGGTGGTGAATAAATGGGATGGGTGGAATGACAGTGTTAGGTCTTCTTAAATCTTATGGATGGTGATGGAGGGTCCCTAGCATGGGCCAAGCACAGGAACTCCTGCAACATCAAAATATTATTCAAATTTGGCTTTTGTTATGGAGATGAAATTTGTGGGAGGTGAAGATCCTCAACCACATGAGGTGGGGTGTGTTTTCATGGAAATACCATTTTTCCAGAAACTACATTTTCTTTAGCAGAATTGTTTTCATGGCACATTTCCAAGTGCCTGTGCTCTCCCACCTCCCCAGCTGAGCGGGGATTGACAGTTTTTCACAGGATTTTTATCACAGAGTTTTTATCGCAGGGTTTTTATCACAGGATTTTTATCACAGGGTTTTTCCACTCTGGTCAGAGTCACAGCAGAAATTGTGATCAGGGATGTAGATTTTACTTCTCCTTCATGCCCGAAGGCAGAAGTGAAAAGATGCTAAAAGATGGATTAAGTACAATATTAGCCATTTTCAGCTCTCAAAACTAATTTTGTTCATTAGATTCAGTTCCAGTTCTGGAGGAATATTCACACTGACAGTCTGGAAAACTTCCTATATTTCTGTGCCAGTGTCTGAGTTTCCTGAAATGATGGTACATCTGACTGTGCCCTGTGTGGTAAAATGGCCTGATAGGAACCATGCAAGATATTTGAGACACCAGAGATCTTCTTCTAAGTGACAGCAATTCAAGTGAAACGAAAGAGAAAGCACAAAATCCAGGCAATTACATCATATTAAAAAAAAAATAAATTCAGAGAGATGAATTAAATCCTGTGGGAGCACTTTAAATTCAATAAGGGAAAATTAATGGCTATGGAAGCGTGGCATGTAATGTAAAATCAACCCTTTCTTTCCTTGTTGTTTTTTTTCTTTGTTTTGTTTTGTTTTGTTTTGTTTTTGTGGGTTTTTTTTTTTTTTGCTCTCCTTGCATTCTGAATGATTTTTCTTTGGTTTCTTTTTTTTCTGATCTCGAGTTGTTGAAATTGTCTCTCACTTCCCAGCTTTCACACCTCTGTCTCAGAAATCATTTATTTATTTATTTTTTAAAAGAACCTAATTCCTCCCGACGTTATTTATCCTCATGGAAGTAAAGGCAGGCGAGGGGTGCAGATCTCTGGATTCAACGTGGTGCATGTGGCACCACCAATCCTTTTTTCACTTGGGGCTGTTCTTCCATGGTGTGAGTCCCCCATTCACTTTAACACTGTTCCCTGAGCAATCACAAAGTTTTTAAGGCTGGCTTTAAGTCTCTGTGGAGTCAAAATTTTAATTCTGAACCCCCAAAGCCCCCAGCACAGCAAAGTCCTGGCCCTTGGTGGGCCCCAAACCCAAGAATCCCATGGCAGAGCTGCTGTTTGCTTGCATTGGATGGATAAGATATAGAAAATAGGTAGAATGACCCCTGCCCTTGCCCTGCCAGCTGCTCACAGCTGGATTTAAGTCCCACTGATGGAAAGAGCTGGTGGTTTTGGGTGCTTGTCCTCAGGCATTTTAATAACCTGTAACAGCACAAGGGGTCGAATTCTCTGGGAGGTAATTTCTTCTGGTGAGGAACCACAACTTCTCCCACCTCTTCACTTGCTTCTTGCTAACCAAAATGTGAACAGGACTGAGTTTCAGGGTGTGGAAGCTTAGCATGCTCTGGAACTTGAGGTCTTTTGCAGCATCTCAAAGTTAATGCCGAAATTCTTGGTCGTTTTTATTGCTGTTACTTGAAAGTGGTTTTGAGTTTGAAAGGAATGCTGTCAGAAACGTGAGTTTGAGCTGAAGTGGGAAAAAGAAGGGTTGTTTCTACTGAAAAGGCTGAGTTTTCAGTGAGAAATTAAAACCTCTTATCAAAAGTGTTTACCTTGATATGGAGCACATCTGAGGAGAAGAGGCTGAGGGAGCTGGGAAAGGGGCTCAGCCTGGAGAAAAGGAGGCTCAGGGGGGACCTTGTGGCTCTGCACAACTCCCTGAAAACAGATTGTAGTCAGGATTGGGCTCTTATCCTTGTAAAAAGTGAAAGAACAAGAGGAGATGGCTTTAAGTTGCACCAGGGGAGGGTTAAATTGGATATTAGGAAAAAAACTTCACAAAAAGTATTACCAGTCTGCAGGTCTGGCTGCGGAGGCGATGGAATCACCATGCGGGGAGAGATTTAAAAGCCATGGGAATGTGGCACTTGGGGACATGGTTTAGGGGTTGCCTTGGCAGTGCTGGGTTAATAGATGGACTTGACAACCTTAGAGGTCTTTTCCAAGTTTAGGGTTCAGTGACTCCAACCAGCCCACGCCAGGCTGAAACAGAAAGCTGACCCCATTTCCAGCAGCAGTAACCCGTAGCTCAGTGCACCCAGCTGGCCAACACATCCTGCAAGTTGTCACTTACACCACGACCATCCCAAAAGGGCTCTAACCCAATGGATGATCCCCTGGCACACCCTGGCACAGTCTCAGCCCAGCTTTGTGGCCATGAGGTGGTTGCAAAGACCTTCCATTCAGGACAAGCCAGCGGTGGGAGGAGTGGTTGAATCATTCCTCTTGAGCCACCAAACTGGCGCTGAGCCCCTGCCAACCCCGCTGGTATCAGACTTTCCTGACAGCAGCTCTGAGCCAGGATGTGTTTGGCTCCCAATCAAAGTCCCGGGGCTGGCAGCTTTATCTGCAGGGCTCCTCACAGCCCAGACGAGCCTCTCGTGGCCTGAGGGGATCAAACTGGCCAAGGCAGTGTTATCCATGTGTTTCTTGTGGGGTGATGGACTCAGGGACAGGAAGAGCCCCTTTCGTCATGAGATGGCCACTCCTGCTGGCTCGGGCAGAGAGAGCTTTGCTTCTGGCTCATTTCAGTGTGCAGTGTTCTCAGCTCCTGTTTTGGGATAAGAGGTGATAAAGTATTTTTTCAGCATACAAACCCTTTTTGTCCTTGCTGCATTCCCTCTTTCTAATTTCATTTATTTTCACTGACGTCAGTCGCTTCGAGCTCAAAACTCCATTTTCATTTTCTGGAGTACACAGCCACCCTGGGCTTGAAGATATTTACACATTTGCTCCTATTTTTCCAAGCACGAGTGTGATCACTGCGTTATTTCCCTTTCAAGAGGACCAGGAGAGGGTGTGTGTGTGTGGGTCGCAGGCTGGTTGTGAACACCTCGAAGGAGGAACATGCCCCAAACCCTTTCATGTCAGAGCAGATGTGTGATAACAACTTTCTCAAGGAGGCAGACAGAGTTTGGGTGCATTGCTAATTCGAGCTGCCTCAAGGGGAAGCCCCCAACCGTGCCAGCTATTTTCAGACTTCAAAGCATTCTCCCATGTGACTGATCATCCTTTTCCCATCCTGGGAGAGAGGCTCTGCTGGAACCTCTCATGGATCTCCGATTTCCTTCTCAAAAGCCTGAAGGGAGCTGCTCAGGGCTCTGCTTTCCAAGGCTGCCTTTCCTCCCACGCTGACCCTTTCTCCTCCCTGACAAATTGCCATCGGAGCAGCAGCCAGCCTTGCACAGACACGAACCCCAAGCTGCCCCAGAGACACGGCTATCTTGCTGTGACAAAGGGCCAGTCTGGCTCTCTTGCTGGTGGCATTATTTGAAAAGGTCACACAAAGACAGTGGCTTGACAGGCTGTTTTGAAAAATGCTAATAATAGGCTGTCCATCGGTCTCAGTGCATTAATTAGGCTGAGCACAAGCTGAAACCTTGCTGCAGCACAGTTCTCATTCTTCCTTTTTTTCTTTTTCTTCTTTTTCTTTTTCTTTTTCTTTTTCTTTTTCTTTTTCTTTTTCTTTTTCTTTTTCTTTTTCTTTTTCTTTTTCTTTTTCTTTTTCTTTTTCTTTTTCTTTTTCTTTTTCTTTTTCTTTTTCTTTTTCTTTTTCTTTTTCTTTTTCTTTTTCTTTT